>VWPW01025386.1:0-36078 GCA_013389825.1 Crypturellus undulatus
TGGGACGGCCAGCGACAGGCGTCTTCATATAACCCTGGTCCTGAAGCAGTGACATATTCTCTGATTTACATTTATGTTGATAAAATCCATTTCCTAATCTTTCCATAGGTGAACAATGCTTATGTATCTACTTATTGCTAGTGAGGTGGATGGACTATCAGAAAACAAGGTTTGACAGGCGTAAGAATTTTGATCATCAGACTTTATTTGCAAATTTCTAAGAATCACAGCTGTGTAGAACAAATTCATTCTGATACTAAAGAACTATTTCCCTAGGGCAAACCATTATTGGTTATTATTGTTGTCATTTTATATCTCTTAGTTTGCCTTCAGGAAGTCCATTCATCTCTTTTGCTGACCTACAACAGACTGTGACTTTTACTTTACTATGACATTTCTTTATATAAAACCTGGAAAGGTCAAAAGCTTGGAAAATGAGATAAAAACAAGATTAAGACACACAAGATAGTATAAAAATAAAATAGGCTTCCCCATCATAAAATACAGTATGTTTATATAGTATTAAGCTAGATAGTTGTGAAAAAAAATACAGAGCAGTACATAGTTTGAATAGATTGTCTTCAGATTTATGATACGGAGCAGAAGCAACAGATACAGTACAAACACCTTAACTACTGTAAACAGTTCTTTCTATACTTTGCTAAAAAAGTATGTTGATCTTGACCTTTTTACATAGAAAAAATCATTGTTAAAGACATCATCATGATTTCTGAGAAAGATACTCTTACAGAATCACAGAATCACGAAATAGTTAAGGTTGGAAGGGACCTCTAGAGATCATCTAGTCCAACCCCCCTGCTCCCCCTGCTCCAGCAGGGACACCTAGAGCATGCCGCACAGGGTGGCATCCAGATGGACCTGGAAGATCTCCAGAGAAGGAGACTTCACAACCTTTCTGGGCAGCCTCTTCCAGGGCTCTGTCACCCTCACAGGAAAAAGGTTCTTTCTCATATGGACCCTCTGTAGAAGCTCCATGTCCCTCTTGCATCGGGGAGCCCAGAACTGCACACAATATTCCAGGTGCACACAATACTCCAGGTTACCTTTTCTGACCTTCTGTGTACTAGTTTTTACTTATAGATTCTTTTTTTAATTGATCTTATTTTTGGAATGAACCATTAGTGAAACATGAAAGAAAGTCTTTTTAATATGAACAGCTTTGTGTGATGTTAATTATTGTGGTATTGTGTGAGCGTAACCTTGTTTTGTCCATTTTGTCCAATTCTCCAAATTGCTTTGGAGAATGAACATTCAATATTATGAATTTTGTTACATTGCGTATTTCTGGAGGATTAGCAGTGTCATTCCTCCTCCAAAATTCATGAAGTTCTGTTAGATAGGGGCATGTACTGGTCTCATGCATCCTGCTTTGACCTGTTGCTTAGTTAAATTGTTTCACTTTTCTGATGTGACAGTAGAGAACCATTGAGTTCCTCCCCACTTCCCCCACTCCCCTTTCCATTTGCTGGTGGAACAGGGAAAGATAGACCTGAACAAAGCCCAGGGACACAGGAGAGCTCACCATTCATTTCAAAGACTTCTCCTTCAAGATTAGAACCAAAAATTATAATTGACTTTAATTGTATCATCAGAGACATTTTGCATGATAATCATCATGGGAAAAAGTATCCCTCCACACACAAATAAAACCATCATCACTATTATTCAATTGCTTTGTTATGAGCAAACTTGTATTGTTCCTGTGAGCTATGACTGAAAAGCAATTTGTCTATAGAGTGGTTGAATATATAGGCAGGTATCCCAGTTCTGCTATCTTTATCTGTGCTGTTAAATATATACATATGGTCTAGGGAGCAGAACCTTGCTCCCAAACCCAGTGTTGAACAACTCATGTTCATATGTTTCCAGGGAGCCACCCTAGAGTAAAAGAACCGCATGTGTGCAGCATTATGCTTGGCTTTAGGTACTGTATTTGTTCTCTGTAGTGTCTCAGTAGCTCTAGGACATAATTACTGTTTTGCTTATGCGGGTTTGAGTGCTTTTCCTTGTACAAAAAACAATGTGAAGGATGTGTTTCAGTTAACTCGAATAGTGTTTACATAATGAAATTCAAGGTATGTGTTATGTTTCTTGTGATGCAACCTCAGAGCATATAAACATTTGGAGGGTGCACAGTTTTCCAAGATAAGAACATAAGATTATTTGGGGTAGAGAGAAGTCACCATGGCATAATCTTGTTTCATATCCTCTTTGGACATAACTTCTGATGAGGACTATCCAACAAAATTGCATCGAGGAGGGATGGACAGAACTAGCAATTTTTCTGAGAAGAGATCCTGGGAGTAAATTGAAAGTTAAGCAGGGTGAATAATCATGCTGCAAAGACCCAAAATTGAACTTAGAATCACTTTTTTCAAAATCTACATTTCAGTGTTGTCTCTCAAGTTAAAATGGTTGAGTTACAACTCTTAACCAGGTAGACAGAATCTGGATGAAATGGAGTTCAGAGAAAAAAAAAAGATGTTAACAATTTTCATATACATTGTAAGTTTCCACAAAGAAGACAATATACTGGTTGGGAATAAATGCTGGACTTAGATTTAAAAAAAGAAAAAAAGAAAAAAAAATAATAGAATTATAAAGTTTTGAAATGGATTGACTACATGTATACTGTTACATTTATATGCTTCTGTGGAACAGTCCCTGTTTCCATGCTTCAGAAACTCATATATGCATTTCTCTTAACTCTCTAGAGTAGTCTATCTTTCTCCACATAACCTGCTACTTGGAATATAAACTGTCTCTGTACCTCTGTATTGCTCATCCACAGGTCCATCAAGCATGCTACATACATGATACTCATCCTTCCTCATTGTATGACTATGAGAGATTTCACCAAGGACCTTACTGTACGCCATTCTGAACATTTTTCTCTTCATTTCTTTCTTCTTTTTCTTTTTCTTTTCTGTTTCTTTTTCTTTTTCTCTTTCTTTTTCTTTTTCTCTTTCTTTTTCTTTTTCTCTTTCTTTTTCTTTTTCTCTTTCTTTTTCTTTTTCTCTTTCTTTTTCTTTTTCTCTTTCTTTTTCTTTTTCTCTTTCTTTTTCTTTTTCTCTTTCTTTTTCTTTTTCTCTTTCTTTTTCTTTTTCTCTTTCTTTTTCTTTTTCTCTTTCTTTTTCTTTTTCTCTTTCTTTTTCTTTTTCTTTTTCCTTTTTGTTTTCTTTTTTTGTTTTTCTTTTTTATTGTAGCACTATTTAAGGTAGCACTGAAATCCCTTTGTGACAAGCTGTCGCATAATGTCCTTGTAGAATAGAAATAGGAAGGACCTTGTAGTTATAAATCTATTCTCTCCTTTCTCCATCAGTAGCTTGAAGCACATTAAAACAAACGTCTGTCACTCCCCTGGAGCCTCCTTAAGGCCTGAAACATTTAAAAGTATATATACTTATTATGTGTATATATACTTAGTTATACTTCTTCCTAGCGAGTCCAGGATAATCTTCTTTAGGTTGCCTCGCATTCAAAAATTTGGCAAGGTGCCAAAGTTCCAAAGTTGAATGTTGCGTAGAAAAAGGCATATCCTGAAAACACTTAACGTGATGGAGGGCCAGTGTGGGCTAAGAGAGGGAGTCTTAACATGATCCAGTGTACCTCATGGAAA
Organism: Crypturellus undulatus; assembly: GCA_013389825.1. Lineage (NCBI taxonomy): Eukaryota > Metazoa > Chordata > Aves > Tinamiformes > Tinamidae > Crypturellus > Crypturellus undulatus. The sequence goes on from VWPW01025386.1 coordinate 3,641, forward strand.
AGTTTCTGGATCAATATGATTTCTAAAACACTGTAATTCAGGCCTTGTTAGGGGAAGATCTAGTCATCCTCCTAAGCGAATTCTGTTCCGGGAAGGGATCCCAGGAGTGCTCTGCCAGCATGTAGGTAGTGAAGATGATCCAAGGACCCATACTTTGGAGAAAGATTGAGAGCAAATGACATATTGCCTGCATAGCTGTGGAATTTATATAACTGAAGGTTTCTAAATACAGCTTCAGTAAATATCTGTCAAGAATGGTTTAATTAGAGTTGATGATACATAAAATTGCTGATCTCCTGTAATCCTATCCAGCTGTATTTTTATGATCCCGTGATTAAATGTATGAAGAATCTCAGGAGCAAGAAGCTTATGGTAGCAGTTTTTTTTTTGTTTTTTTTTTTTCTAAACCAAAAGTAGTCTTAAAAGTAAGATAGTAGACCACTTACACAACTCATTTAATGTGTCCGTATACCTAGCCTTGTCCAACATCAAAACTTTAGGTGGATGAATTAACATTTCTGATTAAAATTTAGGTTTGTCAAGTATTTTATCTTGTGCTGGAGGCTAAAGGTTGACACTACTTTGGACAGAGGCTCTAAGATTCCACTTAATTTGCACTTCAAACATAAAAGCTTGTTAATAACTTTGCCCCAGCAGCTTAGCAATTGAAGTGTTTTGGGTCATATCCAGAGGCAGCACTTTAGGTACTCTAGCTTAATTTGGCTTAAGAAGGATTATGAAGTCTGTTATGCAAGTTGGAAATACACTCTCATAGCATTAAACGTTTTTATCAGAGAAACACATTTACAACGCCTTCTGATGTAGTATATAACAAATGGACTTAAGATAGTAAATAAAAATAGCTTGCTGAGTGTTCATAGTTTGTGTCATCTTGAAATGCCTGATCATAATATAGAACTTTAAAGTCACAAGCAAGTACTTTAAAGTTATAGCTGATTTTGACAAGTTCACCTTGATTCAAATGTTTTCCATTTCTTCTAGTGCTTAGTATTTCTCAGGATAAATAATATTTAACATTTAAAAGTCTGAACCACAGTGCAAACCATAGGTAGTGCATTTCAGTTTAGGAACAATTTTATGTCTGTATTTATTCCTATGAATAAAATCTTAAAGATGTTTATGCTAAGTAAGGTTGCAAAGAACTAATACAGAAAGTATCAGGAAGACATGCTGATGGGGATATTTTCCCTAAATTGAAGGAGTAGAAACTGCCATTCTTGTTATTACTCTGTTTTCTTACTCAATAAATTTGTTTCACACTGCAAATTGAATAGAAAATCATTTTAAATTATTGTTGCTATGAGCAGAGATCTCTGTGATATTCTTCATGTATCATTTTATTTTACAACCTTTTCCTATTTTACAACCTATGCAAATGGGTGTAAAAGATCACTGAATGAAAACCTGCAGCACTTTCCTTAGGCACAAATGACAGCATGAAATAAAGTATGGTCAAGTATTGGGTCTATGATTAACATTGACTACATTTATTTTATTTTAACTTACAAATCCCAATCTAAAAAAAAATGCTGACATGACTTCAGCATTTATAATCACCTCTTTTGCTTGAGAAGAATGACGTGTCTGTTTCAGGAACTAAAATCAATAGATTTTTTGCAGGATTTCCATCAGGGTTTGTATTTGTATAAAATGTTTTTCTTTTAATTAAAAACACCTTTGCAGAATCTTCTGTGACAATGTTTAATCAAACTATTACTTTAACTAATCTGCATAATGTTTATGATCTGGCAAAGTCATACCCGCACAAATTACAGAATCACCTTCGCTGTTGCATTGGGTCCTCTTGAAAACTTCAATTCTCACATGTAATGCTTCAATATAGCAAAGGGAACTTGCTCAAATATATGTGAAAGAGAAAGTTGCCCTGAATAGAAAATATCTCTGTGGAAGTTGACAGCAAGTGCAGGATTTAGTTATTTAAAAGTTTTGTAGTAATGTTTTATCAAGCAAACAAAAATTAGTTAAACCTCAATCCAAGCTAGAGATCCAGTTCTGTCTCCACCAGACTCCATGAATGCTGAAGATTTCTCTGATTAGAAGCATAATTTCAAATAAGGAGCAAATTCATTTACAAACAACCTTGCAGGTAGGATAATATGTCCCAGGATACAGACTATGACTTTGAGTCTTTTATTTTTAGAGGGTAGAGCTGACAGCTTTCTGTGCCACCACCCTGAGTATTTGGGCAGCCGTTTTTAGATAATATGATGGTGTGCTCCCCACCGCACCCCAACCTGACTATTATTTCACATTTAACTTCGCTCAAGATTTAATCTTCCTTCTTATCCTCCCTTCTTCCACTCTGTTCTCCACCCCGCTGCCCCTCCTCCCACAGTTTCTGAGGTGATAACCACCAATGGTCGTTATAGCTGCATCTGTCTCAAAATGTCACAGACAGGAAATAGTGCAATAGCCAAGGGCTATTTGAGTATATGCTAAACAAAATACATCTAGTAAGCAAATATGACCATGAGTCAATTATCTTGCCCCATTATAGAAGACCCATTGAGCCCATTGAGTTCTCCTGCATGGCAGGGAGCTGTAGCCAGGATCACCTCTTGAGCAGGGACTCCTCTCTAGTTGAAGTTGAGAGATCCCTTTCCTGCAACAGATCCTAGGTAAGTGACTGTGTGCTGACAATGAAAACTTTGCTAAATTGCTTCTCTCTCTGATTGTGCACATAATCCTTTAGACATAAACTGTTGACCATATATGGGATTAAGGTTGGATCCAGCCACACAAGACTCCCCTGAGAAGGAGTTTGGAAAGCAGGGGGGGTCCACTCTGAATCTTGTGACTCAGAAGAAGGGCCGGCTTGTTGATTCTGTCTGACCTTGTCCACTATGGAGTAAATAAATGAGTGAACCTTGACAATGAATCTTGTTAAACTACTGTCTTATTTACCATTGATCTCAATAAAATGCTGTGCTGCTTCCCTCTTACAAGGGGAACATTCCTCTGTGACAGATATGCAAAGCAGGAAGTATATGAGTATCACATAGGTCCTGTTTCAATATCTGCCAAGTTGTTGGTTATGTTTTAGATAACTTCAAGATTCTCAAATGATTAATTTACCTGTATTCAGGACAAAGAATTGGGGCTTATATCTCCTTATTATGGTAACTTGAATACATATATTAAGACACCAGTGTTTTAGAAACCTAAATTTAAGTGCCTGAATCTGAAGCTAAATAACACATTATGCTATAATGTATAAGGTTCTGAGGGTATATATTAGTTAGGCCTGCTAATGAAGTTTCGAAGATTTCATGTTTTGTGGATATTCTATCAGACTTAGGTGTGCATTTGATACCATGCTAATTAGCCCTGTCTGACTAATCCTTAGAAATCTCAAGAACAGAAACCTCAGGTACTTGTGAAGTGTTATGGATCCAGTGGCAACACTGTGATATTTCCAGCAGGTGATTCCTAGGCATCTTGTGTGTTTGGGAACACCAGGACATGGGCTTTCAGCCACTCTAGGAGCTCATTTCCAATGCAAACATAACTTCTCTTCCCTTAATTTGAGGGGTCCCAAAACATTAGCAAGCGATATTCTTTCGTCTTTTTCACACTTCAATTAATATATATTTTCAGCAGTGCTTTTTCCAAGAGCGCTGCTGCAAAAAAAGTGTTCTAAATATGCTTCCAATTGTAAGCACGACTGGCATGGAACCAGGACAAATGGCAGCTTTTGAATTTCAATATAATTTCATATGCGTCTTCATTGCCAAGACTACCAATGAAGCAATAATTCCACAGCATTTTCAGGTGTACAAGGGAGTAAGCACTTCCTGGGTACAACTTTACGTAAGCAGATATGCTTATCCCTAAAGTGTTTAATGCCTCTGTTAAGGTTATCACAAATCCATTACAAGTTTTAATAAAGAATTTAATGAACTAGACAGGAAAGGTTCATTTATGGCATTGTTCTAAAGATCCTGCTCATATTAAACTCCGATTTGAAGTCAGTTCCACAGCTTCCTACTGAATACCAATTTCTAATACTAGCGCCAGCACATTTTGCTATTCTTTCCTATATACTCGTAAACAAATAAGACAAACTGTAGCACAGAAAGGCATGTGGGGAGATTTTAAAAGTATCTTTTAGACTCTTTCATTTGGGAGAACTTTCTTATCATCTTGCGGTTTTACTCTTTTTGTTTTGATGACTTTCATTTCTAAAGTAGATGAGACAATCCTTGTGTACTTTCATAGCTGGATTTAGTGTTCGGGTTCTTGGGGGAAAACACAGGAATGTAGATATTTGCATCACATGCTGAAAAATGTTCAGTACAGAACCGAAGTTAGAGAAGGTATGAAACCTTATTGGCAGCAGATAAAGCTGCTACAGCACAACTGGAGTCAGAATGTAGTATAGGGCTTGGTAGATTTGAACTCACAATCAATCATTCAATCTCATTGCATTTCAGTTAATATAAAATCAGGAATGTCACAATAAATCCCCATATATGCTTCATCTTTGTATCTTTAACACTCATAAAGTTAAAGGAAGAGGAGTGAATATACTGAGTGAAAATACCAAATGTATTCTATCCAAATTAATTATTCTGTCTAAGTCAATTCAGTTCTTTCCTGAAATTTGCTGTGTAGAAGAGACATATTTGAGCCACTGTTAAATATAAAAGTAATACGCATATGACTATTGAAATCAGAGTGAGTTCAAGGCTTCTCAGGAGAAGCAGCAAAATAGTATATTAACATTCCATTATGTTCTTGTGTTTGAAATGGCAAAATAAATTTAATCGGCAAAATATTCCTCTGGTTTTAGAGGGAGGAGAAGGAGAAAGACTGTGGGATACAAATAGGATTTTTGGGAATATAACTGGAGGATGGAAGCAAGGATATCTGGAACAGAAACCTCATTTCTTCTACCTTAGGGAAAATATTGTATTCATGGCCTTATCTTAGCTTTAGCGTAGAGTCCATGCTGTGCTACCATCCCTACGACAGTTAGGAAGTGTGCAAAAAAAAGCAGTAGATTAACTGGTTGATTAAAACTCCCATAAGTAATAGAGCATGAAAAAGTACGGCTTCAGTCCAGCAGCTATTATTATTTACTGTTTTTTTTTTTTCTTGTCAGAACAGGAATCATAAAGTAAGCATTAAGCAACTAGACTTCTAGACTTCTAGATCATCTTAGATGGATCCTTTTAGAAAATCTCATAAAAATATAATTTAATTCTCTTTTTCACACTACTGTGTGATACTATTTCAGTTTTGTAGTTACAATGGTAATAGATATGTAAAGACCTGTGTGCTGCTTCCAGAACAGCTTTCAGAAGATAATAGAATTAAATCGCAATAGTGAAAATTAAGCAATTTTAATGTGAAATTGTTTTTTAATCAAATAAAACCTTTTATTTTTTTAATTGTTCTTTATTTTTTAATTGTTTTTTAATTGTTAATTACTGTTTAAAAAAGCAGATAATGCTTCTAAATTAAAAAGAGAACAGTTATTTTTACATTTTTTGTAGAAGAAGTTAAAAATAATTGCTTTCAATTTTCATCATAATTACTGAGAATAGATTTTTTGTTTTTTTACAATCTTGAAAATTTTCTCAACCAAGGAATTCAGTTAATCTGAATAGATCATAAAGGTATATGTTATATATTTATGAATCAGCATTACTTGTTTCCATACTGACAGTTGGTATCGCCACTTGGAACAGGAGGATAATTTTAATATATGCAGTTTCTTTGAACATTTCACTACTTTGACTTCTTTGGTTAATACATTTTCAACAAAATCACACTTAGAATATCTAAAGAGGAGGACAATGATATTGTCATATATTTAATTAAGGTCAAAGAATAATCATAATTTACAGAGGTGTAATAATAACAATACAGTTAGTATGGAGCAGCAACTGGTGTATTTCTTTAGATCTTTCTTTTGACATACAGAATGGTTTATTGTGCTTCATGGTTAAAATACCCTCAGACTTGAATGTCATTACTCTGATTCTAAAAAATACCTGTTCAACTTCATTTAAACTGGAGTCAGCTTTCAACATAAAAGCTCCGCTTCTGGAGAATCTCTACCTCTGCTTCTAATCACAGTATTTGGAAGAATTTATTTGAGACTATTTTTTATCATCAAAGATTATGAACCTCAGGGGTCTCTTTACAACTGTATGGAAAAATTCTCCATGTAAAATAAGTATATACAAAATTTGTCTTGACATAACGACTCCAAATTTTAAGGATGGAAGAAAAAAAATATCATTAGACACCTTATATAAACAGTGTGTTAGCTACAAATGTCTCTTATGTAATTTTTGTTACTACAAACTGAACTTATTCTTCGTACCTATGAAGAGATCGAGAGATTTTTATATAGACATAGCCACTGACAAAAATCAGGAAAGAAAAGTCTCAAGTGTCTCCTGAATAGAAGCCAGGTTTTCTGACAAGAAAATTAAAAAGGTGACAATACATTTAAAAAAAAAAAAAAACTTTTGTCTAACCAAGAAATAACAAACAGCAGACTTACTTAGGATAATAATTTGACCCTAATTCATAGTTCCTTAGTGTTAAAATACTGTGCTAAATTCACTAATAATGTAGTCACAAAATCTAATTATCTCGTCTTCCAGTGTCTTATGAGATCTTCATATTTGTTATATTTGCACATCCTAAAAGTGACCTTTAGCTAGAGACAGCCATGTTTGCATCTTTGAAAGCAGATAATACTAATTCATCTAGACACTGCAAACTCTTAACACTTTCTGATTGATGAAAAGAGATGACAGTGAATAAAAAGAATTAAGGTTGTGCTTAAGCCTGCTCCTACAATAATGGAAACAAATGTAATCCTGTATTAACAATATGGGCTAGCACAGTTGAGGAAATAAGGATGGAACACTACGTAGTTCATTAACCTAAAATAATTTCAAATTTTCTGTGGTTTTGGAAAGAAAATACTGAGAATAAGATATCCTCTATTCAGAGGTACGTGCATTACCCACTTTACAGTATTAGCTCGCTGATCCTCCATCAATGTAACTGTCCCAAAAAGAGGCAGTAGGCAAAATTTTAATAAAAGAATAAATAAAAGTCAGCTCAGAATACCTTATCTCTTTATTTATTATTTATTTATTTAGTAGATCTAGAGACTAATTCAGGATTATTCTAGGGTTTAGTTTTTGAAAAGTACAAAACATTTATTGCCTCTAAACCTGATTTTTTAAATTCACTAACAGTACAAAGAATGTATATATTTATAACAACTGCCTTTTAGCATCTTGAAAACTGATGTTTATTTTGATTTTTTTTTTACAGTCAGTGCAATTACTGTTTTCCCAATAAATGGAGGTGCTTTGGTTGGGCTGGAAGCAAAGAAGAGTTGCATAGACCTCTGTCTCATGGATTTATTTAATCCATGCCTTTATTATTTATGTATTCCTTTTTTGTATTCTTAGTCCAATGATCTAAGAAAATTATTTTGCAATATAAACATGACATTTGAAACTGTATTTATAACTCAGAATCAAATTGTAAGAGAGAAATATCATGACAATTTTGGAAATTTAAGTACTATGTATCAGAGTTTTTTTATTCCTTTTTTGGAGGGAGGGGGAGGGGGGGTGCGCTGTGTCACATCTTGGCCCCAATTTTACTAGAACTGAATGGAGCAACACTCCATTTAGCTTCTGACCTGGTGGCTGGGTCATGTGCTTGATTAATGAAAGAAGAACATTTGAATCATCTTGTGCTGAGGTATGCCTAAACCTACTCAGACGCTCACTCTACTTTATAGGATATTGTATTAAAAGGAAGAATCTCTGCCACTTGTGTCCTTAAGTGGAAATGGCCTAGGCTACTGTGCTTTTTCTTGATTAGCTTCTGGCAGCTCAATGAAGTCTGTAGACGGAGAGTGTTTTCAGAGCATTATTTATGAACTCTGTCTCTATTTTCTAGTTAGTATTTGGAGAATAAATATGTGGCTGTTCAGAGCAGGACAGTCTTAACTATTGCTATGAAAGATTCTGAGAAAAAACTCAGGTCATACAAGGAAGAATGTTGTAAATTTAGGTAGTCATTAAGCATTGGTCCCTATAGTTACGTAAGAAAAAATGTGTAAGGAACACTTTTTTCTAATTTGGCCTAAATATTTTCAGTAAAAAGACTTGGTAAGGTTATCTCTTCTGCTTCCATTTTGGGTCCCTCTCCATCACTTCTGCAGCAAGCAGAAGTAGTCATCTACATGAACAGCCCATTGGAGTCTGGATTAAAATGACACCTGAGCACTATACTTATTTTAATTCATTAAGTAAATATTATCAGTATTTTTCAGTACTGTTGTGATTTTTCTGAAGGTACAGTTAGGACTTTACATATTTCAACATATTAGGAGCTTTCTACATAATAGCTTCATACAATTTTTAACGTAAAATGCAAGAGGAAGTTGAGTGGCATCAAGCACAGTTATAATAACTAAACAATTAAGACTAAGTAATTGAGAAAGCTTCATGCACAAGTATCATAAACTGATATTCAGCTGCACTCCATAGAGTTGCCTTGATTTATGTCACCTGAGGATCAACATTATGACCGTTGTTTTTGTTACTGCCATGAAGTTGCATAACTGGAAAAATAATGACATTTGAGTTATCACCTCTTTAGAGGTGCCCTGTGATTAAATAATTGCCACTCTAAAGGTTTCTACAACTATTTTTGAAGTTATTTATTTTTAGCTTTGGCATTAGAGTTCATTAGCATAATATGAGCACTTCACCAAGTTCAATTAATTTATCATTATGACATGTCTATGAGGTAGTGTCCTTGTTTGACACAGTACTCGGATGAGACCCAATTTGCAGTGTTTATTTATTTTGACAAATTTAAAATGAGTAGAAACATGTTAGGGTGGACTAAGTCAGTAATTAAAAAAAGAAATCCACAAAAATTTGAGTCTGACAATTTAGTGATAGTAATAGTCTCTGTAATTGAAATATTGTAAGTAAATTTTGGTACAGTATTCCACATGGCTTCCTCTGTGTGGCTTCTGTAAACTTTAGAATTTTCAGAAGTCAGCCAATCCTTACTCAGATAGAGTAGGTACAAGCTTTATCCCATTTAAAAGACTTTATTATTATTATTATTTTGGTAACACTAGAACCCCAAATTCCTTAAAAAGTCATAAAAAGCAAAGCAATATAAAACAAATAATGTTATTTCCTATATATCTTCGATACCATGTTATGTTTTTGACTTTGAGTAAAGGACAAGTAATTTCAAATGCTATTGCAAGTCTGCTGCTATATTATGTTCTTTCTTCTTATGTTATGCAGCCATGCTTACGACTACAGAAAGTTTTCTGTGAAAATGTACGTGATCCCTTCAAAAATAGCAGGATTGTTATTTTCCCATGTGCTAATTTTGATTAATATTCTATAGGATTGTTAATTTTTATTAATACTAATGACAAAATGTAACATATTCAGCAAATTTCAGTATAGTTCTAATCATTAATTCAACCCACATACTCCAAGTGTTGGCTAATTAAATCACATTTTTCCAAAGGCACTGTATGAACTTGCTCATGAAAATCATTTTATAGACTTTCAAGATGCTTTTAAGATGTGTAGTGTGATGAGTCCTGCAGTATGTCTCTGTTTGTTAGTTAAATCTGCTTTTGGTCAAAGCATGAGAAGAGTGATTATCAGCACTATATTACCTGAGTGATGTCAGCAGAATCATAACTCTTAATGACCAGTTACCAGTAACAAAATCACACTGGCAGGCTACTATATGGCATACTTTTTTCTCTTGTCTGTTTTTAGAGATTGTGTTACTGAAATGGCAATAAAGCATCAGCCATTAAAAGACTTAGTATTCTTTAAGGTATCCTAACATTTTATGAAAAATTCAGGAATGGTTTGAGAATTTTAAATCATAATTAAATGCTATATTAACTGTTATCAATATTTTAGAGATTTTCTAATAATAGTTTCATTTTAAAAATTGCTGTCCTTAGGAGAGCATATAGGTTTGTTATATAGGTGATCAAGTGAGAGTAATTTTAAAAGATTTTTATTTAGGAGAGAAAACTTCTCTGATTTAACTTAATATCATCTGCATATAGAAAACATAATAAATATGTATTAGATAACAGATCAGGGCAGAAGTGGTGTATTGTCAGGTTAGAATTATTATAGAACTATTTCTCTTATTATAAAGTTAAATACTTTAGCTTTATAATCAAAAAAGAAATAATAATAAAATAAACTTTTAACTTTATAATAAAACTTTATAGTATGTTATAAAGTGAGGAAATAATTTAAAGAAAAAAAAGTTATGTTTTTATTTTTGATTTATTCTTTCGGTTACTCCAGATTTTTTTTTCTCATTTTGGTGGGAGATGATTTTGTGTTTGTGTGCACACAGTTTTGATTTTTTCTTAATTTGTTCATCTTAGAAGATAATTCAGTGAAAAAAAGTAGCAAGATATCAGATAAGCTGCACAATTGCATCCTTGTTCACTATCACTGTTATGTTAGCTCAGGTTGAAGGAAAAACCTTCAAATGTAAATGCTTTAGAAATTCATTCATGCAGAAAGACAGAGCAGGAATGTGTTTACGAGGCTTTGTAAGCATTTACAGTTTTGTATTAAACAAGCATCAGATAAAATGCATGAAGAGCATAGGATGCTCCAATCTCAGCTGTTCTGCGTGGATGCCCTACTCGTTTGCAAAGATGATATTCAATTTCTCTTGCTCAATGAATCTTGAATTTTATTCTGCATAATAATGAACGTATAGGAGATGCAGAGAATTCTTGTATTTGGAATAGTATGTATCTCTTTTCTCTCACACGTTCATAGCTTATGCTAGATACTGCTCTTGCATGTGTCCGGTGCTATTTTCCTCAAATTGTGGTTATCAGTAAAATGAGGTGAGTCATCCCACTATCTTTTTCTTTTAAAATGTTCCAATGAGATATAGGCCCTGTACTGTATCTGCCTGTACTGCCAAACTGGGAACCGTGGCAAAATAAGTGAAGAATGTCCCGACTTCCACAGGAGCCTGGATAACCTCCTATCTCACTGCTTTTTGTGTGTTATGCAAAGATGGCCCTCTTTTTGAGTTGAAGTTGGTTAGCATGTTAAACAAGATTCGTAGCTCTTAGGCATCCAGGATATTTCAGACAGAAAGTTAAAAATTTTTCTAAACTGATTTGCACTGAAATTGCATAGTCATTTTTAAGTCTTTTCTTTGATAACTACATTCTATTTCCACATAACAGCACCAAAGAATCTTTAACAGTCATTCTCATATTGTTTGGCTTGATTCCCTGGGAGACTAAAGGTTTTCAGTTCAGTTAGTTAATAACATGACATGACATGACAGTAGAACAGAAATGTTTACACTTGTGACACAGTCTTCTCTGTATCCTTTCTTGGCTGGATGACTGCTTAGCTCTTACAAACCTGGTATTTGTGAACATTTTGATCTTAAACGTATTAGAGAATTCACTATAAGCTCTGGCCAAGAGTACATCAGCACTTCTGTTATGTATCATTTGATCTGATGCACCATCTGGGGATAAATGTCCTAATCTCTGTTCTCTGTATGCTGGTTATTGTCCTCTAGATCACATAACATATTTTTGCCTTGTCTCTGAACATAGGATTTCAAAGGCACTTTTGATCTTGGTTGAACATTAGTTAGCCCAAGGGGGCAAAATGTCTGGAAACCCAGTATGGAGATCAATTATTTCTTGACAGAAATATAGTCTACATCAAATGAAATGTTTAAAATGAAGAGATTAACACTTTATTCATCCTCTGAAAAGTACTTCTTCTCTACATCAGAGAGAAAAAAACAATGCACACGTAAATATCTGAGGGTTCCCTAGGCATTTATTATGCATTGTTCCCGTTATTGGAATATTCTTTTTATGTACTTCTAGTATGAGTCTTCCTTTGGTAAACAGTGGTCTAAACTTATAAAGGCTAGATACACAAAACAAGAATTATGATTCTAAGTTTTGCATTTTGTATATTGCAGAAGAAAAACTATTATAAAACACCTTTGTGTCAAAATTACACATTGAACAGGCTTCTAGAAGAGAATTCAGTGTTGCTTAATAGTGCATTCTTGGCACACATCTGACCAGTGTTTATTAGACGTTACATTAGACTTCATCTCACCACACTATTAAGTTTGAATCTGTGCTTTTCATAGTGTCTATACAGCAGCTTTGGTGTCTGAGTCAGCATTGCCCTACTCATTTATCTTCCCATTTTGCTTTTAAAATAAAATCAATTGTATTTTTACAGGTAAGTGTATGAATAAGTACTTCAGTACACTAATAACAGATAGCAGGTTCAAACTACAAATTGCAAAATCCCTAGGCTTTCCCCCCCAAAATATCCATGCAATAACTCCTTTCTTTTGTCTTTTGTTGACTCGTGCTTTTTTTTTTGCCTTTTTTTTAAATATATTTTGGCTGTCATATCTTTGAGAGGCCATCCCTTTTTTCTTTTTTTCTTTTTATCTGAAGAAAATATGTCATTCTTCCCCACAAAATTAAAATCAAAATATGAGATGTTTTAGACTGAACTTGCAAGTTCAAAGGCATTATTGGGAGAGCCACTTGAAGTTTATTTTTACAACAGCAGCTCAGTAATGTGTTACTGAGAGATGAAAAGCTATTTAAGGTGACATTCAAACCTGATGAAAATTGCATAAGATGACCAAATTTTTGGAATTTATGCTGTTTCATACTGAGATGTCAAGCAGTGCATATCAAGATAAGCACTTTTGGGTCTATTCTTAGGATTTTCCAGCCAAGCCAGCATGCTTTTCTCAGAAAGTGTATTATGAATAAGACGTTCATTGAATGGAGAGATATGGAATAAGTTAATGCATTTCCATACAAAGCATGTCAAATATAAAACCTCTGAATACCATATGACTTGTGGTTCTTATTTAATCATTTCAAATGTACTTGTTTGTATACCCTTATCCATTCCCTTTATTTTGGGAGTTTTCCATTTTAACCAGTTTTCTTTCACTATGTTTTTGGAGTTTGTGATTTAATCAGTTCTCTTTCCTAAATGCCTTTAGAAATAGGCATAATTGTCAGCTGCACATCACAGTCAATTGCCTGATAGAATCTCTCAATTTTCTGGTAAATATCAAAATCAAATCTATATTAGTTTTGCTAAAAAGAAACAAAGAATCAATCAAACAAACAAAAGAGTAAAACTGTTAATTAATGAGGTAGAAATTGTTCCATGATCAGTGAAATGATAACAGGTCTTTCTCATGGAATTCTGCCTTAGGTGTCATATATAATTTAGGTTTCATCATTTTTACAGATTTCATATATCCATAGCACTGGGAATGTGCTGACCAATGAATTTCGGCTGTTGATTAATTGCTGACACCTTATTGTGTTTCTACACAGAAATATCACTAACTTTCAGTTCAACTAGTCAAATGCATTTCCTTTCAACACAACTACTGAAAAGCCTCCCAAAAAATCCTACTTCAGTTAGTATTCATATTTCCAATTCCCACATCTCAGTTGCTATAAAGATTTTGTGACCAACCAATAAGCCTCTACAATGGAAGAAGTCTCAGAGGAGACAGACAGGATATGCCAGATGTGCCTGTGCAGCTCAGAGAAGAATGGAGGGAATGACTGTCCACAGCTCTTGCAAAGACGATTGAACTTAGCACAAAGAGGACCCATGGGTGTCCTTTCTTTTGCACAAACAGCTATGTCAGTTGGATGGATCAAATGGTGGCATAAATGTGTCTCCTGAGTTCATAATGCAGAGTTTTAATGTCTCCCTGAGCAAGCCAGATCAGACCTGGGAGGGAGAGTGTTCGTATGTCTCAGACTAACACAGAATTTAAAAATTGAACATCTAAGAATAGAATTTCAAGGAGAGCAACAAGCTAGAGTTGGTTTCAATCCACATATTCCCAGCATCATTATGATGAGGATATTATAGAGACTGGTAATGGGAATGATATTTGTATTGTGATTGAACTGATATTGCAATTGCTAAATTTTGCTAAGTGTAACTTACACTTGTGATTTCAGTATATTGCTGTATCATTTTGGTAAATCAAAAATCCCATGAATGATAAAATATCTTCAGATAAGTATATTCAGATAAGTAACATTAAATGTTATATCTTTTATATGCAGAATATCTAAAAGAAGTTGATCAGAGAATAAGGCACTTACTTTGACATTTTTTTCATAAGGAAAGTAGTGAAACATAAATTTACTTCAGCATGCATATTGCACTCCAAGTTGCACATTTTACACACATTAAATTTGTTACCAATAAAATCAAAATTTAACTATAGTTAATTTTGATACTTAAGTTTCTAGAACTACCTTTTGTCTCATCAAATAATTCCACTGTATTTTATTTTCCTATACAGAAGGAAAGGACCATTTGTTTGAAACCTAGAACTTTGACTATTTTAGGTAACTGACATCATTCCTGATTTACATTAGCAAGTGTAAAGAGAATCAGGTCTCACGGTTTTATGCTGCTTTAATGTAAAACGCATTTTCTTTGTGCCTTGTGTTATATTTTTACACTTTCTCAAACTGCTGTCTTTTTCAGTATCTTATTCCATACACTCTCTTTCACAGCATGTTGCTGAGCCGGACAAAGATATTTTCATCACCATGTCTACACTTAGAGTCTTAAAGTGATAGGAGATTGAAGGGAAAGTTAAAAGATAATTGCTCTGACCTATTTACTGTAGCTTCATATCACTGCTGTTCTCTTGAAGCAATGTTGTTGGCAGCATTAAAAAATAGAAATAGATTCATTGTCTAACAAAAATGTTTGAATTCATTGAAATCTGGGAATTTGTATTGATAAAAAAGTGAAGTAACTGTCAGTGAAGCCTGTGCAAACTAGTATCTAAGATGTAACTGTGGTGTGTTAGTTTCTGGCATCTCATTAGACACAGTAATCTCTTCTTTAACATGCACATGTTTCAGTGGAGATGTAGCAAAGCCTAACGTGTTGAATACTGAATCTTTTGTTGGTTAAACAATGCCATTTGCAAAGGGTCTAATCTAATGTATAGGTGATGACAGCTTGCAGTGATTAGTGCCATTGGGTAGACATTCTTGGAAGTATAATTTTATTGTTATATTTTTATAATAGTTTGCAGACGGTTCTTTCATGTTCATTCAATTTTAACAAGAGCTAATGCTGATATCACTGAATGTTGTAGTGTGATAATGCCTCCAATAGTGTCATATAGGCAAACAGTAAATGATTGTCCTTATAATCAAGAAAGAAACAAACAAATCCAAAATACCTCTTATTTTATATGATGCAATGTAATGTCAGTTACTCTTAATTCCCTAGAATTTTCTGCTTTCAGTTACTTGCGAGGGAGAGTTAAGAAAAGGGCACGGGCTTTACACAGAACTTAGCAATGTGTAGGACTAGCTGTGAGTGAAAATCAATATAAATACAGTATGAAACAAGGCACACATTGATACATCAGTAGAGGTCAGCTATAGACTGGCAAATCAGACGCAGAACAGGATGAGCAATTCCTCTAACATTTGTCTATGACAAGAGTGAAGAAAATGTTTTCTTACCAGTAGGAATAGTGAAGCTTTCTTTTCTGCAGCTTTTTGTGCTATGGCCCAATAACGGCAAATTTGGCTCCCCTGACATGTATTCTACGGCCACAATTCCCCTTTTAATATTTCCTACACTTCCTTACATTTTCTCCCTCTGACTGTCCACAGACTTCTCTCAGGTTACCTTAACCTCTCTCTTCATACATCCCTTAATTACTGGCTACACAAGGTGCAATACATGCAGCTGGTGAAGCATTTTGCTATTGTTCAGGTGACAAAAGACCAAACAGAACAAAAATTAATGAGTCCCTGTTGAAACTTTTCTCAAAGTACAAGCATTTGGTCAAGTCTTTCCTATCCAATCATCTGTTCTATCAAACCCAGGGAAAATGTCTTTGAAACTTCAACTTTCTTAAAAATTTGGCAAAAAATTGGCCAATCACTGCAAAAATTATCTGGGAACAGATGACAAACAGATGGACAGACAGTTTAGTTATGTAAGCTTCATTTCATCACAAAATTATGCTAAAATGATTTTATTATAGCAGATTTAAAGGAAGCCAATAAACACAAGAAGTCTTATTTTCTGCCTGGTCTAATTTCCTTACTGATTCTAAAAAAATGATGCATAATCATTTAAAATACTCTAAGCTAATTTTATGTGATATTTAATATCTATAGAGAAAATCTATATAGTCAACTGATAATTGCCTAGGTGCAAATGTGTGTCACTTATTTCTCTTCGTACGTGAAGAAGTGATGGTTTTAAACATGGTCAATATTTGTTTTTAAAAAGTCCTCAGAAAATAAGTAATATGAATAATCGTAAACAGTAGAAATAGATAAAATTGTAACAATTGGGATACTGAGAATTTTGAAGTCATCAAATAACTATTCTTTGATTAATGGGAAAGGAATGAAAAGAGGGAAAAATCAGAATAAATATCAGATTAGAAAACATATCATCAGAAATTAGAAACTACAGATCAAGATTTCCTTCTAAAGAAGAATTTGTTAGGAGACCAGCGTAGACCAGTGGTCAAACTTTCTGTAGTGAATAGAGTAGACAATATATCCTATATCAGCCTTGGCCACCTCATGGCAAAATGAGTTTTATTCTGGATGTACTTACGTCTGTCCACTGATGGAAGACAGCACTATTTTAATGTAGGTAACGCCATCAGACTACATGAATTCTACCTTTAGTGCTAAGTGAATCAATAAACAACTGTGAGCAGTAATGTTAAGATTACTGGTTTGTAAAAAAAACAGCAGGACTAAGTAACAGATTAAGTAACAGGATTAGGTTAGTTGCACATATTTCACACAATGTAGTAAAATGAACTTTTGAGATATCTCATTTTACCATATTCATATATTATGTCATGCATATGGGAACTTCG
The DNA here is from genome assembly GCA_013389825.1 of Crypturellus undulatus. Lineage (NCBI taxonomy): Eukaryota > Metazoa > Chordata > Aves > Tinamiformes > Tinamidae > Crypturellus > Crypturellus undulatus. The sequence goes on from VWPW01025386.1 coordinate 20,696, forward strand.
CTTCTACTGGTAATATGTCATAAATTTAATAAATGTAAGGAGAGGGGTTGGAATTATATCAGAAAATAATAGATCATAATGTGATACTGTAACTGAAATAACAACGGAGATCCTTGGATTGCAAATGCAGAACTGTTAAGAAGGTGTAGGGAGAGCATTAGTTAATTTAGATCCCACCAGGGGTGGACCTACTGGAAAGCAGCTCTGCAGAGAGGGATTTAGGAGTGCTGACTGGCAACAAGTTAACCATGAGACATCAATGCGCCCTCGTGGCCAAAAAAGCCAATGGGATCCTGGCCTGTATCAGGAGGAGTGTTGCGAGCAGGTTGAGGGAGGCGATCTTTCTCTTGGTGAGGCTGCACCTGGAGTATTGTGTGCAGTTCTGGGTTCCTCAGTACAAGAGGGATGTGGAACTTCTAGAGAGGGTTCAGTGCAGAGCGACAAAGATGATTAAGGGACAGGAACATCTATCGTATGAGGAAAGAGTAAACAAACTGGGCCTGTTTAGCCTAGAGAAGAGAAGACTGGGAAACCTGATCGATATATACAAATACGTGAGGGGAGAATATAAGGGGGATGGGGCCAAACTCCTCTCTGTGGTGGCCAGTGATAGGACAAGGGGTAATAGGTACAAGTTGAAACACAGGAAGTTCCACCAACATATGAGGAAGAACTTACCTGTGAAGGTGACAGAGCCCTGGAAAAAGCTGCCCGGAGAGGTTGTGGAGACTCCTTCTCTGGAGATCTTCTAAACATGTCTAGATGCAACTCTGTGCCACATGTTCTTCATGTCCCTGATGGAAGAGGGAGGTTGGAGTAAATGATCTCTAGAAGTCCCTTCCAACCCCAACCATTCTGTCATTAGGTGATTCTACACCTCTTTCTAGTGAGAATAATACTAAATTATTCATAACATTTCTGAAATACCATATTTTAATAGCTTTTTGAAACATGCCTAATATTCCAATACTAATTCCACACAGAATCAATTAAGAACAGGCATCAAATTTTTGTTTAAAATTGAAGTTATTAATTACAGAATGAGGCCGGTCACAGGCCTTGTCCGGAGCTTCCTGTCATCGCGGGTCCGACCACGATAGGACGCTCACTGCCAGGGCCAGGATGCGGCGTCACCGGGGAAAGCGACAGCGGGGACAGCTCCTCGTTTCAGGTCCCGTGTCCGGATAGTCAGGTTAGGAGAAGCCGATAGGTCAGGTGCCCTCACGGGTCAGGGAAGACCAGCGTGGACTACCAAAAGACAACTCGATATGAGTTACAAACGACAGCCATTTTATTGAGGTAAAACAGAAACTTATATAGGGGAGATGTGAGGAGGGGAACATACAGGATTGGCAGCATGCAAATGTATGGCGCTCTGTAGCTGGTGGTTCTCTGTTGGTGGGCGGGCCTGAGGCCGGGACATATTGCTCCGGCCCCCACCTTTGGGGTTCTGGAGCTTTCTTGTTAGGTGTAATGAGTGCGTCGGGCCAGGCTTTCAGCTAGACTGGGCATGCTCCAAGAGCAGGGTCACCCGGAGGTCACTGACACCCCCCATGTACATGCTTATTTTATACCAAAACATATATTTTCTTCACAAAACCCTCCTGTACCTAATCCCACATCTTCCTACAACAGAAGACAAAAATGTATATGACCAATAAAAGTAAAACTGAAAGTAGTATGTTAAACATCAATATAAACACCTCTCTGCAAGTAATTTGTTTGTACGCGTTGTTTGTTAATTTGAAACAGGACTGTAACTTAGCAATTATTAATGTCAAAGGAGATTACATTCATGTAACCACCTGTAAGCATTTGTGTGAACTCTTGTATAGTCTCAGATGGCTATATTGAAGAAAGAATGCATTAACAGATGTCTTCATGGATCTTTTCTTGGGGAAAAGCAGCCACTCACAGTCCAAAAGAGAGGAGCAAAAGACAAGTGCAGAAATTTCCATTAATGTGGACAGCAGGTGAGCCATGGTTCCTGTTTTCTGATTCTTATATATTTCAGACTTGTACTACACATTATCTTGAAAATTTAATTTAAGTATGCCTGGTTATCTGCTGCCAGACAGTTTTCCTTTCCTGTGACTCAGGCAGACAAGCAAAACATAATGGAAATAGAAATGCAGAAATTTCAAACCATCTTGACTACATGGTACAATACAACTATATAGCTTTTTTTTTCTTGAAGTGCATTTGAACATATAAGTGTGTTTTTTATATTTCTAATAATCAACATGAATGTTTTGTCTGAGTGTACTAGTGGTCAGTAATATTTACAGTTAATTTCTTCTCTGCATATTAAAATAGAAAAATGCAACAGTAAATGCTGCATACCATAAAAGGGATAGACCATAAAGCAACCAGCTATAAAACATGACATTAAGTGTATTTTACACCACTGTGTGCTCAGTGAAAGTCAGTTTGTTGAAAATGTTACTAGAGTTATTATCTTACAACATGAAAAATTTGGTTCATTGAGTAAAAGGCTAAAGAAATAGAACAGTTGCCTGAATGGAAAACAAACAAACAAAAAACCCTACTGTGAGCATTCATTATTAAGAAACAAAAACAGTGTTCCAAAGGATAAGCAGTGCAAAGACTTCTAAAATAAACTACTACCTTTTAAATTGTCAATTTTCCGAAGAGCATTTCATTAAACAAGAGGCAGTCGTAGCTTGATTACTATCAGTACTTCTTTGAATGGAAGATATTTTTAGTGGTCATGAAAGTTTATTGGACTCTACTGATTTAAACACAATAAAGAAAGAGTTTGTGATTATAGCTGAGATGCAGACTTACAATGGAGAGGAACCTCAAGGTTCTGAAGTTAATGAAGAATAAGCATCTGAGGGAATTAGGGTGCACTAGAGATATTTCGGTCATAATTACAGTAAAGCTGTAAATTTATGAACAATTTAATTGTAGATTAAACCCTTCTTGACTCTCGTCAGATATGCTATTTTACTATTTACTTCAAGGTCTTTATCAAGTATAATCATTTTGATACCCAGACCTGGATTTTGGAGGGGGTTCAGTAATTTGTTAGGATTATTGCTGATTATGGATAGCTGCATTAGAAATTTCTACTAGGAAATAACTATTTTTGAATTAGAATTATTTAATTAGAATCTCATGGAAACAGCATAACAACTATGTGAATACAATATGCATTTCCTTTTTTGAATAAATAAGGTCTGTAAGTTAGTGGCTAACATGCCTAATGAACACACCGTGTAGGAACAACAGCTGCTCTTGACTTTGTTTCCAGACTCCTAGATTGATCTTCCAATCTGCATGTCAATTCTCTTTAAAAATTTATTTTTGAATTTTAAGATAACTTCCATAATGTCTAAGTAGTTCCCTGTGAAAGACATAAGTAATTGGTAAGTCGTATTGATAGACTGTTCCCTACACATGACCTCTCACATGTGAGAGAAATGTAAGAGAATATAAGGTAACAACTCTGTGCTCTGCTTAAAAGCATGGCCTAGAGGAAAATCCTGTATTATTCAGCAGACACCGTGTATGAATAGATAGTAATTTATCTTTAACAGTGATATTTTCTAGGAGTGCAATGAGTTCAGCCTGGTGTCTCTCTACCTTCACATGGACCATTTCTAATTGTATATGATCTCTAAGCTTGTTTCTCATGCAGTCGCTTGACATGACTGTGTTACAGCCTATACCATCATCACTAGACACAAATCTGATCTAGAGCTGCTGGTCAGGTGAGAGGCAGAAGTAGTATAGTCTTCACTCAAATTTAATTACAATATGGTAGAGGTAAGATGATTTGTAGGAAGTTGTTTCTCTATTGTTGGCTTAGCTAAAAATTATATGTGTTCTACTTACTTTCCAAAGAGACCCAACGCATGCTCATAATCCAGCAGCAAGGATGGCACACAGTGCAAAAGAGGATTTGCTGGATAATGTGTCTGATACCAGATAACAACTTATGTCAGGAAAAAGCACTCTTATCTCAAAGATTGGGTGATGTTCCTATGCCTGAATGTAATTCCTGGGTTATTGTCTGTGGAATCACAATCCTAGTAGGCAAAGACAAGGTTTCCTGTCAATGATGAACTTGGAAACAGGATGGAAAGAGAGATCGTGAAGAAGTGATGGTCTTGGTATGTAGTCTCTGCTAATATGTTGACATTTCCTACAGGCAGCTTTCTTGCTCATAGAATCATAGAATCATAGAATCACAGAATGCCTAAGGTTGGAAGGAACCTCTAGAGGTCATCTAGTCCAACCCCCCTACACACGCAGGGCCACCTAGAGCACGTGGCACAGGACTGCATCCAAACGGGTCTTGAAGATCTCCAGAGAAGGAGACTCCACAACCTCTCTGGGCAGCCTGTTCCAGTGCTCTGTCACACTCACTGTCAGGAAATTTTTCCTTAAGTTCCTGTGGAACTTTTGGTGCTTAGGTTTGTGGCCATTTCCTATTGTTCTATCAGTAATATTAACCCACTTTGCCTCACACTGATATGTGATGGATCTAATATCTGGGATTTGGTAAGCTTCTCAGTTGGGGAACAGGAAGAGCTAGTTCTGGAGGCATTATGAGTTCATTTCAAGAATCACCAATTCATATTGGTGTAACAATTTCTCATAATAAAGGAAAAGCTACTTTCCAGGTCATTCACATGAGTATTCCTATTTTTCACTAGATGTTTTCTAAGTATGCATATACCATTTCTTTTGCTGTCATTTTTATTAGCATTTCATCATGGAAAGCATCATTGGGCCTTTTGTTTGAAAAACAAACAAAACAAACAAACCAACCTCTGCCATGTTTTAGCATGGGAAAACCCCTCAGCAACCAGATAAGGTTGGAAGGGACCAAGTATTTTAAAATTAATTTAATAAAAAAAAATACAATAAACTATTACATGGTGGTCTGTATTTCAAATGTTTAGCCTTCTCCTCTGTATACTATGAAAACAAATATTTTAGTGGTCAGAATCTTAAGTAAATTTGTAAATTTGTGATTATGATGGACACGTTCAGTGATTATGTCTCACATCTGTTGGCATTGTATTATATTTCTTGAAAAACAGATGTTTTCAGACCTACAGATCAGCTTTTTAATCTTAGGTGAAATAATAAAAAACATTTTGTTCAAAAAAACAGACACAGGCATTGACTGTTTTCTTCTGTAATCAATTAACCATGATTTGCAGTCACAGACCTCTGAGTTTTTCACATATCGCCTTTAAATGTCCTCATGCAGAAAAACTAAGAATTGGCACTTTCTAATGATAACCAATAGACCATAAGGAACAGCTCATGGTGCTTGCAAAAATTCTGCTGATCTGTATTATAAATGTGTCTGCTGAAGTAATACAAGTTTCTTATTCCTATTCAGAAAGCTTAACAGTACCATTGTTTTTTTTTTGTATTTATGGGCTATGAATAAAAATACCTTGTAGGATTGCCAATGAATGTAAAATACTAAAAGCCATTAAATTTGACGTGGAAGACCACTGTATCAAAGCGGTCCTTTTATATTTTCCCTCTATTGATAACCAATTTGTACTTTTCTACTCCAGATTGTGTGAAGTAAAATTAAATGTCTCAAGAATAATTACACAAATAAAGCAGTTTAAATGGTTTCCTAACCTTTAAAAAATTGGTTTCTTTGAACTAAGCAGAAAAATCTGATGTGAATTTTTAGTAGAAATTCAGTTTGGTAAACTATATGATTCCTAACAGGATGCTTGCTCTGCTTAAAATGCATTTTTATTTGCACGTTAAAGATTGCTGGACCTTGTAAATGAATACTGATTCAAAAGCCACTGGCTTTTTATTCTTCTTGAAGAATGCAACCTCTTTTATCACTGTGTAAGTTTCAACTTACTTCAACTACTTACACAGTTGAAGATTTTACAGATGAGAGGTCTAAATATGTTTCTCACTTTATCTTCCTCCCATTCTTCCTCATATCCATCTCAAAAACAACAATTAACCCTAACAATATTCCAGATATTATCACATCCTCTGCTTCTGCCATGAAAGAATACCCTGAATACTGTGTTTCACAATGTTCAACTGAGTTAAGAGTTAGAGAAGTACATAGGTAGTTTAAAGCTCATATTACTCTTTCAGAAAGACTAGGGAAGGTCCTGGCCTTATTGCTTATGAAATGAGTTTCTAGCAACTTCTAGCTACCTGAGAGAATAATGGGGAGGGGTGTTTCCTTGCTCGATTGTTTCTTAAAGTTGGTGAGCTTTTATAATACATTGCTTATGTTGTGAAAGTCAAGTGCTTGCATTTGACTTTCACATCTTGAATTTTCAGAAGGAAGAAGAAGCCACAGTTTCAAAGGCAAGTTCTAGAAATTGTGAATGCACAGTACTGGCACCTCATTTTTAGATGTAATAATAGTGCTGATTTTAACCACCTACCCCATTACAACAGTCTGACTCTTGAAGAACTGGAAGTCATTTATTCTCTGTTCAGGTGAGGACATGCCACTTAAAATCACAGCCTTTGGTTAAAAAGAACACAAAGCGTGTGGAAGGAGGAGATCAAGTGTCCTTGGTATCATAGCCAGAGAAATGCTGATTTGAGCTGCATTTTATTTTAACACTAATCATTTCTAGCATTTCCAGTGCACTTCTCCCCCACATTCTCCCCTAAAAAAATTCCTATTACATATAGTCCAGCCCTATTTGGGCCTGCAGTGTTTCTACATTTGTTTTTAAAAGTGGTGACAAAGTCCAATCCCAACAAAAGAAGCAATATTTCAGCTTCCAAAACTGACATATAATACTGATCCTCCATATCTATTTAGCTGAAAGCCATAGGCTGAATAGGAATTAAAAGCATTTTGGTATTTAAAATGCTGGATATATCTTTTTTCTTACACAAAGATGAAACATGAACTATTCCTCCATGATTGTCCATTTCTTTTTCTCTGTCATATTTGTTCCTATAACATATGCAATAAAATTGCTATAAATGGAAGTATAATTAGAAGAAATTATGACTGGAAATTAAATCTTGAATAATTCATTGAGAGTAATACATCTTAATATACCTGACAATACTGAAGTAGATGTTTGAAAATTGTTTTTGACAATATTTCTATTATTTGTCACATTTCTAGATTAAAAAATAATAGATCCAGGGTTGATATTAGACCTATACCTTCTAACTTTGCTTATTTAAAGGAACCTGTGAATTTGCATCAGTTAACTGCTTCTTCACTTAAAAATATCTTGATTTTCACTAAAAATTCGGAGTTGATTTAGATTGGAAGGGACTTAAGGAAGTCTCTACACCAACCGCTTACTCAAAGCAGGATCACCTCTCAGGTCAGACCAGGTAGCTCAGTGCTTTGTTCAGACAGGTCTTGAAACTCTCAAAGGAAAGTCTGCACCACTTCCCTGGGAAATTTGTTCCATGACTTGACTAATTTCAAGGGGGAGAAGATTTCTGTCATATCCAGTGTGAAGCTCTCTTGTTTTAACTTAGATCTGTTGACCCTTGTCCTCTCTCCACACACAGCTGTGAAGAGCCTGGCTTGATCTTCTTGATGACCTCCCCACAGGCAGCAGGAGTTGCTGTTACATTCCTCCCACAAACATAGGGCAGCTATTAACTTTTGATATGCTGTTGATACACGTTAAAAACATGCAATGCACAATTTATTATAAAATAAAACCAAGCAGACAGAAGAAGTTGTGCTCCTAAGTGCCTACCAGTAAAACTATCCAGATTCAAAATTAAACATCACATGTTTGAAATATACAAATAAAGCAGTGATGGCTCACTGGATCTTCGCTTCTGTTCTTCATTTGGTAATTCTGCTTTGTCTTTCATACAAGAGATAGAGATGATTATATTTAGTCTTATGCTGATATTTTAAACTTAATAATTCTGATATTGATTTTGATTTTCTTGAGTCAGTACTGATTTCTATGTTTTCAAACACAAATGACACCCCTAGTTCGCAATAAAAATTGCAAGACTAAATTGCAAAATAAAATTTTACATATAGTTTATTTCTCTGCATAAGGAACTTAAAAGTTGATATATTTTATTTTTGTAAAGGAATATTAACTATAAATATTCCTTGAACAGATAAAAACTATTAATTTTGTCTGTACTCTACATTTTAATGTAAATTATCCCAGTAGTATTTCAAAACTTCATGGCAAACATTCAGCATCATTAAGATTCTAACATTTAACGCCCCAAGCAGATGACTCTTGCAGTCCACAATAAAATATCATAGAATCATAGAATGCCTAAGGTTGGAAGGGACCTCTAGAGGTCATCTAGTCCAACCCTCCTGCACACGCAGTGCCACTTAGAGCACGTGACGCAAGGCCACTTAGAGCACGTGAATATCCTAACCCCGCTTATTGTTTTATGAATGGAGAAAAAAAATTAATAGTTATCTCTCAGTTGACTTGTAGATACTCACAAATATTTAAATAACATAGCCTGGGAAGACAGCATTTATAAATAATTGTGACTTTCATTACTCTTGGTTAAAATATTCCATGATACAAATGTGGCTAGTGAGCTATTGCAGCTGAGGTTTGGAAATCAATGGTTGACACTCTGGGAACTTTGCTCTGAGGGCACTGAAGGTACTGCCAGGTTGGCAACCTATTGCCAGTTCAAACAGAAAGTTACATAATATTTTATTCTGTGCTTTGCATCCTATTTTAATTGAAGTCACATTGAAATCTCTGCTCTCAAAGGTGCTAAAACCTACTTTAATGTATTTTTTCATGTAACATATAAAATGATCTGCCTCTCCCAGTTATTCTTTCTATTCATGCTCCTATTACAGAACTTTCCTACTCAGTTTTCTAGATAGCTTCCATAGATGGACAGAATGAATGAATGAATGAATGAATGAATAAATAAATAAATAAATTTTAACTACTGACCTTGGAAATTATTCGTAGTTTCAGAGATGGGCCAAGGAACAAAGTCCACAAGGCAGATGTCTGGTAGGATAAACTTTCCTTCTTTTTTTTCTACATCTTTTTGATTTATTTTTGAATGGATAGCTAGTTATGTTATTGGCTGATCACAAACAAGCTTTGTCCAACTGCCACTGAATAAAACCTGTCACAAGTACACATAAACCACTCTGCTCAGAGACATAATGAAGAAGGAAACTTTGGCTGAATCCAAAAGAATTCTTTTGGCAGGAGTAGTTTCTATTTCTTGGTCCTTGAAAAAAATATGACATTTTTATTTTTCACTTTAATGCACTAGAATTCAATAGAGCACACATGCCTAGCAAAATACCAGACTGGACTAATGACCTTGTTCCATATGATTAATAGAGATCAGTGGCCTGCAGTAGGGAGCACGTAAAGTTCAGATGACTGATTTAGAGAAGATATTACAGCTGTTGAGTACAACCCTTAGAAGTATTAAAAACAACCTAACTCATGGGAGAAAAAGTTTCTCAAAGACTATTTCTCAGACTTTCCTGAATCGGAGTTACAGCTCGCATTCATCTGGACTCTGTGCAACTATGCACAAGGACAGAACTTATGAACAGCTTGCATCTCTATGTGACCTGTTTTCTACCTGCCTGAAATATGAATCACAAAACTAACTATGTTAAAGTAATAGTGTACATATATGTACATATATAAAAACATATGTCTAAACATATATAGACATACACAGAGACTCTGAATAAATGACGTTCTTAAGATACAGCATAATTATTGCCCTTAAAGTATATCTGTAGTTTTTATTCAAAATATACAGCTTGATTTGGACTTTATCTGTGGATAGTTCACACAGAATTACACACAGAATCACACAGAATCACACAGAATTCACCTATGTATCCCCACACAGCAAATTCTTCATGGGATATTATTATTTGTTATCATTTATTATGTGCCGGTATGAGCTACCGATAAAGTGTGAAACAAAAGACAACAGACAGCTACTGTATAGAAGAAGCACAAAGAAAAAAAATCAATATTGATTACCACGATAAACAGCGATCACAGATTACCAGCTGCCCAGCTACACAGAGTACGAATGCTTTGCAACTCTGTGAACTCTTTTTTCCCCACCGATTTAATAATCTGTAAGAACTCCATATACAGTAATAGTTTGCTTTCTGTAATTCTTTAACGTAAATAGCCTTTTTAAACCATATTGCTACAAACTGAACAAAGAGTAGCCTGAAGAATGAATTCAGGGAGGGCAGGAAAATAAAAAGAGTGCGAAAAAGGAACCAAAAGAAAAAAAGTAATCATACTGAATAGATATTAAGTGTACATGTCATTAATTCTATTATGTTCTAATTGTCACCAAATGAAGATGTGATACTACCATTCTATTTTGAAGTTGGAAAGATGTGGATAAACTACTCAAGTTCACTCTCACAGCTTATGGAAGAGAAAAAGTAAACCTGGTTATTACTTTGCTTACATGCTTTTGTGTGTGAATTTAGATCTTGTTCCCATTAATATATATTTTTAATACTCGGATTTTGGAAGAAAATGCTGGTATCTTTTGCACTTAAAAAAAATAATCCTCACAATGTTTATGCAAAATATTCACCCTTTGTGAGCTGTGAACTTATTTCTTAAGTAGTTTTAAGATAAATAAGACCTCTCAGAGACAGAAATATTTTGGGTTGCTGACAATCCAGCAATAACGTCTCCTGTGAGCCTGCAAGCAGAACAGTTTCGCATCATGGAAGGCATATAAGAAGGCAGCTGTCTCTTCTGAGTCCACTGTGCTCCTGAATAGTATGACTGGAGGTGTGATAGCTTTATAAATCAGGGAGATTTCCATCTTCTTTATATATGGACATGTAACTTGGTATGTGGATGTGCCTCCTTGTTGCAGATCTGACATGTACCAGTGAAACTGAGCAGCATGGAGGCAATATGAGAAATTCATATTGCAAATCACTCACTTGGCAAGCAAAAGTCACAGTTTTAAGCAGTTTGCAGCAAGATTCAGCAAAACAAAGTGAATTTTGAGGTGAGGAATGGGAACAGGAAATATGTGCTAACATGCATATATTTTCCATAAAATTCTATAATATTTTTCCATAAAGTGGAAAACTTGACTTCTGCTCCAAAATCTTACCCAGTTGTTAACTGGCAGCTTGGTGCCAATATGCTATTATTCCATGTCTTTCTGTCCTGTGCTCTGCCTTCATCTATGATATACCTGTCAATTATACATGGAGTCTGAGATAAGCCTAACTTTACCTATCTTGAAGACAAAGAATCAAACAAGTCATCTAGGTTTTCTTTATAGTCAATGAAATGACATTGGAAACTCACAAAGGCAAATTGTCCTGTCTGAGGACAGGCTTGTAAAGACTATTGCCTCTTTTCTGCTACAGGTTCCACTTGGTTTCTGCCAATGGGTAGAAATTTGTCAAGCACTGAAATAACTGTTTCCAGTTATTCCAAAATATAATAAAATGCCCCAAAGTTGTCTGGTTTCTCATAAGAAAGTTACTGAACAAAACAGGGATATGCTTTTGCCCTCTCCCTACAAAGATGCATATACAGCTGCTTAGAAACAAACATTGAGCCACTCATTCAGATGTCAGGACATACCTTTAACATCATTTTTAATATGACCATTTAAACTAAATGACTTTGCCTCAATTATTAATCAGCTATACTGTGTTGATAAAAGGGAATTCATTTTTCACTGAAGACCTCCCAGTAAGTTATGAATGGAAACTATTCTGTCGTGAACAGAGCCATGGTGACCAGCTACAGTACCTGGAGCACAAATGTATCTCCTACAGCACGAGATGGTGCTGCTGCAGATGGACATTCCTAAATGTTTTTAAAGCACATTGTGAGCTGCAGATGCTCAGATGGCCTAAGGGGATGCTATCATTCAGGCAGCCCTAGAGGCATGGGGAACCACCTGGCCAATTAATGTGAAGAGAAAAGGCTGCAGAAAAACTGATCCTGCAACAAAGAATGCTTTACTGTTACAGAAGATAATTTAATGATAATATGAACTAGATGAGGGCAGTTCTGCATGCAAGAGGGAATATGATGTGAAGGTCAAATAGGGTAGCTGTGGGAAAGATGAATAAAAGTAAATAGTTGGTGTTGCATAATATCAAGGAGCTTACAAGCCATGACAGATGGTCTATAAGAGTGGAAAAAAAAGAAAACAAGTAAGTTGCTGAGCTATAATAACCCAGGAACAGCACTAGGATCTTAAGCAATAACCCTGGAATCTGCACTCGCCTATAGGGTCATGTAAGATCTGGTCAAACCTTGCTTAATCATAGTATTGCTTATTTATAACAGACACTGAATTGATCTTTATTGATCTCTTAACTGTTGTAGTTAGCTCTAAGTACCATCTTAGGTGATGCAGTGTACTTTGTGCTTTGAAATGATAGCTAGTGAAGTTAGTGAAGTCATAGCTAGTATTTTAACAAGAAAGCAAGAAAGTGTATAACAAATGAAAAGACAAATATCGGAAAACAATATAACTGGAACTCTTTGAAAGATGCCGTAATTTTTAGGTTTATGCATATAGAAAGCAGGTTTTAACATATATCTGAATTCCTAGGAAGAAGTTTCAGAAAAAATCTAGATAAGAAAACCTAAAAGAAATATCAAGAAAGAAAAACACTAATATATGCTAGGGGCAGACATCATTGTAAATCTTATGTTTTTCTAAAATTTGTTGATAAATAATACAAGATAATTGCAATTTTAGTTCTTTCCAAACATCTGAAGTTTCCAAAAGGATGAGTCAAAATGAAATAAGTTTTCTGTAATACCTGAAAAATATCATTTGAGAATATATAATTTTTATTCATGGAAGTCTTTTTGTACAAATCATTTTAAATTTAGGAGAACTTTTCAAATAAGGAAAAGTACTTAACTATGCCACAAGTAAACTAGGTGTTTGGGAAGACAATGGCAGGATCTGAGAATGACATTTTAAAAGAATGTTGAAAGAGAAAGTTTCTCTTTTAACCACCATAGTATCATTTCATACCTTAGTTACTACATAATATAACAGCATTCTCATTATCTTTAGTTATCAAGAAGCATGTAAATGATGTATTCTATGTATGCTTCAAAATATTAAGATACAGATACATTCTTAATTAGGACTAGCGTAGTTATATTAAAAGCCCTTTGGCTTTACAGTCTTGCTCCTCAGCAAGAGGAACATTGGATATGTACTAAAAAGGAAAAACACTCAAGTGCGTAGATGCGCAAAAGTGGATGGATGCAAAAAAAAAAAAGTTGCTCTTTGCATGTTTAGCTTTAGTCAAAAACATTTGCTGTTAGATACCTGAAGTTAGAGAATTCATTCTGTTTTCTACTGAGAATGTCCAAGAGAGCAGTTTATATTTGTGCCTTGAAAATCATCTTTATTTTTCTTTTCTTTCTTTTTTTTTTTTTTAATTCAAAGATCCAAGTGATGAACAGCAACACCCTTCAGGCGGTTTTGCCAACTCAGGAGCCCTCACTAAGAGATTCCAAAGCTATAATAAGGCTGCAGAGAAAACACATGTCTGTTTTAGCTGTGGTAAGTAGTTAAGCTGCGACTAAACTAGACAGTCCTGTGCCACTGCATGTGCAGGGGTGTTGGACAAGCTGACCTCTAGAGGTCCTTGCAACCTTAAGCGTTCTATGAATGCTTCTCCTTGGTCATCCAGGTTGAGAAAACACAGCACAGCCTCTTTATCGATTTCCTTAGAATTTCCTCAATTTCCATAGAAGCCTAAGCTTAGAAGCCTAAGCTTCTAAGGAAATTGAGACCAAAAGTTTGCATGAATTTTATAACATACATAACATACATGAAATAGCATCTTATTTCAACATACAAACAGACTACTGTCAGTGTCCATACAAAAAAGAGGTAGGTGAGAATTGCTCCTAAATCATTCATTTAAATTGTGTAGATACAGAATGAGGAATGGATATGTCCTTGCAGATGCAGATCTGAGGGCATATGAATGCCAAGTAATAATGTTTGCTCATTTATTCTTACATGACTGTCCTGTTGTCGAAGACAATAAAATTTTGCTTGGTCAGCAGAACCTTTGAAAATCAGGTAGCTATACATAAGTGAAGAGGTATAAATGAATTGAAAATTGAATTGAACTGAATTACTGAATATTATGAGCATAATGTTCATCAGGAATGTGACTTGAACTAAAAGAATGTCAATCTGGAAAAAAAAAATTACTTTCTGTTTGTCTAACAGTAACTAATGTCAGTGTCCAGAAACTAGCTTGCGCACTGAGAATGATGTGTTTCTTGGATATTTAAAAAATGAAATAGAAGTAGATCTGGCATGTGTAGACAACTGCTTTCAAAAGACTGCTTGGATTGGTAGGAAGATACAGAAATAATTCAGGACAGGCAAAAAAGAAAATATGGTGCAGGAAATTAATCTAAACTTAGTGCTACAATGATTGAGAAACAGTCTATTTAGTTATGGAACAGAAGACCTAGTAGTGATTGAGTACTAGTGAGTACTGCTAAACAAGATTGCTGATGAGGGGTTTTTCAGTATTCCCTGAGTGGGCATAGAAAGATTTGCTGACTAGAACCTTAAATTAGGTGGATTCAGTCATAAATTAACATGCAAATTCCTAGAAGTGAGGGTAGTTTGTTATCAGAAAAGCTGTTTCACAGAGACTCACTTTCTTGGAAGTTTAAGTGAGATTTAAAAACAGAAGACAATAACTGGAAAATCCTTAAAACCTAATTCTGCTTCTGGGTGTTTTTCAGAGTTTGGTGGTCACACCTTTGAATTTGTGGTTTTCTCATTTTATCAAAGTTTCTTGGAGGAAAGAATAATCTCTGCATTAACCTGTTGCTAGTAAACAGACAGATCTTCATTAACAAATGGAGGAATCTCATGCTTTCAAGCATCAGGAAGAAAATGTTCACAATTCATATTTGGTCAAATGAACCTAAGTTAATTTGATTACTTCATTTATTTCTTCTAAAGCATGAAGTGCTGCCAACATTTAAATGTCTAGTAGGTAACTTAATGCACTGATATGGTACAGTAGATCCTTTTTTCAAATAAGTCAGTCTGATGTGTTCTTTTTTAAGTTCATTGTTATCCTTCTGATTATACGACATTGGGTTTGGCATAGTAACCCATTCTGTAGAGTTTAACAGGAAATTTAATGATTGTAATCCTGAAAATCTCTGATGCATAGATGAAAGAGACAGTAAAACACAGCCTGGGACCAATTCTATCAAACTCTTTATTTTACTCTGAAGTATAGTACTTGTCCAGAAAAAAAAAAAAAAAAAAAAAAAAAAAAAATATTTGAAAGTGTAAACAAAAAATAAAAATATAAAAAAAATTTAATAAAAAAAAAAAAAAAGAAAAAA
>VWPW01025386.1:36090-93462 GCA_013389825.1 Crypturellus undulatus
AAAAAAAAAAAAAAAAAAAAAAAAAAATCTATTTGGAAGTGTAACCTATCAGAATATCTGTTATCTCCATTTTATTAAGAAAAAAAAACAGATATTATGGCTGTAGCAGCAACATGACCCTGGCAGGCAGAGATGAATTGTATACCATCAACAGAATTTGTAACTAAATTCTAATTGAATGGGTTGTTTGTGCTACTCCAATGCTTATGCCCTTGTTTGCCACTGTGTATCCCACTAGAGATAATAGGATTGCAAAGTTGTTTCTCAGAGTGTAATTTGAATAGTGTAGTGACAGCTCAAAGGACAGAACTTGACCTGCAGAATCTTTGATAGACAATGAAACAGAAGCTTAAGTTTCTTGGACTTTAGGCTTATTTTGTACAAATGATTGTCTGGAAAAAAAAATTATCTTCATAAACTGAAGAGTACATCATAGAATAACTTAAAGAGAAAAATGTGCCCTCACTCTCCCAAGTGTCTGATTTTTAATTAGTTACCTTCCAAAATCCCTTTTAATCCAAATGTCATGAATGTCAAATAACCTTACTTGGCCTCAGTTCTGTTATTTATGCACCTTATCCTGTGCTGTATTCAGCCAGTGTTGGCTTCAGGCATAGCAAATGTTAGATAGCTATTTAGGGCAGCAGACTGCCAGGGTAGCAGAAATACACAACTGAACACAGATCAGTTGTGTACTTCTCCTGTGCAAAGCTTGGAAGGCAAAAAAATGTGGTTGCTGTTTGTAAATGTGTTGGGCTGAACAGTGACTGCTATTATTGTGAGGGAAAAAAAAGGAGAAAAGAAGAAGAGAGTAGGATAATGAGCTATCTGCTGTTTGCCACTGGTGATACCCCCTTTACAATCATGCTCTGCAGGGGTCTTCAAGGGCCTCAACTCTTTATTGCTCTTTTTATTATCATTATTTTTTTTTATTTCAATTCTTTTCAGAAACAACTTGGCTCCTGATCCCCTTGGTATAGTAAAACTCACTTTGCTGGGAAGCTTTGAGATGACTTTTCTGTAGCTGTTCATTCATATGTAGAAATCAGCTTTGCATGAGTGACTTGATCTGACCTTTCTTTTTCATTTGCTTTGATTTTATATTTTATAAAGAAGCTCATGGGCTCTGGATGATGACTGCAACTTGAGACCAAGGTCTTTAGTTGATAATGGGTAGTTCTGGGAAAATATTAGCTCACTGCTTACTAGAAGTCATTAAGAAATTAGAAATTGGGAATTACTAGTAAAAATATCATTATGTCATTGCATACATAATGTACACCCAGACCTTGAAAACTGTGCTCTCTTCTGCTCCATTACTTCAAGGATATTGAAATGGGAAGGTATGAGAAAAGGCAATGAAACAGCCAGTATTTACCCTTTAAATGTACAGACACACAGCCTGCTGTGAAAACAGTGGGATAGATACCTTGTTTAGATAGCAGTTGTCACAGTCAGTCTGTATAATCTGTGCAATCTTTGTACATTACATAAATGGGGTTCCATTGGTAGTTTGCTAAAATGTAGATGATGTCAATGAATGCATCTGTCCTAAGTCTCTGTATAAATGCCATTGTCTTTTTAACTTCTCTTACACATTGATTGGGATCATGGCTAATCTTATTTTAAAATTACTTGCACATCCGTACAAACCTTATTACCTATGTAAGTTTAAGTACTATCTGACTGTTCAGATTGTCCTTATTGTTCTACCATCACAATTGTATTTATCTTTCTTTTAGTACATATTCCTAATTTTACTCCTAATAATATCACAGTTTATTCCTTCAAGACTAGTTTATGTGTGTACAAATCTGCATATGTGGATATGTCAATATAGTCCATGCACGAGCCACCTCATTCCATTTAAGACAATTTGAGCTCTGCACCCTTAGACCATAAGTGAACTGAAGTTAATGTATATATTTATTGTCTTACTTATTCTTTCTAGTAATTGTTTCTATGACCTGCTGTCCTACTTGCCTTATGTTTTCTCAGAACAAACTGCATTCCTCAGGGACTTTTCTGTTCTTTTCCTAATGAAAGAACGACTGATGTTGGTACCAATCCATCCACTAGTTCATCTGAACTTTTATTATAATAGAAGTTGCAGGCAATACAATTGTTGGTTTTGAGGACTGTTCACCTGGCCAAATGAAGATGTCTCCTGCAGGGTGAGCCGAATTGCTCTCTAGGCTCTCTTCTCAGTAGGGTTTTAACCCACTTGTCAAAATGTAGAAGCCAGAGATGATACTAAGTGTACCAGGCAGAGTACTCTGTGTCAGCTCTTTCATGGAGTTGCTTATGTTTAGCTGACTGATTCTTCCCCTAGCTTTTTACTGAATTGTAATGAAAGTTTAGGTATCTTTGCATGCAAGTACTTTAAACAAAGGTTTTTGGTACTGATTTTTCATTTTGGAGGCCAATAAGGTCTTTCATATGACCACCAGCTGTTGCTCCAGATGGCTGTGGTTCTCCTGGAGGTTCTGTGGCATGTTTGCCAACCTCATGCAGATATTTTGGATTATTTACAGTGCCTCATACTGCACCAGAAACAATAGCAGTTTCACATTCATGTGCCAATGAATGAAGCCCCTACAGTGAAACTTAGTTGAGTAGACATAGCTATATCTAGTGACAATTTAAGCATGAAAGGCTAATCTGCTCAGCCCTCGGTAGACACTCAAAATAATTGGCATAGGTCTTTTGTCACAGCAGATTTCTTAGGCAGCTTACAGTATCTTGTATAGCCAACTGGAACTTAAGCTTAAGTTAGGCATCTGTAGTCTGGAGCGGAATTTCATCCATGGTTTTCTGACTGCCTAGATGATAGGAACCTGCTGGTGAAGTGGTCTTGCATTTGCCTTGCCTTTGGGAGGTAGTATTTGGGAAGGAGAAAGGGAAGACACAGCATCTATGTTCCTGTTTTGCTCTAACAGAGAGATGAGATGATACAGCTAGGAAGTGCCTCCAGGCTCAAGAACTGGGAGAAGCTCCTGGGTTGCTTAATCAAGATGTAACCTAATCCACTGTATCAGAAAAGAGATCAGCTTGCAGGATTTTGCTTAAGATTCTCCACTTCCACAAGTATTTCATTCATAACAGTGGAGTAAATTCTGAAGCTGATGATATTAATTCACATTTTAAACTGTTTATTGTTTGAAATTCACTGATTTCAGATTAGTGACAACTACCCCTCTTTTCCTTATTCTGTTAGTTTTGAGATTTGTCATAAGATTTTTTTTCTCTTCAGACTGCTTTTTCAGAAGTAAGTATGAGTTATTGTCTTCATACATTTAAAACTTCAAGATTTTATATAAAATTAATATTACATACAACATCAAAGGACTTGGTGTAGCATCTGCTTCTTATGGGCTATCACAGATGCTTTGAAGGAAGATTAAAGAAAATCTACCATGTATAGCTATGAAATATTTTTTTCTTCTACTCTGGTAACCAGTCTTTTGCTTCAGTAGTGACTATTTTAGCAGCATAAGTGTAAGGAATATGTACTTTCTAAACCATAACATAAAATGTGACAAACTCTTTCTTTTTTGCTTCATTTGTAGGTTTTTCTTGTGTGCTTTATACTACACTTGCACTAATCTTCATTTAGACATGATGCTGGCCTGCTAACCACAGCTTTATTCAAATCCAAATGCTCTTGCTATTTTTATTGGTATTGGTACAGAGTACCAATGTAAGGATTCGTAAAATCTGAAAAATCTGAAAAAAACCCCAACATCACCCACATATGACAGAAATTTAGTGCAGAAAACTATAGTTTATCTATCTGTTTTAGTCCAATTGAAAGAATATTATTTATATTTCTTTCTGACTATATAAACAACAAATGATTCCTTTTTCATCCTTCACTCCAGGAGTGTTTCTGCTTCTCTTTTCTAACAATGGAGCTTAAAGACAGAGCAAATAATAGCTTAAAAGTTATAATTTACCCTACATTATTTAAACATCCAAAATAGAGGACACAAGGATTTGCTGGTGTTCTAGTGACCTGTTTCATAGTCCATTATTGTTGTTTGTTTGAAGAGGATGATGCATATTAGCAATATTAACATGAGGAAAATGAAGTACCCACACTATTGAAATGTGCTCTGGATATTTCAGTTCACCACCTAAAATGAAGAAGGACATGAAGAAGTAAATACACCTGCATTTATGTTTCACTACCCCTCATTGTGAGATATACTATTTACTTGAGCTACTAAAACAGTGATTGTATTTATTAAGCTCTGCCAGTAGGGCTCTCCCTTGCATTATATTTGAGTTCAGTCAGCACATTTTCATTTTACATGTATATTTTCTCTTTTTTTATATACTATTTTAACCCTGAAGTGATAAATCACTATTTCTGATTATGGAACCTAGTGGCCAAAGGATTAGAACCCTTTGATATTCAGCATTCCCAAAGAAAGGCATTTTTAATCTGTTGACTTCCTAAGCAATTTGCTTCCTCTTTAGTGAAGATGTGCATCTCCAGTTAATATCTAACACCTTTAACTGTAGTGTTCTTTAGAAATTTTTAATAGAGATGCAAGATAATCAAATCTGATCGCTTGCCATTCGTGTCTCAAAATCTTATATTTATGAGGTAGAAGGAACTGCGATTATGCCCCAGACCTCACATCTATTCCAGGATAATGCAATGTTATAGATTGTGTGTTGGGACAAGAGTCAGCTTGCTTCCATGTACTGTTGTTGATCTTGAAAAGAAAGTCAAGCTCAAAGTCAAGGAAGAGCCACACTGCAGTTACATAGGTCCCCTCAGATCATCCTTGAATGATCAGGGATTGGGACTATACAGATGACACAAAATATACCTACCTTAAGTTTATATTATATATACTTATATATTTAAGTTTATGATATAGACCCTCAAAAGAATCAAAGGCACTCCTAGCAAAGGAGTCAGGAGTCCCACAGAACATGTATACTGTGCATATAGTTTTTTCAGACACCTATTAACTCTGCTGCCAAAGAAATCTCTGTATTTTTTGATATTTGGAAATAAACATATTGAAAGTTATTTAAATTATTATCATTATTTAAATGCTCATAAATAGATTAAAATATCCAGTGTGGATATACTGTTTTGGGAAAGTTTCAAATTCATATTTCTTATTTATTTTTAGTTGGAATGAATTATGTTAGAGTAGAAGCATCCAGCCATTCATCGGTCAGCAGAGAGATTTATCTCATTTGCCTGAGCATCACTGGGGTTGTGTCTCCCCTTAGATGCAGATACACTTAGCTTACACTAATCACCTATCTGCTGGATAGTAAAAGAAAAAAAAAATAAAAGAAATTCCATCATTTTGTTATTTGAAAAAATTCTCACTTTATATCCAAGTGCTCTACATAGCCTTTTATTTCCCAAATCCTTGAGATCTTCAGAAACATTGTGCTGCAATTGTAGAACACTTCAGACAGGCAGAACAGTCACAGCAGACATAATGACAGTCTCTTTAGATTACCAGATCAATTCAGCATGGATTCACTACTTGACAGCAGCTAAGGCTTTGGAATAAGTTCATCTTCAGTATTAGCATAATTTTAAGAGTCATGGTGATAGAGGTGTTTTGTTTGCAGGCCAGCTTGCCATATCTGTTGCTGTCTATCATCTATCATCTTGTCTATCATTGTCTATCATCTTTTCTATGATACTTTTTGAAAAAGACATCTGTTTACTTCTCATGGGCTATGTACATCCCAGTTAGTGCTCTGCACCTTTTAGATATTATGTTCATTCGAGAATTGTTGGGAGACGCGGGTTTAGGTTTGAATTATGCTATTAGGAACATCGTTTATGTAAAGGGATATACAGGGGGGTACCCCTGACCTGTATGTGACCCTGGGCCTGGAGCATCAAGACACCTACCTGGAAGGCTCCAGAAACCCGAAGGTGGGGTGCCCACCTACAGGGCTACACCAACCACTGGGATCTGGGTAATTAGCATGTATCCAATCCTTTACTGTGCTCCTCCCTTTCTCCTCCCCTTTACCCTTGGTATTTAAACCCATGTTCTTCCTGATTAAAGTTGGCAGTGGACCCTGAATCATATTGGTTCGTAGTTACAGTCCACTGTCCATTGGGTGTCGACAGTTGCGTGTCAGGGCTGTTGGTGCAGCTCGTCCACAGAGGCTCCACACGACATGGCTGGCAAGGCCCTGTGGCGCACCTGGCCTCTGTCACTGGCCAGACCTGACCCTCTGAGGGGGAACCTGAGACCGGACCCCGGAGCAGTGCCGTACCCTGTTCCTGCCTGACACCAGATAACGGCGGCAAAGGTGCCATAGGCCATGAGAGATCACCGGAGGTGAGAGATCGGATCCCAGGGAGGATCTGCGAGCACGCATGCGCTGAAGCGTTGGCCTTCTGGCTGGGCCCATACCAGCGGCCTGGGTGCAGAACCCAAACTGCACACACCGGAGGAGTCAACGAAGGTGGAGGCGCGGTGTTAGAGAATCAAAACAAAGAACATTCAAACCAAAATTTTAGAGCAGAGACTTTCAGACCAGGTTATCTGTTTCTGTTCTGGTTTGCAATATTGTGTTCAGATCACTAAAAATATTATGATGGATTCCTGAGACTCAAATATCCAGCAAAGCTTTTGAAATCAGGCCATCTATTTAGGCATGTAAGTATGGATTTAAGCAATTCCTTTTTAAAGTTTGAGTTTGTAAAATTAACATATAGTTAAATATATTAACTATATAACACAGCAGCCATTGCTTTAAGATTCAACTCATATAATTTTGATTGATCATGAATTAGATTAGAAAGTGATTCAGAATATGATCAATCTCTTGATAGTTTCTATCATTTTCTGACTGAAGACAGAACTTAGGAAACAAATTCTTAGGTAAATCCAGTTAAAAGAGATTAATCCTTTCCTAAGTGGCAATATTGTAAGTAAATTTAAAAATAGAAAGTATACACCACATCTTTTTTTTTCCGGATGTAAAATAACACAATTGAATAAATGAAGATTGAGCTAAGGCTTAAACTCATTCTAAATCAGTGGGCAGTCTGGAGCTTCTGAATTCTTTGGGTTTGTTTTTAATTTCCTGTTAAGGATTATATCTTCAACCAGATCAAAAGTGATAACATGGTGATAGAAAAGTTATTATGGCAGAATTTCTAACTGTGAAGGGGAACAGAGCATAAATATCAGTCTTTTTATTTGAATAAAGAAAAAACAAAAACAATATCACCTTCTCAGAGCATTTCTAATGGGAAGAAATCTAAGTTCTGATAAACCACGGACCTTTATTTAACCAAACCAAAATCGAATACATCTTGCTTCATAGCCCTCTGCCACAAAATATTGAACATAAGCAGAATGGCATTGACACAGTGATCAAAATGAGATTCTGCGTAAGTCATGCAACTTTATAACTTTATTAGGCAGTTGTAGTAGAACCTGAAAAGGTGAAAGTTGCGAACTTTAAATATTTTCTCTCTCTTAACATTAGGGCTGCACACTGCAAAGATTAATTTATGATTCTTTTCTTCATATGCCAGTAACTTCATTTGTACTGAGGTCAACATGTCATTATATAAAATAATGACACGCACACACAAAACCAAGGATATTCAATTTCAATTTCAATTAAAATAATAAGATGAATTTTAAGGGAGTAAATTAATAGAAGATATAAATAAGGATATTGTGGAGGAAAGATAAATTAGGAATAGGTAAATTGCCTTTTTAAATACTGTTATTAATTATTGTTAACATTTTATGGTTGAAATTTGGGCCAGTAGAACACTTACAAAAACAATGAATAAATATTTGAGTAAATCCATGTGAGATTTCACATTTGCTACATAACTACAATTTTAAGAAAGCTGCAGGTTTGCTAAAAATGGCACAGAAGAGGACAGTAGTCAAGCAGAGAATGTCATTTATACCTTTTTATTTACCAAAACCCAAACTTTTGGGATGGAGGAAGGGAATCTGACATAAGTTCATAAGTTTCATATGTAAATTCATGACCAAATGTGCTTCTGCCAGAAATCTCTACAGACCATCATGGCTAGTCTTGTTGGGTATATATTGGTACAAATGAGGTAAATGCAGTATTAGCATAATTAGCCATTCCACTTTGTCTTGACATCTGTTCACACATTTAATAACAAGTTATTTTACCACCAGGGATCCATATATTGATTGATTTTTTTTTGTTTTCCCAAGAACATTTTCACTGAGAGGTATGTCATTATATTCAAAAGACAATAAAATGGACAGGAAAATAGTCAGTGACAAGAAACTCTTTTCAGTCTTTGACTGATAACTGATATACAGATTACATTTAGATAGGCCTTTTGGTATTTGGAAACATAAAGATGTACTACTGATTATCCAGATCACTTGATAAACTCTCAGATGGAATCAAGTTCGGGCATATTTGTTGCCAGACCTACTCTTACAGTAAATAATTTCAATACATAAAGAATGTACAAATCCTAGAACAGTTTGGATATCTAAAGTCTTAAGATATATTAATAAGATTAATATGCTCTGTGTGACTTCTAGCTGCTTCTCCAAAGGGTATTAATCTATTTTAGGTCTGCCTCATATGTGCCAGACATATTTAGAGTTCTGAGATAGCCTAGGACATCTAGAATGGTCTTCAAGAGTAAATACTGAGGCAGCTGAACCAAATTCATGTCACTCACTTAATCTTGTGGATGATCTTTGAAATTCTGCCTAAAATCATTTTTCAAAATTTCCTTTTTGCAATTTTGCTTGCATGAAGCTCATAAGGAAATCCATTCCACACTAGTATTGTAGCTACAGAAGTACAACAAACAATTCCAATCTTTCATTAGCTTCATTGATTATTAGACTGTTCTTATTATTTATATTTAGTGATTAAGATAGATAACTTGCTTTCTTACCATTTTAATTTAATATTTACCTTTTGTGTGTTGCCATGTGCTTGACAAGATGTCTACTTTTTTTTTAATTATAATGGTTGATATCACAATTATTTCAAAATCAGAGGCTAAAAGTGATGTCAAAAGAATTGACAATGCCACAGTAGAAGAGCAAACCCTAATAATTAGGTATTGTGGAAGACTGGTTTGATGAAAGATGAATGCAGTAGGTGCGGAAGATAACATAAAATATTCAAAGTTCTTGAATATGTGGTTGTAAATATGCGTTCTGTTTGGAAGTCATTCAGGAGACAGCGAAAAGAAAAAGGCCAAGAACAGTGAGGATAAAGAACGTGTGAGGGATACTGGATGGGAGAGAAAAATAGACAGTATGATTATCAATAAAAAGATAAATGAGGAAAAAAATGATTTATCCTGCAATCAACTCTTAAAGATTCATTCATTGTTCTTTAAGTAAAATGTGCGGCTCATGAAAAACTCCTCTCTATAGGATAATAATATTTTAGACTTAGCTAAATAAAGGCTTTGCTCAATGAGTTCTTTGAATTTTCTTTTTTTTTCCTGCAGTTTTACTGTTTTCCTTCTTTTATGTTGATCTGTAGTATGCGTTGCCTTATCATTGCTTTGTCATTGCTTTGTCAATTGTGAGCTCAGCTCCTGGCAATAGGTATTTTGACATGTACAGTTTTTTTGATCCACCAATGGATTATTTTACAGAGACTATACCATGCTTATGAAGTGACAATGATACAGAAATTTGCCTTTACTCTTTTTCTTCCCCTCATTGCATCAAATGTTCTGTTTAGGATGAAAAAAAAATACCTTTGAAAATGAAAAAAAGAAATATTTGTATTTGTACACTACTTCTGGGGATCCAAACAATACACTCTGTTTTTGGTTTTATTTTTCTCTTACAGGTTCACTTTTTTAAAAAAGTTTCATGACAGTTAATTCCTTGTTAATAAAAAGTGATCAAAATCTTAGACCTCAAGATGTGACTGGGAAAATCCTCAGGGAAAGTACCAACTTCTTTACCTTAGATTTTGATTTTCTGGCAAAGTATTTAGAAAATGATCATCTTTTATTTATTAATAATATCAAGCGGTTTGGGTTTTCTCTTCCTTTTGTTCCTTTAATGGTGGAATATGAAAATTTTTGATTTATCCAGGAATAGCATTTTCTTTTATTGAGATTTTATTTATGAGGTTTCAAAGTTCTAAAAGAAACCTCAAAACCTCAAAACAACTCATCTGTATTTATCAAATGAAAAAGATCATGGGCATCATTTTCTTTCTCGTCTTTGTCTTTTGAACTTCAATGAAATGAGTTGTCCAATATATTACACTGCTGCCTGTGAAGTTTGCAGAACAAAGCACGCAATGATTGACTTAGGTGTTTAATTATGCCATCATCTTTGAAATGTCAAGTTGATTTTTTTTTCTGTCCTTTTTGACCAATAAAAATATACTGTAGGTCTAGCATGACTGATCTTTCTTGTAGGTGTCCACTTTTAGAAAATTGGTCCAGGTTATATATTCTGAGTGGAGAGGCACCATGCGCAGTCCTAATTCATGCATCACAAAGCTAAAGCCTAAAAAGATTTCAAATCTGCATCAGTGCTCACATGACAATGATTCTTCCCATCTAATTTTAGCTATCTAAAAGTCAAGTGTCTAGTTTAAATTAGTGATGTAAGCTGCTTCCACTGGTAGGGGAAAGAGATAGCGACCTCTATATAAAGTCAGGCATTCTTGTAACTCAGTTAAGTGTGAGAACTAAATCCCTGAAGAGTTATTATTCATTGACTGCAGAAGAAACTTGAATAACTAATTTAGAATAGATGCCTGACTTCCAGATGACCGAAGTTAGGTGAGAAGAATTCTCTTGTTTTTCCTTTTCTGTAGACAATTCTTCCCTCTATGTGCTTTGGGCTTCCTCTAAATATAAATCAAGGGTAATGGTGTACAAGCAAACTGATTAGAGGAAAGAAAAAAATCCTCAAAGAATATTAATCAGCAATATGCAATTAGTGGCTATTTTCTAAAAGCTGAGTCAGTTATTAGGATGCAAAGAGCATCTAAGGGATGTTCAAATTCTCTGGTGTTGTCTTCTCCCCTTGTGAGCAGGAATGAGAGTGGTTCTGCTAAAGAATAAGAAACATCTAATTACATTTTTCTATGAGTCCATTATATCATACAATCTTCTGTCCTATACAAAAATGCTGCTTCTTTCAAAGACAGAAAGTGATATTAATCACATTCATAGCCTCTTCATCATGTGAATATGAAATTAATTGGAAATTTTCAGTTTAACCAAAGAGAATTTTTTTTTATTGGTTTTGCTGATTTTTTGTTTTTCTTTGTTAATTAATGGGGTCACAATTACCCTCATAAAAAGTAATCTGAAAATGTGTGGTCAAGGTATAAATATGGAGTCAGTATGAAAAACTACGGCTTTTTTTTGTTTGTTTATTTGCAGCATGAAATACTTTGAATGAAGTTTCAAGTTTGCAAGTGGCAGAGGTGAACAAATTACCCATGTGAGAAGTGCATTACATCTCTGTCACATGTCTGCAAATGACACTTGTAAGAGAGGGAAAGACAAAATAGATAATCAGGTCATGACTAGACCATTTGTTTATTGATATAAATCATACTCAAATTTCCTTTATATCTAAGTCTTGTAGGTATTTTTATGGGTTCTGCAGGTGAGTTTAATAACCCATGAATCAACTTTTCCAAAACACATAGCACTTTAAAAATACTTTCTGCAAACTCTTCAACATATCCTTATATAATACTTGATTGGAAAATGGTACAGACTTTAATGGATGCAAAGAAGACTTACTAAAATTAAGGTTCTGAAGAAATTACTCTAGAAAAATGTAATTTAATTTAATAAGGAATGCTGTTGTTTTTCTACAGGTTTTATAAATCATTCAGAAAAAAAAATCCCTTACTAGGACACAAAATTCTATATTATATTTGTAAGATGATTAAATATTTATGTAAATATATTTTTGATTAATCAAATTGTTTTTTTATAATAATAGATACATTAATTCTTAGTTAATATTAATTCTGTTTCAATTTCCTATAATAGTTCCTATTTTTGTCATTGTTTCTCATATTTATTTTCCTTGATTATTTGTCCTCTCATTGGCTGTATATTTCCATGGAAACATTGTTCCCCGACTTTTACATCTGCTGTGTTTTTGTTTTTTGGTTCTTTAGTATTTATCCTTGCAATGGAATTTTCTCAAAATACATCTTGATTCACACAGGAATAACAGCTTTCTCTCTCACTATCAAATCCCATCTTAAATGGAGACAAGTAGTGCTGCTGCAGCGTACCTCATTAGTTTTTGCATCGTGTCTGAGAACATAGGTGGTATTTATTTATTTCCCTGCTATTTCTTAAAAATAATTAAACCCCAGAAGAAATTCAAACACTTTTTACTTATTTGTGCAAAATAGTCAAGAAACAAAAGAGACAGACATTTTTCCAGAACTGGTTGTTATAGAAAATTAAAAAAAAAAACAATCCACCATTTTTTACAATACTTTACTATACATATGTGTTACTTTATGAGGAGTATGCAGAAAACCCTAGCATTATTCTGGTGCTAATGCAACAATAATCCGATGTGATTGAACATTGCTAATAGAACACAGAAGTTAATAATGTGATGTGATGGACAGTCATAGTCATTCACATGTTATTTTGCTAGGCCAGTCTAAATAGCTAGTGTTTGAAAGGACATTGTATCAGAACACATAGATTGCATAGCTTCTGCTGAAACCTTAAGACATGATTATAATAATTAGCTCACTGCTTTGCACTTGCTGGAAGCTGTTTGTTGCTTCTCTAGGTTTAAGCTAGTGCTGCTATGTCATCTGAAAGAGGTTCAGATGACATAGGAACAGAATGAGAACGTAAAGTCTTTTCTGAAAAGATGTATTGCTTCAAAAGTACAATGAAAGAATTCTTACTAAGAAGGGAGTGCTTTAAGCATTCTCATGTGGCACCAATAAGCTAAATACATTTGACTTTCCTAAAATATCAGTATATTTTCTACCATTTTTGAATACATTTTATTTACTAAGATGGAAGAATTACTTCATGAGCAGTGAATGATTCTCTAAAATAAATTAATAATATCAGATGATAGAGATGGATTTAGATTAATTCTATTAAAGATATGACAGTACAAGTCATTTTTGAAAAAAAAACTTTATGGAAGTGGAAGGAATGAATGAAGCATTGCTGCCTTTCTGCATGATATTGTATGTGAGAGCATTAAACACAGTATATAATCTATTGTCATCTTATACTAGCACTATTCCTGGGACTTTCTCCAATGTTCTGAATATTTTGCTTTGTGATTATCTGTACAAACTTCTAACCTCTGGTGGCAATGTTCTGACAACAAGGTTTTTTTCCTAAGACCTCCAAAGCTTATATTACGTTTTCAATGAGTTCATTACGGAAAATATTAGACAAATGCATTTAATTTAAGCCTATATGGAATTGTGCTAGGTAACAATAATATACTCACTGCATTCAATGCAATAAAAATGCAACAAACACTAGATTTATAGATTTCTGAGATGGAATGATTATGATTTAAATTGATCCCCTGTATGACACAGGTATTGACAGGTATTGTACTTCCCTATATTGATCTTTGTTTGGAATATATTTTAGTTATATTTGTTTGGAATATATTACTATTGGAATATATAATTGTTTGGAATATATATTATTGGAATATATAATCTGCTTTTTTTTTTTTTTTTAAGAGTGCAGTCATAACATCTTACATTTTTTTCCAGGATCAAAAATCATCTCTGATAAACATTTGTCTAAGTTTTCTATCTTAGATTTGACTTAAACTTACAGTCAAAATGCCAAGGAAAAAATGTGTCAATCTGACTGTACATTAAAAAAAATTGTTAAAGTATATCCCTTGTTTGCAAGTCTGTGACAATGCTGATATTCTTTCAAAATGTCTATATAGTATAGCTATATATTTTTTTGTGTTAGAGTACTATCTGTCTACCTATAATGGGCTACGTTTTATGTTTTTACTCACACTCTGTTTTACCGCAGGCTCTGTTCTTTATATAACCTGAATATAAGTAAGTTTGCTCTCTCTTAGCTCTCCATGGATGTGAATTAGCTTTGCTAAAGTTCTGAGATGACCAAAACCTATGCAACTGTGTCACCATGAGGGAAAAAAAAAAAAAAAGAAAAAAGAAAAAAGCTTGAGTTAATGAACCCTTCTCCTGTAAGGTTTATTAACTTGAGCTCTGCACCTCATTAACATTGTCATTGAACTTCTAGTATGTGCAGAGCTCAGGCACAGCAAGCATAGGACATACCGTGCAAGTATACCAATTATGGACTTAAAGAGGATCCTGTGCTGTGAAGAGGTGAATTTTGAGTTTCCTCCCTCTCCTTAATAATATGTATTTTTTTCATAGTCTATTAAAAATCCTCCCAAGGGACCAAATCCACTTCTACATCTTTAGGTCCAGACAGGTTTTTTTTTTTTTCCTTTTCATCATGCTCATACTAGAATATCTTTATACTTGCAGAATAAGTTCCTCCTATCCTTCATTTTGATAGTTTATGCAAGCTCCATTCCTCTTCCTTCCTTCCTGTTCCATAAACACAGATGACCTCTCCCAGAAATCCTGCATATTGGAACAATTTCACTTTCCTTTTACTGGAAATACCTTCCTGATGCATTCTGAGATTTTTACAGGCTTCCTAACTCCATCATTTTGGCAACTCACAGTCAGCTGGGGTGAGATTCATTAATATAGACATAAGAAGGTCAGAACTGAATAAGAGATACCTAGGACATCCCAAAAGGTGCTGGATGCCTATATGCAGTAGTTTTAAGTCCCTATTAAGTCCTCTAGTGAAAAAAAAAATGGCTTTTAGATAAGCAGTTCAGCTTTCCTGAAGCAGATGCTTGAGATGTGCCTCAGCTGTGTCCTTTGTGTCAGGGACTATCAGGGCTGATCTTCTGTTAGTAAAGAAGGCCTAGGAGCTAAAGATTCACTTAAACGTAGTTTAGCAAATTCAATGATAAAAGAAAATAGGAAAGAACATATTGGCACTGATGGTACATATCCAGGTGAAGAAAAAGGTCTGTGATCTCATTCTGGTAGGATAAGGATAGGATAGTAGAACAGTAGGAAGGTGTGCAATTGGAGTATATTTCTGTACCTTTTATCTACATTAAAACATACTGACTTGTGAGAAATGAGTGTAACCTAGATTTAAAAGTTCCTTCAGCCTTACTACTATTTAAAATTGTTCTGCTTTTAATCTTCTGAAGAGTTATTTTATAATATTAGTGAAGCAGCCTTCTCAGACATGCACTGGCCCAGTATGATCTTTATACAGCAACATTTTCTGTAGAGAGATATTCAAATTTTCCATTACTTTTACTCACATAATTGAGTTAGATCTTCTCTCTTCCACAGAAAATGACTTTCAAAACCTCTGCTGATTTACAGCCCCTGCTTGTTTCATTATTCTGTTGTAAAAGATAATTTTCATTTTCTACATAATTTCTATATTTTTTGTTTCCTTCTTTGGTTTCTTCTAATTAAAATAGAGGTTTTTTTTTTTTTTGATTACTGCTATATAAAAAACATAAATTAACAACAAAAAAGTCTATAGGACAGATATCTTGCAGTTATATCAGTGTAAAACCAAAGTAAATTTTCTTTGATGGCATACTTCACAGAGCAGGATAATGAATAAAATGCATGTCACTTTAAATATTTAACAGAAATCCAGTTAAATTTAAAGGAGATTCACTTGATGGTATAAGTTGCAGGTATAGACAAATTTTAACCTGAGAAAGTAGAAAATGCAGGGCTTTAGCTGAAAATAAAGAAAAAGAGGTCCTGAATATATTTCTTTTTTTTTTTCATTCCTGACATACCTTGTCATTCTCTCATTTTTATTCTTCCATCTGTATGTCACTTCATTTCTGACATTCAATTCATTATTACACTTAACAAGTGGTTTAGTCTTTAATATTTGCAAATAGAAGACAATTACAGAAATAGCTTCACTTTAAATTGAATGTATTTATTTGCCTTCTTTAAGGTAGTTCCATAGAGTGGATTAAAATTAGGAGATTATAAAAACTTTATGGACACATTCCATCTTAAGAGATTTTGAGCTTTATCCAGGCCAAAGAATTTCCTGTATATTTGTCATGTATTTATATCACAGAATGTTTGCCCAAAAAGAACCTTTTATATCTGTAAAAGTTATTTCTGTCTGTCTTCCTATTTGTGGTCTTGATTTGAAAACTAAAGCTAGAGCCTGCATGCCTGGGCAGAGCAATCCTGCAAGGAGTTCCCTATGTGCCTAAGAGGCCACTGTCCTAGTACGGAGTAACTAATACATACAGTGCATGTTAGCAAAGGGTTGGGAATCATCACCTCTTACTGACATATCATGGAGAAATCTGAGAGACTAAGCATTCTTTATAAAGTCGTGCAGAGGAAAAGAAACTTGAAGAATATGATTTGTCTTGCCAGTAACAGACGTTTATTAAGGAGGAGACAAATTGCTCTCTGAAGTTGACATAAACTCAAATGCTTAATTTTTAAATACATTAGTAAAGCCAAATGAATCTCAATAATCTTTATTTCTCAGCAATGCTTTAAGTCATAGAAAAATTTAAGAGAGAAAGCTTAAAACATATAAAGGGCAAGCTACATCTAGTTTTCCATTTTAATCAATAATTACCATCTACATGATCCCCTTCGTACTGATAATGGGAATAGATAGTAGAAAATAAGCTAATTAGGAAATATAAGGCAATAATAGGCTGTATTTTCTGAATATTTGCACAGTATTCCCAGTGCAGTACTGATGAACAATGAAGAGAGAGCCCTGGAACAGGCTGCCCAGAGAGGTTCTGGAGTCTCCCTCTTTGGAGCTCTTCAAAACTCGCCTCGATGTGACCGTGTGCCACATGCTCTAGATGTCCCTGCATGAGCAGGGGGGTTGGACCAGATTACCTCTAGATCTAGAGATCTTCCAGCCTCAACCATTCTGTGATTCTACATGATTCTAGGAAAAGAAATAGAAAAAGGAGAAGAAAAAATATGTGTGTTTTTATGCTTTCATATACTGTTTTTTTTTGTTTGTTTGTTTTTTGACTAATGTTAGCTATAGTTTCTAGTATGCTTATCTGAATCTTTAGTCTTAGAATTTTTCCTTAGTTCAGAAGACTCCCATGCCTGCTTTTAATGTCTCCCCGGAGAGCTTTCTAGAGAGGGAGTGGGGGGGAAGAAAGAGAAAGGGAAACCCTATCCAGTGTGGGAATCCCTCTGATAAGCTTAAAGTGCACAGTGCTGTAAAGTGAACATTTTTAAAACTATGAATCATTAAACATATGATAGAATTTCTTAGAGACTTAAGAAAAATGAAGGTAAGCTGTGGTTAAGGCTTTGCCAATTTAATATATTGATTTATTTTAATCAGTTACTAGTTGGATTTTACTCACTCAGAGCCTATGCAGCACAATCTGTTCCGTACATGACTTTCATGAATGTGATGACACTTTTCTGTGTTCAGTTTACATTTAAAGCTGTTAGCTGAGTTTTCTGAAAGCAATAGTTCTTGGCTGTGTAACTTCAACATCTGAATGTTACACATGGTAACTTTGAAGAGGCACAGGGAAAAAAATAAAAACTCTTATGTCAGTTTCCTGAGTTCTTAATTCTTGATTTATCTTACAAAATAAGGAGGATTTGCCTTTTTTTTTCCAATAACTGAGATAATCTGTTAAATACCAGAGTTAGTGCAATTGCTTTTTTTCAACATCCCACCTCGTTTCCCCTTTGTTCCTCCCTTCCTTAGAAAAGTTTTCCATCTCACAGACCCCTTCTTTATCTCATTTTATCTAAAAACTATGCTACTTGTCTTATTTTGTCGTTCTTATGGTAATAAAAGTCTGGTTTGGTGATGTTTGCAGTTTCTTAATGGCCTGTTGTTAGTGACTGAAAGATTTGCTCTTTGTCATTGCTTCTTTATCCATTTTCTATCAGATTTGTGGCTTTGTGAGTATTTTTTTTATTTCCTGCTTTACTTACCGTCCTCTTTGTAGTAAAATATACTAAAATTGCAAGCTAAAAATTGTAAAATGTCCCTACATTGATAACCTTAATAATGTAGACCCTGTCTGTGCATTCCATATATCCTTACATGGAGAATTTTCTCAAAGTGAAATAAAGGAATGACAAATGTAAATATTGTACAGGCAACAGTACTTAGGACTATTGCTGTCATGATAGTAGCTTCTTTTCTAGTTCCGAAGAGATTGCGTGTCTGAAACTTTCTTAGTTTTCACACTATAATGTGCACTAATTAATGTAATAAAGATGATTATATCTTCCATTTATCTATCCCATAATAGTTACTATCAGTATACATATGAGCATCAAAAATGTAAGTCAAAATCATGTATAGACTACTCATGTCAGCAGATAGAAGCTGAGAAAAAATGTAGCTTCAAGGACAGAGAATGAGCAAAGAAGAATTATTAAAGAATAATAGGGAATTATAGCATAAAAAACTACTGGCAAAGAAAAAAAAAGACATATGTAGTAAAATTAAGATCTTTTATACCTCTTAAACTAGGTGTTAAGCACAACAATATCAGCATAGACAATAATCCAGGAATGTCTGTTTTCCACTTTTTGCTCACTTTTTAGGTATCTGAAATCAAAAGTAAAATCTCTCTACTTGTAGTGAGGAGTGAACATGATAGAAAGATGTCTCTCACTCGACATAAGTACCTGATTTCTGTCAAATCCAGATTTAATAGGAGAGACGTGAGTTTTGAGCCTGTCATAAGTGTGGGAAAACATATCTAAGGAATGGGGCCTTCCCAGGGGAAGCGACTACAAAGAGCTGAGCTAAAGAAGATAGTGGATACTCCCTGATCTGAAGGAATGTGATCCTGGAAAGTCCCTGAACTGCAAGCATGAGAAAGTTGGGTGAGACGGAGCTGTAATTAAGCCTGTCAGTGAGAAAGGACTTGTGCACAGACCAATGGTGTGAATACCTGCCTGTTATCCACAACCAGCCAAGTGCGGTAGAAGATGCATGGACAGTAGCATGTAACCAATCGTACTGTATGCGTACGTGTGGCTAAAGAGCTTGCTTCTGCTTGTGTATATAAGCACGCTACTCGGGCTAATAAACGGAGCTTGAAGCTAGCTCACATTGAGTGGTCTCATGCTTCCACAAGCCCGTCTCCCACACATAAGGAAGTAGTTTAGCCACAAAGTTTGGACAGCGGAAGCTCATGTCTTCCTCTTCTTGAGTATCTTGAGTTTCAATTGATACTTCAAAGGAGAATATGTCTTTCTGCTTTATACTTGTAGTTCAGTGTGAAGATTTCCCAAGTCACTTTTTAAAGTTACTTTTTCATCTGATCTATACTGGAGGGGTGGGGGCAGGGAGCAGGCAGGGATACCATACTTGGTAATATACATCCCATATTACCATTACCATATATTGGGGGTATATATCCCCGTATATATGTATCTACCTATCTTGGGGATGTGGTTCCAACTGAAGTGGTCTGTACAACTACACTGGAGGACGTGGTACTGCTTTTCCCAAGGAATTCAGTATTAAAGAGGAGTTATGAGAATAACAAATTAAAGAACTATTACACTGAAAATGCAGAAGCATGATTTCATTAGTAGATATTTGGAAATTTATCAACTCTGTTAATGTATTTAGTCCCTTACAATCACATCTACCTAAGTGATTGAAATTCTATCCAAAATATCTATAAAAGATCTTCTCTGAATTCTGCCAGGGTCCACAAAGCCCTTTACAGTTCTACAAAATAAGAAAAACTATGTACGTATATTTTTTTTAAAAAAATGATAGTCAAAGCAGTCATATACTGTGAAATGGTAGTAAGAAACATCACAGATGCTGAAAGTATTATATGTTGTGCACATGAAATTTGCTCATCTCTGTGCCAAAGGGGAAAGGAGAATAATCCTGGACAGTTTCTCAGAAATTATGTGTTGATAAACTTCTTGTAGGCCAAAATCTGATGCTCAATGAGGAACTTTTGTGATATTAACAGCTATGAAAACATTTATACATTCTGCTATACATATTATATCTTTTTCAGTGATTGGTCTCTAATGCTTGATAGGAAAATGAAAAAAAAAAAAAAAAACCCCAACATTATTTGACAAGGAAAGAGAGAAAAAAATATCTTCCCCGGCTGCTATAAATAATAAACAGAACCATGAAATAAGGATTTAGTATAATATAAATATTTTCATGAGAAGCCCAGCTATATCCCATGATAGGGCTATTGGAAATGGGAATAAAAGAGTTACTACAACACAACTATAAGAGGGACAACAAAAAACTCTTACATATTGCTTTTTCATATTAAAAAAGTGATAAATTTCAATCTTTCAAAAATTTTTTAATAATTTTATCAAGTGTTTTCATTGAAGAGCCTTGAACAAATATTTTATGGGAAAAAAAAATGTTTTCAGATCACAGAATCACAGAACGGTTAAGGTTGGAGGAGACCTCTACAGATCATCTAATCCAACCCACCCTGCTCCAGCAGGGACACCCGGAGCACGTGGCACAGAGTGGCGTCCAGGTGGATTTGGAAGATCTTCAGAGAAGGAGACTCCACAACCTCTCTGGGCAGCCTCTTCCAGGGCTCTTCCCCTCTTTTTTCACAGTAAAGCAGTTCTTCCTCATACGGAGGTGGAACTTTCTGTGTTTCAACTATACCCGTTACCCCTCGTTCTGTCACTGGCCACCACGGAGAAGAGCCTCGCCCCATCCTCCCTACAATCACCCCTCAGGTACTTGAACGTGTTAATCAAATCTCCTCTCAGCCTTCTTTTCTCCTGACTAAACAGGCCCCGATCACGTTTAGTCTTTCTTCATACAACAGATGCTCCAGTCCCTTAATCATATTCATGGCTTTCCGCTGAACCCTCTTTAGAAACTCAATGTCCTTCTTGTACTGGGGAGCCCAGAACTGCACACAGGTGTAGCCTCATCAAAGCAGAGTAGAGGTCAAGGATCCCCTCCCTCCACCTGCTGGCAACGCTCCTCCTCATGCAGGCCAGGATCCCATTGGCCTTCTTGGCCATGAGGGCGTATTCCTGACTTGTAGTTAACCTGTTGTCAACCAGGACCTCTCTGCGGAGCTGCTTTCCAGCAGGTCAACCCCTAATCTGTACTGGTGTCTGAGGTTATTCTTCCCAAGGTGCAGGACCCTGCTCTTGTCCTTGTTGAACCTCATAAGGTTCCACTCTGCCCAACTTTCCATCCTGTCTAGGTCTCTCTGAACGGCAGCACAGCCCTCAGGAGTGTTGCCCACTCCTCCCAGTTTGGTGTCATCTCCAAACTTGTTGAGGGTGCACTCTGTGCCCTCATCCACATCATTGATGAACAAGTTGAAGAGCACTAGACCTATTACTGACCTTTGTGGGACACCACTGGCCACAGGCCTCCAACCAGACTTGGCGAACTATCAGTGTAAATATCCAATTAGCTCTTTAATTTACTCTGTTGCCTTCAATGAATGGATAAGAGCCTAGGCCATGGCCACCCTAAGCCATGTTAGTGGTGTGTTAAAATTTTGACTGTAACTGGGAGTTCATAAAGTACTTTTCATATTTGGAAATTAAAGCAGTTAAAATATACAGTTCTGTGGTTTATTGCCCTGCCAAAACATCATTATGCACTGCAAGACTTTTTTTTTTGTCTTGTGAATGTTGTTATTTAGATTGTGCCAAGCACTGTGATTATCGGTAATTCCCTTAAGAAACCATTTTATATCTCATTATGGAGAACACTTTTATATAACAGCTTCTTAAATTTATCTGCTTACTCCTATTTATTTTCCATGCACCTGCTTAAGACACCTTCTCACTCCTCAGTGCTAAAATCGCGATCTTTTTAATATTTTAGCCAAGCATAACATACTTAATCTCTTTCATCCTCATGTGTCAATTCTTTAGGCACTTCTGGACTCTCTTGAAGTATTGATTAACTTTTTTGTAGGGAATTAGCCAAGAGAGAATGGAATACACCAAGAACATGGCCCCAGGCTCCACACTGAGGCATATAATGTAATACCTCCCTGGTCTATGGTATTGATTTCTCTTCAGATTATGATTTTTATGTACCATAACATACAGGAAACTCATTTCTAGTATACTGCTTAATATTCCCTTTAGGAATGTTTTATTGCCACAGCTTAGAGGCTTCTCAGAATCATTATATTCCTGTATAAGATGAGAGGTATCATGAAGAATTCTATAGAGAGCATGACTAAGATGGAAGTGCTGCCTCTGGTTCCAAACAAAGACAGTATGATGGCATTAAACATTTTAGATATACAGAGGCTGATAAGTGGAAGTGTGTAGCAGGTGCAAAATCCCACATGAAGAATAGAAGGAAATCGAGGCGATGATTCTTTAATGAGCTATTAAGCAGGTTATTATGCGATAAAAATCTTAACAAAAAAAAAGAATTACAGTATCTGTACGTTAATTATTTGTTCATTTTTTCACAGAAAATTATTTTAATTTTATTCCACTTTTTTTTTCTGTCTTCTTTTAACTGCAGTTTTGGATCAATTAACACTTTTCTCTCCTCCAAATCAGAGGTTTTGATCATGTGGGTTTGGCCCTGATGCACACCAGGATGCCATTGGCCTTCTTGGTCACAAGGGCACATTGCTGGCTCATGATTAGTTTGTTATCCATCAGGGTACTCAGGTCCTTGTCTGCAAAACTGCTCTCCAGGAGGTCACACTCCAGCCAGCACTGGTGCCTATGGTTATTCCTCCCTAGCTGCAGGACTCTGGACTTGCCTTTGTTAAACTTCGTGAGGTTCCTCTCCGTGCAACTGTCCAGCCTGTCCAGGTCCGTGGGAATGGCAGTACAGCCACCTGAGGTATCATCAGCCATGCCTCCTAGGTTGGGATCCTCATCAAACTTGCTAACAGTGTACTCTGTCCCTTCATTCAGTCATTGATGATGAGGGAGACCAGGATCGGACTCAATATCCAATTATTGGACTCAGAGGGACACCACTAGCTACAGGTCTATTATGAAGTGATGGGTTTCTGTGGAAAGACAGAGGCGGGTGACAGTTAAGTGATTTTACTGGCCAAAACTCTCCTTCAGAGAGGTAATGTTGCTTTTTTTTTTTTTTTTTTTTAAGGAAACCTGGGATGCAAAGACCGATTCAAGACCTACACAGACCTACATGCAAACCTGTGTGGTTCGTCTTTGGACTGTGCCCAGCACTGGCAGAATGTAAATGCCCCTGCTTACGCAAGAGGTTTAAAAATAACCATTTCTATTTCCCTGTGCCAAGGAGGGGATTTTTTGCCCAGACATTAGGTGAAGTTCTAAGGGAACTCACGTGATCCAGATTGCCAAGGGGACGAGAGGGGCCCCACAGCTTGTTCCATTGAAGCAGTTGCCTGGGAGGCAACTGTCTCCACATTAGATCTTCTACAGACAAAACCCAGGGTGGTGGGCAAGGGACAGAGGTGGCAGGGGATGGACCCAACAAGAGAGGGAGACCATGACAAATGCAAGGAGATATGGATGCAGTGGGGGATGGATGCCATGGAGGATGGACGCCATGGAGGATGGATATGAGGGTGAAGGATGTCACAGGGGACAGACCCATGGACACAGCAGAAGATGGACATTACAGTGGACACATGCAATAGGGGAGATGGATACCATGGAAGGTGGACGCCACAGGAGACAAATGTCACAGTGGACACATGCCACAGGGAATCGACCCCATCGGGGCACAGACACCATGGCAGACACCATGGCAGACACCATGGAAGACAGCTCAAGTTTTGCAGATCATGTTGGATCAATTAGTGGGAGCTGGTGAACATTGGAGATGGTTCTGGTAGCTGAATTTCCATGCATCGTCCCTTCAGTTGCATAGAATTTACATTTTGGCTGAGGCCATGCATGGGAATATAAGTCTACACTGTTTCTCTTCTTTGAATGTCCACTTAATTAACTTTTAACGTAATTAATGCCATCTACCTAAAACCTTATAATACTGTCATATCATCGTCTTTTTCCACTTCCACCAAGATATTTCTTTCACAGTAGTTTGTCCTACTTTTAAATTTTTAAGATAATTTCAAATCAGGTGCATTTTTGGTTATTTTTGAGGCTCACAGTAATGTTTTATAAACCGCTTTTCATTGTGTAAGTCTCGAATTAGATGATAGGAAGAAGTCTGTAGAAATACGTTTTCCTTATGGAGCAACATATTGCAGAACCTTCAGTTTAGATTCTTTGGAATTTCATTTAATCCAGAAGAATCTTTTATTGTTATTTACTTGCTCATGACCAGGAGAATGTACTCTTTGACTTCTCTTAAACCTCAGTCTGAATATCTGAAATTTTGCCTGCCACATTCTGTCTCCCTAACATCTCTCAAAGAAACCTCCCTGACCTTGTACATGCAATGGAAATGAGGGATTCTGAGACAAAAACTACGAGGAAATTTTTTCCATGACATTCTAATTTCTCTCTGTTGCTTTGCCTTTATTCTTCAGGCATCTATTGCATTTAAGCTGTTTGTTCTAAGACATCGTGACATATGCTGAAGTGGTAGTTTCAAGGCTAGTGGTGAATTCTGAACTCAATTGATGCAGAAAGCTTCCCACGGCAGTTAATGCTGCGTATGCTTGTGTGTGTGTGCAAAGCCCCATGACATACACAATATGAGGCAGAAATTCATTTGCGCCTTTGTCACTCCAGAGTACTGAGCAAAGGCTGCAGATCTGCTGCATTCAGTCTTCACCAACACAAAATGCTCCAATAATCCTGACCAGCAATTATCTGCAAAACTCTCTGCTCTTTCAGGGAAAAGATCTCCAAAATCCAAAATGCCCATTTTTGGATGCCGTTTCAGTGCGTAATTTCATAGGATATAATACAAGGGATGGAATACAAACTGAAATGCTATAAGACTCCTTTTTTTTTTTTTGTAATTATGAAATTTATTTTCACTATTTTTTTAAATAACATAGTTACCTTGTTATAAAATCCTTAGAAGTATCAATTAAAAATGTATACATTCTAATTCTGTACACATCTATGAAGCTAAAGAAATATCAGATACTTTTAAAGTATATTTTGTATTCTGAACTCTTGAAAACAAGAATTTTAACTAAGAGAGGCCTAATTCAGTCTTCAGTAAAGTTGCGATTAAAAAACTGATTGCCAAAATATTTGCAGACAAAGCATCTAATG
Organism: Crypturellus undulatus; assembly: GCA_013389825.1. Taxonomy (NCBI): domain Eukaryota; kingdom Metazoa; phylum Chordata; class Aves; order Tinamiformes; family Tinamidae; genus Crypturellus; species Crypturellus undulatus. The sequence goes on from VWPW01025386.1 coordinate 61,378, forward strand.
AAGAAAAATCTTCATATATTCTTCTATTAGAGGAGAATCTTGTGATAAATATTTGTAAAGGGCATAAATTAACAGGAAAGTATCCTGAGGACAATAAGGGGTTATTTCCTGTTTCAGGAAAAAATAATTTCCATATACAGGATAGTTCAAAAGTATGACAGGTCTTTTATTTGAGCATAAAATTTTATCTAAATATAAAAGATATTTTTTCACATGTTTTCACCTCTACATCATGTGATCAATGATGGACACAACAGAGATTTTTCTGAAGACAATATGAAATAATACTGCAATCACTTGAGTTAGATAATGTCTAAAAGACATCTGTGCTTTTAATAGCATCAGTAAAGTTTGTGCCAACTACACACAAAATATTGTTCTGGTTATGTTAGACTTCTGATTGTGTTTTAAACTCTTAATAGCAATAGAACCCACAAAGTATTACCCACAAAAGATGTAAATAAAAGCTATAAATGCTTGTTTGTTTATTTCAGTGCCTAAGTTAGTTAGGTTTTCTACATATTGTTGGCAAAAAGAATTTAGACACCTCTGCAAGTCATTTAAATGATCTTGAATAGTAGTGTAACTGAAATGAATGCAGTGACAATTTTAATTTCAGCACTGAAAAAGGAAGCTTTGTTGATGGAAAACACATATTAGAATTCTAACATTCACAATACCAACTGAATAAGTGAATTGGCACAACATGGCCCTAATTCTGAGATAGAAATTTAAAAAGGTTGTTAAGGAATAAAAACAGGTTGAAGAAAAAATAGAAAATTAAAGAAGGTAAATTAAATTAAAAAGGCATAAAATGGAAAGATTTGATAATAATTTTATCAGAATTGCCTAGTCAATGATTACTGTCATTGTCATTCAAAATATTATTTTTCTAGTCAATAGTGTATTTTTCCTGTTGTTAACAAAATTAATTAATCCCTCTATGATTATTTTTCTCTTATAGTTCATACTTGCACTTGGATTGCCACTCTTCCTTTCACTCTTCCATGTTATTCTAAGATTAAAGACTTTTGCTGTCTTTGATGTTAGGAAGTCATTCTATGGCTTAGCTGCAAATTTTCTTTCTTAATTAACAGGTTACTGAAAAAGTGTTTAAGCATTTTAGATCAGACAAAAAAAAACAAGTGTAATAGGCTCTTTTCCTGTTTGTGCTGTGGTAACTCCCAAGTGCTTTGATCATGAAGTTGCATGTATTACAATGCTGCATGTGCTAATCACAGCAAAAAAATAGAACAAAGATAGTATATGCCTCCAAGACATTTGACCTGACCAGAGTTTTCCAGATATTTTCATTTCATTGGAATTTGGATAATTATCAGAGGAATATCTGAACATAGGCCACCATTTTCAGCTCAATGTACTTAAAAATTATCTCACCAAAATCTAAATGATTGCTTGTTATGTATTATAGTTACTAAGGACTCACAAATTACAGTGTTTTATACTTCTGCCAAGCAGATATGATCTACTCTACTCATGAACATCCCTGAAAAAAAGGAATTGCTTAGCACCTTTAAGAGGTGCTTTTTACAGGTGCTTAGCACCTGTGAAAAACAAACAAACAAACAAACAAACAAACAAAAAACCCCAAAAGACCTTTGATGTAAGAGCATGCTTGTGATTAGGACATGTGTATTGGGGCATGCTAACTGTTTCCTGTCTTCTAGATGGATTCCTGAAAGGCATGAGCCTATTGTGTCATACATATCAACCATGAGTTGAAGAAACCCAAACATCTCAGATGACTTTAAATGTGCTGTATAAGCATCTAGTCAACACAGAATCTGGGATGTGATTCACTTGCCTAAACCTCATTATCTGCTGCCATGAGGTGCTCCATGGTATCTAGCTGACGCTCCAGGAAACAGGGGTGTTGTAACTCCAGATCATACCTGGCAAGTACATATGGATGGCCTTAAAATAACAATCAATGTCACATCCCAGTAGGACTTATAATGCATCTTCCACTTAGAATGAAACATAGAAATTTTATTTCTGCTAATGTATATTCCAGATCAGGAGTAGATAGGAAAAAAAAAGAGCAAGCTGTCTCCAGTTGTTCTCATAGTTAAAGTCATGAATTTATTGAATTCGTCACATTAAGTTCTAAGTCTCTGACAAACTCTATAAACCTTACAAATTTTACTTTAATTGTGATCTTTACTTCTCTCTTCCCTGAGTCAGCTTATTGAATAGAATTTTACTGGCAGTTATAGAAAAGTGGAATAGGCCAAATCATCAGAACAATGGGCAATATTGTTGGGAAAAAGTGGCATTTCTGGAAAAAAATAATATTATTTGAAAACTTATATGCTCATTTACTGGGAATTAAATGTTGCACAAATATTCCTTTCAACCAGTCCTATGAAAATTTCCCCAATTTGTTTCCCCAGCACATTTCCCCAATGTGTTCCATTATTTGAAAAGTGTTCTTTCCTGTGCTAAAAGTACAAGTCCTAAGAGTACATACAGAATAGAGCTTGTCTAGATACCATTTTTTTTATCTGTGCATGGAAGTGCTACTTCAATGTAGAGTTTGGGACTGTAGCCCAATAATTACAGTATTATGATTCCTAATAGCTGGCCACACTGTATGGATTTAGGTCTAGAATTTGTCAGGTTCCTTTTTCTGGACTTGGCCTGCTTGGAACTTTATTTTAGCTTGTTTAACTGTAACAGCAGTTGTCTAAAAGCCAGATGGCTGATATCTAATTTGCTTTACTTTTAGTTTATCTTCTTGAGATTGTGTGGTAAAATAGCTTTTGCTATAATTATTTGGGGATATATTTCTGCAATTAATAGTGCTAACCAGTTGGCATTTTGTGGAGAATGAACCCTCTATGATCACAGAATAATAATGTAGTGTGATAGCAAAGGTCTTTGAAGTGTGGGCATAGGATGAACAGAGAAACCCCAGGGCTTACACAGCTCATGGATGGCCAAATATTGCTCATCAATCTTGATGCTTGGAAAGCAATCTTGAGAATAGGTGAAAGAGGAGAACAAAGAAAAGAACATGTATCTGAAGTGTAAAACACAGCAGAGTAGTAAATTTGGGGTGTAATATGGAATTGCTGATGAGTGGAAAAAAGAGCAATACATAGTAGTTCTTACAAAATAGTTCCCAAGCAGATTCCTGAGTAACGAGGAAAAAAACACTATCGCCATACTCTTCTTAGTGAAGAACTTGACATATTGAGGATTGTCTTTGACCCTTCCCCACTCTCCTTCTTATAGAAGACTAGTATCATCATCTTTGTGACCCAAAGCAGAGCCACATAGCAAGGATTAGTAATTAAAAACAGAAATAGGGTTAGAAACTAGAAAGTTTGTACATATCAGTTGTAACTATGATTAGGTTGTTATACTTTAATTACACTATCAGTAAATAAACGTATGCACATATTAGGTATATTTCTTCAGCTTACATGTATATTTCTTTATATCAGGCTGTATGAGAACAAAATGAAAAACTGTGTCTTTAACATTTTCAGAGAATGGGTTTTATTTTGTCTTTTTTTGTTGTTGCTTTTTGTTTGTTATTTTTTTCTCAAGACAGACAAAGAAGGACAAAGCATTTCATTGGTCTGACCAATCTGTTTTGCAAATGAAGAGAGGACTTTGAAAATAGTAGAAATAGATATAATTATTTCAAGTTATGTGCATGTTCAAGAGATGACAATTTTAAATAAATACCACATTAAATAAATATGCATATTTACAGCAGAAGAAGAGACAAGCTTCAAATGATTTTAAAGTTAGATACTTTAAAACTCTAATTTAGGGCAAATCTCACACTAAATGTCTGCACAAAACTGAAGTATCTCTACTGAAGTAGAGTCTCTGAGGAAAATTCTGAACAGTTCAAATAGACACCTCATTATCTTCGGTGAAGACCTCTCAGCATCCCTACTATCTATGATTTAAAATAATGAAGTGTCACAGTACAGTGGTTATAATACCTAACATCAGCTATTCCAGATTTTCTGAGATAATTTCTCAAAACAAAACAAAACAAAATAAAATGGAAAGCTTTTCTTTCTTCCTTCTCTTTCTAAAATTCTTTCTTATTACACTTGACAGCATAATGGCTACAATGATGATAACTTTTCTGATGAAGAGCTTCTTTGTCAGTGATTCTCACACTAACTTACTCTTCTCTCGATACTTTGGTATGTAACTTCACATATTGTTCATTTGAACTTTTTAGCTTATAATTAGTTATTAGATAAAATAGCACTCTAGCCTTAACACGCAATATACATGAACACCTCAGTCCTCTTAGACTGTGTATTATTTTCAAAAAGTACTTTTTTGGGACTCATAGGCATCATGACCGGACTCATCTACTGTTATTCCCACTGAATCATAAGTGGTAATGACTATACTATTTTGTTCCCTTTTGTTGCCTGTGGGAAATTGCTATAATGATTTCCATCAGGTCAGACTCAGCACCTTCAAGAGGCCAACTTCTAAAATAAAACTGGTTTTCTTTCATCACCATATCCAATTTGCTGCATCTATCTCTTGTCGCATATATGTCAGATTGTGACCAAAAAAAAATACAATACAAACCACCAAAAATCTCAGCAGAATCTCCTTCCCTTGTACAGAGGGGGAGATGTGAACAGTTCATAACATTTTAAAATCCGATTAACTCCTAAATATAGAACAGTTTTGGAACACGACTTATAAGATGAACATAAACACTGGACATATGGGAGGAGAGTATATATATCCCAATAAATACTTACAGTGGGTATGCATATTTTTAATGGCAACAAGGAAAAGTTGTTGGATTTTTCTGCATGCTCATCTTACAATCATGCTCATCAAAACTCAGTGTGAAAATCAAAATACTATTCAGATTTCTAAATTATGACTCATCAGGTCACCTGGCTTATTTTAAATCAGATGATCATATTTGAGGATGAAATAGGTTGAAAACTCATATATAATTACTTTTCCTAGTGAACCCACAGATCCTTGAATTTCTGTCCCTGAATTTTTGTTCCTTTGGGTTTTTACTGAGATTTACTTTTTGTGGTCTAACAGTTAACATTGGTATGTATAAATATCCTTGGTTTGCCTAAAACAGACACACACAGAGATACATCTGAAAGAGAAAAAAATGCTCATGTTTTGCATAATATTTTTTAAAAAAAGTAAAAACAATTTCGTAGAAAGAGGAAAACCACTTACCTTACCTTTCCTTGCTTGCCTCAGCAGTAGAAACTGGATCTAGACATGATACATTCAAGGCAAGTACCTCAGTAGAAAATGGTATGGTAACGTTTTGCATGAGTTTTCTATAACTGCATCCATGCGAACAAAGTTCTCAAAATAAGACCAGACAGAAAATTCATGTTGGAGTAAGCATTTCATATGTAAGTTCAAAGAGCAACACCTAGACCCTAAAAAATAGTTTCTAACCTAATAATACTTGGATTTATGCAACTGCAAAGTAATGTTAAATGCTTGCATTTTTGTTTCCTAACAAAGTTAGAAAGCCAAAGCATTGCATATAAGAGGTAACAAAACAGTTATAATATAAATAGTATTTATATAGAAGAGGTACTCTGAAGTTATAATTATGTTTTAATATCATAAATGATTTTTTTCTGATTATTCAGGAAATAAAAGGTAGTTCTAAAGGTACCGATGTCCTATTTTGCTATTAGTATATGAGTATCAGTAAAACAGCTAGAGAAAAAGCTTACCATGAGAAGTTTATAGCCTAAACAGAACATACTTATGAATGAGGATGACAAAAATGCCATAAAAATCCCACTCTATTACTTATCTGTTACAATTCAATTAGGATGGAAGTCAAGTATAGTAAAATGCTAATTATCTGAAAGCTACAGTTTGCATTGTATGATCATATTGAAAAGACTTGCGGTTTTATAAAAACCCTTTTCTCACTCCTTAGAACAGAAAGACTATTTAATTTTCTGTATACAATAATATTGCTATGGTTTATGCTGCAAAATGCAATTGCTGGTAAAATCTCTATGCCATTAAAAAGGCTTGTGGGATATGTTTGATTAGCAAATTCCATTGAAATTAGATGATTACCCTCGTAGTAAGATAGTTGTCTCAATCGTTTCAAAGAACAAAATATTTACTACAAAGGTAATATAATTAATAAAAAAAAAGTTTACTGAGCTTTTTCTTAAGAAATAAATTTTAATGTATATTAAAAAGACTGAACATTTTCTATTCAGAGCACTGTTATGAATATGATAGATGTTTTGCTACTGTCTTGTATCACTTGCAGAAAGAGAAAATTGAATAAGAAAGTGGTAAAATGTTATTTATAAGTTTATAGTTGCAACTTCTATTATGCCTGTGCTCATTGTAGGTTATTTCTCCATATATACTTCTTCTATAAATATGTATAAACATATGATATATCTGTGAAACAAATACATGCCCTGTAAGATTCACCTGATTTCACTAGAATAAGACTTTTTACAATACAAATGTTTTACTGTGAGAGTGAGAGAGCCCTGGAACAGGCTGCCCAGAGAAGTTGTGGAGTCTCCCTTGGAGATCTTCCAAACCCGCCTGGATGCCACCCTGTGCCACATGGTCTAGGTGTCCCTGCTTGAACAGGGGGGTTGGAGTAGGTGATATCTGAGGTCCCTTCCAACCTCAACCATTCTGTGATTCTGTGTGGGATTCTGTGTAATGTCTTCATTGTGCAAAGACACACATATACATGCAATAAAGTATTGTATAGAGAGGAATACCTTTTTCATAATGTAATATATGAAAAGTTACATCTGTAAGTTAAGGTGTAAACATTTTTCAGGGAAATTGTTAATATTTATCAAGTGTGGATGAAACTGTCTTTGATACTATGTTTTAAGTTATTATTGAAGGACAAAGTAAACCACATATATGCTCATGGTTATGACCTACTTGTATGGAAACTTTAGCTGCTGTCATTAGGTATGCAGAATATTCTGGAAACATTAACTACATCTTATAACATCTGTATTTTCTATATTCTTTTTATAAAATGAACACCTTTATTTTATAAAGCATAAATAATGAACTGTGTTGAATGACAATGCAATATGGCAGATAGTTGTGGTTTTCTGATGAGCCAGGCCAAGCAAACTGCTAGAAAGCATAGAAGATTTTTCTCTGCACATGTGCCATGTTCCTTTTCCAGGTGTACAACTGGATCAAAGAACAGGGAAAGAGTTCTCAGTCTCTAAGCTTAGACATATTCATAGACCCTCAGAAATAAGGACAAAATGAGCCTCTCCTAGGAATCATCCTGGCTTAGTATTTTATGGTAATAAGCTTAGGTGAGCACAGAGCATCATGAAGCATTTAAGGAAAGTAGAATCACTGGAACCATAAATTACTATAACAGTGGCCCATATTGAGAAGATATGAGGCAGACAAAAAATATAAAAGTGTTATGAAGGAAATTAGGGACATATCCCTTCTGTTTCTTCTCAGTCTTTGTACAAAGCTCTCACAGGTGTTGGATCATGCTCCACTCACTGACTAAAATAAAAATACAATCTCAGGCTCTTATTAGTCTTCTGACTAAATTTTTCCCTTTTATGTGAACAGAATATCTCTTTAGGTTTATTATGATCTTTCTGCATATGTAGAAACTCCAGTGGCAGACATGAGAGTTCTTTGCAAGTAAGAACAATGTAGACAACGAGTGCTCCGTTGTGCAGGTTGGAGAAGAGAATGTAGTTTAACGATACCATTACTATTTGCTAGGTAGCTAAAAATTGCTGCATTGAACAAACTAATTCAATATATGCTGCTTTTATTTTTTTGAATAACTGGAATTATTTTATGAAACTTAATTTTTTACAGGGTTGTAGGACAATTAGGGCAGCTTAGTAAATTGTTTATTTCCCACTGGATATTAAAATTTATAACAAACTAGTTAATATTTTATCTGAAAATGCTACATACTTTCATTATTGTTTGTTTTTAATTAAAACTAAGGTGCAAAAACAGTCAATGACAATTATAAATACATGAAAGTCACTAAATATGAGAATTTGAATGTGTTAATTATGCATTATCACATTGACATGCTAATCATTTCTGCAGAAAGCACAGAACAATACTTAAATACTAATATAACTGCACTGACCATTTCATCTACCAAGAAAACTTGTGCATTGGTTGTACAGGATTATAAAACTTTAACAGAAAAATAATATATGGAATTTATTTATCTTTTGAAGGACAAAGGCACTGACCATGGAGACATTTCAAGCTTATATTTGAACCATGAAAGATAGAAATATACCGTAACAATGCAAAACCAGAAGAGAGATTAAAATAGCTCATTTAGGAACCTATTACACCATACATTTAAAAGTTCCAAAATGCATCCTTGGTGACAAGTAATTTTCATGGGTATGTTAGTAGTGTATTAATGATCAGCTCCATTTTGTCTCTTTCTCAGAATTAGCAGAAAAATTCTTGGGAAGCTAAGGTTTTTTGAAAGACTCCAAAATCAACATCACTGAATTTTGCCCCACACTTTATTAGGGCAATGAAAGTTACGGATTAACATTTTGGTCTTGATGCTTCTCCAGGATTAAGCAAGAAGCAAAAAGCACGAACAAACTAGAGTTTGATGACTATGTTTGTTGCCGAAGCTTTCCTTCTACAATGCACAACAATAAATTCTTTAAAAAAATTATTGTTGGGAGTTGTGAGGAGAATTTGGGATCCCATAAGGGATAATGGCTGCCTTTTGAATAACCCCGGCCTGAGGCATGCGCAGTCCTAAAATGTACAGGGGGGGGTCCCTGTCAATCAGGATGTTCGACAGGTGACCCCCGGGGGCTTGCGCATGCCCAGTGGCTGTACCTGGGCCTGCTACGTGCCAGGGGGCAACATCTAGAAGGCTCTGGAACCCTGAGGGGGGGAGGCCAGGAGCAGCTTGCTGCTCCTGGCCGCCCGCCCAGCAACGGGTTCCAGACTAATCAGGGGCAGCTCCAAGGAAATCTCTGCCCTTTCTCCTCCCCTCTCTCCTCCCCCTGAACCCCCTATTTAAGTAATGTTCCCCCCAAAATAAAGGTCCGGTTGGTGGCATTTAGTGGCTCTTGGCTGTCCTTCTTGAATCCCGTGACGACCTCACGTAGGCCCACATTGGGTTGCAATACGTGGCGGTTGTGACGGTTCCTCTCGGGAGTGCGAGGTCCCCGCGACCTGTTTCCAGACCTTCTCCAGGGAACACCTGAGGCCTGATCGTCTCCTCGGAGCCTCATCGGAGTTGGTAGGGAAGGCCTCACTATTCCCTCAGGGTAGGGGGAGGCAATAAAGCTTGTGGCAACAGAGCGCGCGGAGGGTATCAAAGAACACGTCGAAGGGGAACCCCCGTGGGTTTTATTTTATTTGTTTGTTTCAGTTTAAGTTTTGTTTACCGTCGCTGGCCGGCGCGAGTTTTGTGGGCTTGTTTTACTTTATCGGCCAGGGTGGGGTTTTCCTTTAAATTATAAATTTGATTCTGACAGATATGAGTGGCTCAAATATCTCTTGGAAGAGAAAACTGGCTGTTGGCTAAGGGCATGAGAGGATGATTACATCCTACGGTGTATACACTCCATCTAACAAAGGTAACAGAAGACTTATTTCATTTACTTCATTGGGATTTCACAACCCAGAATGCAGAATTTAATTGACGTTGTCTGGGCCATAAGCCTGGTTGTTTTTGATGGATTCCAAACTATTGCCAATCTCACTGAAAGCTGAGACATCCTAGCCAGAGACAGTTTGTTGAGTCAGTACAGGTATTAAATGCATGCAGTGAGCACGGTACTGTCACAGTTAAAAAAAGAATAAAGGAAAACAATGTAAAGAATGTTGGGATGTTGGTGAGATTGCTCTAAAAGACAGTTTTCAAAACCAAATAAAAGACAGTTTTCAAAACCAAATTTTATGATGGATCAGTTATATCAGACTGTATTAGACATGCTTTGCAAATACCCTGCTGGAATCAACTCCCACAAAGATCAGCTTGACTGCATCTTTGCTTTGGCAGAGATGCCAAATACCATACTGCAATCCTTGTATATGTCTTATTTTTTTTGTTCATATCATTATTTTGTTCCCCCCACATGTAGTTGAAAACAGATAGACATATATATTCACATGTACATGACCACACAATGAAAATTTTGGTGACCTACATGTAAATGATATTGGTGATTTCTCTGTTCTTTGCGCAGAGAATTTCTTTCTGTGCAAACTCCATTTTTTGAGCAGGCAGCAAAATCTGTACAAAAAAATCCACTGGAGGATGTCCACATAGTAAAATTTTTGCAATGTGTTTTGTGTAAATTCTGCTGTTGGTGCAGTCAAGAGAAAGAAAATTGGATGGTGTATAAACTTGCTGACAGTGAATTAAAAACTAAAATATGTTGCAAAAAAAATCTAACTTGATTTATCATGCTTTCCTATTTTCTGAGCAAATTTTACTACTTGGTTGAGCTCAAACAGAAAAGGATACAGAAATACACCAACTGCAAATTATCACAATAAGTATCCTTAACACTGGTTTCTATATTCTGCTCTGGTTGAACAGGAGAAAAGTGGAGAGAGTTCAAGCTATCTGTTACACAAAAGTATGACTATTCTTTTTAAGATCAGCTGTATAAGATCTGAGGAGTGAAGGAAGGAGGGAAAGAAGTGGAGAAAAAGGGAAGGAGGAAAGAAGCAAAGGAATAAAGGAAGATAGGAGGAAAGGAAAGCAGGGAGAAATGCAGGAAGAAGGGAAGGAAAGAAGGGAAGAAGCATATGTATTCTCTATGGATTGTGTCACTAAAGGTGCCTATCTTTCAAAGAGAACATTCTTTGGGCGGAAAAATCATTTTTCTCCATTTTTTTTTACTTCATATGAAAGAAGTAAACCCTAAGCTACTATTCTTTAAAGAATTCTCCCAAAGCTTTCTTCATATAAAACTTAAATTTTCAGTTTTTTTCTTTCATCACCTCAGTTAGTTAGATTCTTAGCTAGCTCAGTTAGTATTGTCTACTATTTTCTCCTCTGACAATCTGAAGAATTCTTCAGGTCATATTAATACCTAGGATATTTCCAGTTCCTGAATTGTATATTTTGTCTGGAACATAAAAATATGAGGATGAAAGTACTGGGTCAGATCAACGTCTTATCGCTAAAAGTGGCCAAAAGACAACACTTTGGAAAGAACATGGGGAGAGTGGAAAAGGATATATGATGCTTTTGAACATTGCTCAGCTAATGAAGTTACTATATAATCCACAACAGATTTCTTTTTCATGAGGTAATGCAACATTTTTTTTCACCAATGTAAACTTTTGGAAAGAAGTTTCACAGCTCAGCTACTCTTGGAGTGCGGAAAAAAATGTATTCTGTTTCCATCATAGTACCTACTTGTTCCTACTGATGTTCCCTTACTACTGTCTTTAAAAATAATGTTATTCCATCTTATTCCATCTCACAGATGTCATTAGAAATCTAATCTGTGTATGGTTGCTGGACTATGATCTCGCTGGGATCCTAGCGATATGGTGGGATGTCTTGCATGACTGGAATGCTGCAATGGATGGATACAGGCTCTTTAGGAAGGATAAGTCAAGAAAGTGAGTGGGGGGAATTGCTTTTTAGGTATTTCCTGGTAGGAGTGATTTCAAAGACTATGGGACCTGATGGGATGCACCCATCAGCACTGAGGGAATTGGCATGATTGTGAGGCCATTTTCTATCATGAAGGATAATGGTGAACAGGAGGGGTGCCTTTCAGTCCAAACTTCATAAAGGACAAGAAGAAGGACCAGTGAAATAGGGATCCTAGCTAGTGAACTACAAAGTGGGTGGGAAATTGATTGGATCTCCAGACTCAGAGGATCATGATCAAACTCACAGCTCCTAGTGTCATTTCTCAGGGATCAACACTGATGCTAATATTGCTTAACATCTTCATTAATGACTTGGAGAAAATGTGAACAGTATTTAATTTGGTGAAGGGTAGGGCTGCTGTTCAGAGAAATCTACATAGGCTGCAGACATGGGGCAACAGGAATCTCTTGTGTTGGAAGATATGGGACGCAAGTAGGCCTTGGACTGCCCTTAGGATGATCCCCGGTGCCTGCACATGCCCAGTCGTGCCACTTGGCATGACTGGGCAGATTGCAGAGCATCGGGTGGTTCATCACATATAAGATGGAACATTCTGGCAGCCCAAGGGTGGGGGCTGGGCGCTCCCGAAGGTGGAGGCCAGGGAGAGTTGCCCCGGCCAATCCGCTGTGCCATCTGGGAGCTCCACCAATGAAAGCGCGGTGGCAACTGCCCCCACGAATTATGTGTCCCACTCCTCCCATTGTCTCTCCTCCCTTAGTTCATATAAAAGTTAATGTTCCCTTAATAAAGTTGGTGGTTGACTCTGACTCCCGTGGAGTTGTTATGTTGACCGTCCAGGCCGAGGCGCCCTTTATCCGGGCGGCCTAACCCGACTGCGCCCTACCTAACCTGAGGCGGAACCTGGGCTGGGATGATGTCATCAGTCGCTCCTCCCTCAGCGGATACCGGCCCAGGGGTGGTAAGAGGGGGCTCCCTGCTGGGGTAGTGGGAGGGTGTTCGAGCGGGTGGCACGATGCGCCGGTATCAAGAACACGTCGTCAGGCGGTGGCAGGCCTTAGCAGGCCGTAAGGCCCGAGGGCCCTGGCCTAGTTCCATCCAGGGGTTCAGGAGCCCGGCCGAGCGCCCCACAACATCTTGAAGTTCAGCAAAGGCAAAAATCAAGTCCTGCAGTTGTGATTGATAGAATAATGTCATGCATGCAACATGCTGTGGATGACTGGCTAGACCCTTACTTTTCCTGCTGTCCTAGCAGGTAACAAGATACCCTTGCAGAAAAGATCAACTGCCTACTAGGAAGTGGGAGCAAAAGTCAGAAGTCTGGAAGAGGGATTACTCCCCGTTGTTCTGAATTTGTGAGACTAGATCTGCCTCCCTTGGGCTCTCCAGTGAAAGTAAGATACTGACATACAGCAGCAAGTCAGGCAGACAGCTACAAACTAGGTTAGGGCACTGGTCACATGATGGATGAGGAGGGGCTGATAGAACTGGAGTTGTACACCTTGGGGAAGGGAAAGCTATGGGGCAATCATTCCTGCCCACAAGCACCAAGCAAGGAGGGTATGCCAAAGACTCTTCTGCACAATGACGGGGCAAGAGGCAACAGGACCATCTGGAATATGGGAAGTTGGGAAGTTCTAATAAACAAAGGAAAACATAATAATAATAAATCACTCTGGAGGTGATCAAACACTGGAATGGTTTGCCCAAAGAGGTTGAGAGGTGTCTTGATTCTTGGAGACGTTCAGAATTCAAATGAGCAAGGCCTTGAGCAATCTGCTTTAACCGGATCTGCTTTCACTAGGCAATTGGACTATATGACTTGCAGGGATCATTAGGATAAATATAGGTTTCTAGTGTGAAACAAAGGACTTGCAGGAGGTTTTTACAGACAATCCTGGCCAGGAATATTGGAGCATTTTGTGTCAGTGAGGACTGAATGCAGCAGATGAATGCAGCCTCTACTTGTCGCTCTGTAGTGGCAAAGGGCACAAATGAATTTCTGCCTTGTATTGCATATGACATGGGGCTTTGCACATATATGTTTGCATGCACACACAAGCACACACTGCATTAATTGCTGTGGGAAGAGCTCATTACAAAACCTGAACTGGCAGTCTGCCATGGTGTCTGTGTCCCATGGGGTCCATCCCCCATGGCATCAATCTCCTGGAACAACTCTCCTATTGTGTCTGTCCCCCATTGTGCCCGTCTGTTACGACTTTTCCCCACTTCTCCACTGGAGATGGCGTCTCTCTGTCACTGGATATGGCATCTCTCCACCGTGGTGTTTGTTGCTTGTGGTGTCCCTCTTCTGTGGTGTCCATCCTCTATGGCATCTCTCCCCCTACTGCATCTGTCCTCCATTACGTTCATCCGGGCTGTGTCCATCTCCAGTGACTCTGTTCCTCGTAGTATCCATCATCCTCATATCCATTCTCCATGGTGCCCGTTCTCCATGGCCTTCCGTCCTCATGTCCCTCCCCTATTATATCTGTCCCTGCTGCATCCATATCTTGTCAGATCCATCTCCCATTGCCTCCATCTCTTGCCACATCCATCCTCTGTGGCATCCATCCTCCCTAGTATCCCTCCTGCATGGTGCCTCTTCTCCAGGATGTCCGGTCCTGCCAGAGCCTTCTCTTGACATTCCCATACCTTGTTGTGTCTGCTCCTTGCTGCATCTGTCTCCTATCACATCCATCCTGTGGGATCCATTCCCTGATGTATCCATCCCCTGTAGCATCCACTCACCCTGGCATCCATCTTCTGTCCACTGCTGCATGCATATCTTGTCATGTTTGCCCTGCACCATCTACATCCCTCACTAAGTCTGTCCTCCAAAACATCCATCCCCTGCTGTCTGCCTGGGGCACCATGCAAATGCTCCCTGTGGGGCTCAGGTCAGGCTTTGCTTCACAGTTTTCCTTAAAAATAAATAAATAAATAAATAAATAAATAAATAAGAGACCCAGCCTCTCTGGAGGAGGGTATTGGCCAATAAATCCACTTACCCATCACCCCACTCTGTCTCCACACAGAGGCCTGTAGCTCTTGGGGTCACTATTGGGTCCAGTACTGGTCATGACTGGATGAAGGGACAGAATGCACTGTCAGCAAGTGCTGAGGATCTCAACCTGGGAGGCATGGCACAGAGTGCCGTGCTGCCCTTCAGAGACGCCTATTTAGCCTGGAGAGGAGGAGTCTGAGAGGGAATCTTATTGATGTATTGATGATCTTATAAACACAGGAAGTTCCACCTAAACATGAGGAAAAACTTATTATCTGTGACTGAGCACTGCAGCAGGTTGCCCATAGAGATTGTGGCATCTCCATCCTTTTAAAGAGCTTAAAAAGTTTAAAAAAATGTTACTCAAAATGGAAATCATACCCTATATATGCTAGCACAGCATTTTTAAAGTGACTTAGGTCATACTTTGATTTTTAATTCTATATTCCTATTATTTTATGTTCATAAACAAATGAAAAAAATAAATTATTTCAATTAAGATGTAGGTAACTGTCCCATTGCAGCCCATTAACCACATTAAAACTGTTTGGTCATAGTTAGATTTGTAGTGTATACTGGCCTTTAACTGTGAAATAAATTTAAGTGCCCTTTTTATTGGGACATCTCTTTAAAAGCTGATTTAATCTAATTACAATGGATGACAATGGCAACAGCTTAATTGGGAGAATGCCAGGCTAATTTCTTTTTAGCCAGGACTATCTTTGTTTTTTGCCAAGTTATTAATTGGTGTTTAGCTGGGTGTGAAATAGGGATAATATCCTAAGCTCTAGTATTTTAGAACAGAAGTTGTCAAATAAAAAGATTGAACGTAAATATTTTACTTCTTTCATTTTATACAATTTTGTACATGAATGGAATTTAAATGTGTTCTTAACTATCTCATATTTCTTCTTAAGCACAGCTTGTGCTGTGTTGTTCAGCACAAACTTCAGCTACCTTTACATTCATGGGATTTTTGTTATTACTGTTTTTCTCAAAGCCAGTATTTCAAAATGTCTAAGTGTAACACCAGAATTATTCAAAAACTGTTTTACCATCTGAATGTAGGTTTGTTTGTGACGATACTCAGTTATCATACAATGATTTTAAAGATTTTTTTTTAAAGACTAGTAGGTAGATTGAGTTCACAGTAGGAGAGTCAGACAGCAGGAGAGTTAAGGTTTGTTTTGCAGCTTCATGTCTGAGCTCAGGCAGCAAAAGAATCGCACTGCCAGTCTCAAGAGAGTACTCTCCACGGAAGGGGTCAGGGATCTGATGCAATACCTGAGTATTTAGTCCTCAAGCTCTTTAGTAGTTTTGTATACCCTACATGAGTAATACAGATTAGTTATATGGACATAAATAGAGTAGCATTTTTCTCCCTATTAAAGCCATTAGAGAGAAAATTAGTTTCATCTGAGTTCTGTTAGCTATATAGAAGTGAATCACCTATTTTCTCCTTTTAAAGTAGGGGGAAAAAAAGCCCAAAACAACAACAACAATTCATCTAACTCATTTTAGATGTCTTCTCTAGGAAGAAATGAACAATATATGCTTAGACCCTATTGCTTATGTGAAATATAGAGTGAGATGGGGTTGACTAGTTCAAATGTAAGAACTTAGACTATTGAGTCTCTGGATGCCTGTTGATTCTGTACTGGTCTTTTATTCATTAATAGCAAACAATTTTGATCGTATTTTTTGCAATTTTTTATGAGATATAAGCAACTACATTTGCTATCATCAAATTCATTCCAATGCTATGTATATGTATATATATATATTATATATATATATTTGGTCTTTCTTGCAGACAGATGATTAAAGGACTTCTTATTTTTAATATATTTTTTATGTATGTTAAGGTTCTTGAAATCATAACATCACAGGATATAATATAGTACAGTGTTAGTATAGTATACAATATAGTATAGTGTTCTATAAATGATAAACAGTAATATGCTGCTGGTTTAACTCTGTTCCCGTTCAAATAAATTGATTTTGAATTTTACAATTCATTTCCATAGAAACAGGTATATACCAGTGTAAAAGTTTTGAAGATTCAGAATTTAGCGATAGGTGTACGCAGCTGCAATAATTTGTGACATACTAGTTTAACTGAAGTTCCAATTTGGCATTATAGTCAGATACAGACAAGCTGCATTAGGAATTCATCCACTTCTTTTATACTAGAATTTCAAATGAAATAATCAATAGTTATCCAGTTATTTGTAAAATAAATTTTAAAATTGGAAATCATGTTTGCTCTTCTTTTTCCAATTCAAAATCTCTTATCTAAAACTAAGATAATAAAATTTCAAGATGAAAACAAAAGTTTTTCTTTTTTCAAAGTGTGTGGGAAGATCAGAAGATAACAAAAGTCCTTGTTTACCTCAGTTTGATAATAATATACATCTGTAAAACATTGAACTAGGTAATGAATGACATTCTGATAGAGGAACTGGAAGAGCACAATATTGAATTAAAGCACACAAAGAGGTAGTGGCATTATTAATAGGGAAGGAGAAACTTTACCAAATTGATATATTTCTATTTTCATCACTAGAGATCAATTTATCTCCCCATACTATGTTAGGGTAGTATAGGATATGGAAGAAACTCTTTTTTATTTTATTTTATTTTATTTTATTTTATTTTATTTTATTTTATTTTATTTTATTTTATTTTATTTTATTTTATTTTTTGTAATAATTGTAGATTACTCAAATGCTTGGGGGTGTAAATAATGTAAAATATAAGTATTAGCTGATTGTTAAGAGAAACATTTGATCATTCATTCTATTTTTATTGTCATTCATTTTTCTATATGTGATCTAATACAGTGTCTTTCATCTTTAAATCAAGAAGAGAGAACTTATTTATAAACCAAAAGTTTTGGAAAAGGATACACCTACTGGTGAATACAGAATTCTTTCCCAAGAAAAGTAGTCACTGAGTTCAATAAAGCAAAATTGAATCAAAACTATCTAACGTTCTAAAGAATCGAGATATGATGATAGAAAGAAAAAGGTGAGGTGGAAGCTAATTAACCAGCAGAGGCATTGCATGGAGTTCCATGTCTGACCACCAAGATAAGCTGATGTAATGCATCCTACATTAAAAAAGGATATGGACTGAAATGGACTCCACTGTGACAGTTTTCATGTGGAATTCAGCAGATTATGGACACCTGTTTTAGATAAACCGTATTGCCATTTACCTATGCAGTAAAATATAAATGATTCAAGGTATCTTTAAAAAAAAAAAAAGCAAAAGTAAAATTGATAGCAAATATTTTTTAACATCAGTAAAGTTTTAGAGAATTGAGCAAACACTTACAGAAATAAAATATCCCCTGTTAGTTAGGTCCAGTACCTCAAGTTTTTCAAACAAAAATAGAATACATCTCTCTATATTTATAATACACCAGTATTTAAGAGTTTGATCTGGGAAAAGCAGTAGAAGGCAATGACTAGACAGTCTAACTAGCTTTGGCAGGAACTGGAGTTGCTAAGGCAAAATGAAAATTACGTATCTACAATTCTGAATAAAGATATGTAACTAACTCAGGAAAAATGCAATAAAGCAAGGTACAAAGCAGAACACGTTAATTGAAGCCTCTGCTCCATGACAAAGATACTATACAAATGTATAAGTTCACAGGTGTAGGAGATGTTGGTTGCAAACACAGAAGTGTAGAAAAATGTGTTTTCTGCAGTTGTATGAGTCATTCCTGTCAGATTGAAATGTTCTGTGCAGATTTAGTGGTAACTCCTCTGGGAAATAGGAGAGAGAAGTCAGTGCACAGAACCTGTCTGAGATGCACAGTAAGGGGACAGTCAGAATTTGCTCTCTCTTCAGAACAGAAATGATGTTCTTCAAGATAAGCCTAGAATCATACAGGCTTTAGTGTATTTCATAGGTTAAATAAATAAATAAATGATTTTTGACTTGGGATAGATAGGAGGAGGGAAAGGAGAAAACTAGGCCTGGAAAATAATGAACTTTCTCAATCAGAATTTAAGCAAATATCAATGAAACCCTTATTTATGATGTATACAGTCAGTTAGAACCAGAAATAAAACAGAGAATGTTACTTACATGAATATTATACAGGAATGATCACTGAAAGATATAAACCTGTAAAAGGAAGCAGTCTGATTATTATGCAAGTTTAGACACAGAATAAGGAAAAAAATAATGAAAATAATGGGGGGTCTTTTTGTTTATGAAAATAATTGGCCATATAAACATGATTTAAATATGAAAATGATTGGCCATAAAAACAATCATCTGGGGTTTGCAATGCATTTGACATCATTAATTAAAAAAGACCTGCATCTGACTATCTTCTAAAATAAAATGCTTTAGTTCAAATGAAAATCAATGAATGGAATCTACTGAGTTATGTCAAATTGGAAGTCAGACTAGATGACTATCATAATGTCCCATTGCTTCATTGCATGTGATGAAACTAAGCAGCTCTTATTTCATGGTGTTGTGCAGGATAGAATTAGGAATTCTTTAAAAGATAATGTGAAAAAAGTTCTAATATTAATGAATGAATTGAAAAATCACTAAAATGTGTCTAACAGAGCTGAAGGCTGCAAGCTAATGAGTAACAACTCAGGATCAAATTTAGAAGCTATGAAAGCTTCTTGATTTTATTAATGATATTATATATTTTGCCAAAATGAAATAAAGTCTGTCAGCTTCTGTATAGAGACCCAATTCACTTTGTAATACAAAAAGAACGTCTAGTGCCATGCCAAGATTTAACTGTCCAGACATGAAAAAGATTTGAAACCTTTTTTGAAAAAAAAAAGTTTAAAAAAAGATATATTACCTTAGTCCCTAAAGACTTAATTGACTGATTTTCTGTAAACAAAGGATTCCTAATTTTTTTTTCACAATTATAGTCTGGCTGTAATTATTCCCACTTCTGGTCTGTGATTGTAATTCTCAGATGTCAGTCTTTTTGCCTTTACCTCTTGTCAGGTTGAATCATACAAGTCTCCATATAACTAACTCTTAACTAACTCTTACCGTATATTTCAACTGCACTTGCACATCCAAAAAAGCTGTAATACCTGGGAGATTTTACTTTTGGGATCTATGAACAATGATGAATGTATCCACATGGCTTTCTTAAAACTAGGTATTTTTTTTTATCTTTACAAAAGGAACAAATCACATTTGATATTTAAAAAATCAAAAATCTATACAAATTCTCACCTCAAATTTTCCATTTTCCTTAAAAGCTGTACAAAGTTTATGTTCTAATGGAAATCTTGATAGAAAATACTGTAGCACAGTTAATCAGAGTTTCTTCTTCATTTATTAGTGAAGGCCAGAGGCTTTGCACTGAGCTGGCAGTATATGATTTCAGGATATATCTGGGAATAATCTAGCTGGGAACCAAGCAGAAATGAGGAGACTATGAGAGGAAAATTTTTAAAAACAAGCTCAAATGTACAAAAAAAAATGAAGAGGCAGGGACCCCAACCACTAATACTGAACTTGCCTCATCAAGGACCTTGAGAGTCTGCAGACTCATTACGTTACTCACCACCTCCCTAACTGAGGAACGCTATCACCATCTAATTTAGCACCCAGAGGAATGCTAGAAGGACAAGCATAGAACTAAAGAAAAGGGATATAAATCATTAAGTCTTTTTGTAGAAACAATTTTGGCAGTACTACTGCCCAGAGAGGTTGTGGATCCTCTTTCTTTGGAGATCTTCAAAACCCTTCTGGATGTGACCCTGTGCCACATGCACTAAGTGTCCCTCCCTGCTTGAGCAGGGTGGGTTGGACTAGATGATCTCTAGAGGTCCCTTCCAACCTTAACCACTCTGTGATTCTGTATAATGATTATTTTTGCATTTTGATAAAGTTATTTAGATTTACATAGACTAATGGGAAATTCTTGCTTCCGTGTAGATATTCTTTTCCATTTTGGCCTTAACAGATTTGTATTCTGAACAATTCCTTGATTTTGTCATAGTTGTCAGAAGCCATACAGTAACTTGTCAAAGCCAGAAAAAAGCCCATTTCTTTACAATGATTTTACTAAGCCTGTAGTTTTTCTGAGGATGGTTTACCTTGTCATTGTTTTTTTATGAGAGCTTTTTTTTTTTGTAGAACATTAAATCAATACATATATAGCAAACTACTTAATAACCAGATTGATATACAATATTTAGAAATTATTATACAGTAATTTCCATAGCAGATTGCATCTTCTGGCAGTAGGACTGCACTTCATCCACTCCTGACATTTTTCATTATCTCATAGACTTACTCTCATTTGTCATCATACAGCTGACTTCCTAACTCCTCGTTTGATTAGTCTTCATGCTTGATCACTGCTATCTACTTTATCTTCATACTAAATCCTTGTTCTAACTAAAATCTGAGCATGCGAGCTGCTGTTGAACTCCCAGTCAGACTAGCCAAGAAGTAGGACAGGGAGTCTGGGTGCCAGTATGAGTGGGACTGATGGGCTTGAAGGGTCATACCAACTTGTTGGAGGAGATAATGTGTCTATAACCAGTTGCTGGCAAGACTGAGTGTTGAGAGATGGCTACTGGGGAGGGATGTTTGGTAGGTGCATTCATAACTGGTTGTAAGATAATATAAGCACAAATCTCAAGTCAGTAGATGATCATCTGTTTTATGGATAAGTACTTTAGTGCACCTATGTCTCATTGTCCACCAATTGACAAAGCCCACCGTTGACAAAGCCCACCAGATGGTATGAGTTATACCATGACAAAATCAAAAAGAGTTAAAGTAATAGGAGGTAGAAGGCTTTGCATGGTTGTCACAAAACTCTATGTAGAACCAGTTCTCATGGATGCTTCTTCTCCAGAGTTCGGGCTCTGCTAGTATTTAGATGAAAGAGGGAAATTGTGATGAAAAATGGAAGCTTAGGAAGTGTGGGTAAGATGAGTGGACAGTGGAAAGGATCAAGAACTGGCTGGATGGCACACTTCAGATGGTTGTCTAGTTGGAGGCCTGTGCCTATTGGTGTCCTCCAGGGGTCAGTACTGGGCCCAGTGCTATTCAAGCTCATTTATTAATGACTGGGAAGAATGGACAGAGCCGCCGCATCCTTGCAGGTGATACAAAGCTGGGCAGAGGGGCCAACATATCAGAGAGCTGTGCTGCCATTTAGAGAGACTTGGACAGATTGGAGAGTTGAGCAAAGAGGAACCTCATGAGGTTTAACAAGGACAAGTGCAGGGTCCTGTACCTGGCACCAGTACAAATTAGGGGTTGACCTGATTAGGGGTTAGCCTGTATCAGGATGAGTGTCGCTGGCAGGTTGAGGGAGGTGATCCTGCCCTTCTACTCCGTTCTGGTTAGGCCACACTTGGAGTATTGTGTGCAGTTCTGGTCTTCCCAGTACAAGAGCAATGTGGAGTTTCTAGAGGAGGGTCCAGCATAGAAAAAAGAAGAAGTGAGCTGGGCCTGTTTAGCCGGGAGAGGAGAAAATTGAGAAGGGATCAGATCAATATGTACAAATACCTGAGCGAATATCTGAAGGTTAAAGAGAATGAGTCCAAACTCAGAGGTAAAGAGGATGGAGCCAAACTCAGTGGTGGTCAGGATTAAGACAAGGGGTAATGGGTAAATATTGAAACAGGAAGTTTAATTTCTATATGAGGAAGAATTTCGTTACTGTGATAGTGACAGAGCACTGGAACAGATTGCCCAGAGAGGTTCTTGAGGCTTCTTCTTTGGAGATCTTCAAAACTCACATGATATGACACTGTGCAATGTGCTAGTAACTCTACTTGAGCAGGAGGCTGGACTAGATGATCTCCAGAGGTCCCTCCTAAGCTCAGCCATACTATGATTCTGTGAAATGGTTGCTAATAAAATATTTTTTTCCATCAGCTGACATCAAACAATGTCATGATTGTGTTGACTTGTAATATTAATAAATATCAAAAATTTAAACTTAAGCAAATACATGTATATATTCAGTTAAAATGTGAACTCTTTTATTACACTTATGGATCAATTATAAACCCAAATCTAAATATTTTCCAAAGATACAAGAATATCTCTCTTAATGAAGAAAAATAAACTTGTTTTTTTTTTCTTTTTTTTTCCCAAAGTTCACTGTAGACCTTCAGAACAATAATCAGAACCTGTTGTAATTAAAAATAAACAGGCAAAAACACCTGATTACTGGTGTTCCTACCAGACTGTGTGAATCTGGGAAGGCATACACTGAAAGTATAATTTTTTTCCTCAGACAAAAGGAGGCTACT
Source organism: Crypturellus undulatus (assembly GCA_013389825.1). Taxonomy (NCBI): domain Eukaryota; kingdom Metazoa; phylum Chordata; class Aves; order Tinamiformes; family Tinamidae; genus Crypturellus; species Crypturellus undulatus. Next base: position 84,311 of record VWPW01025386.1, read on the forward strand.
GAAGAATTTCTGAGGCCTGTTATGCTGAGAGTTGAATAAGTCAATAAGCTCCTGTTTTACGCACTATACACAATAAATACCTTAATTATAATTAATAGCAGTGACAGTAGTGGAAACCACATGTATAAAAATGTACAAATTGGACTAACCAATCTACCAATCCAATTTAAAAATAAGAACATTTTGAAAATCAGCATTTTGACATAGAAAAAGATAAATCATGATAGCTTAGTGACTTTCAACCAATTTGAGCAGTTTGGTCTGCATGCCATGTCCACTGACAGACACAAGAGAATATGTCTTTGAAAGTAATGTCATAACAATAGTTACATCTGATGACTAAATACATTATTTTATTGTTTTATGAAAAAAAAGACTTGATAGCTTTCCCCAGAGAAAGATAATGGAGTCATAAAACCCGTTTTTTACTCTGTATAAATCACTGCTGATTATCAAATGACCTATTAGAAGATACTATGGGAAATTACTAAAACAAGCATCAAATTTACCATATTAATAAAATCTTATCTCTCATGAACATAAAATAACCTGAAGATGTGTTTTACTGCTCAGCAGACAAGATGAGGACAAGTCTGTCTATAATATTGAAAAAGCACCAGTTAAGAAGCCTTAAAATACCATGATTAAAATGTTCTAGGCAACTAAATATTGACTCATTCAGTCCTTAATGATTTAATGAAATAGCTAATAACATGCGCACTTATCAATAACAGTTAAGTTTATTACCAAATAGTAAATGAAAAGTATTTGGAAATACTATAATGAAGCAGAAATACATATTCAGTATACTTCAACTTCGTATGAGTATTAAATTACTGAAATATTACATTTGGTTTATGTTTTTGGAATTAATCTAGGATATACTATGCAAGAATTATGTAGAACAAACACCTAAGAACTATATATTGGAACCTAACAGATTAAGGATGGGATCCCTCATTATTTCTTTTAATCAAATAAAATAGAGTCATTTAGTCATCCAAGCTGCATTTCCCGTCAAAGGAGAGGACTGGGAACTTTAGCAAGTATTGTTTTCTCTTCTAAGTTTGTTGAATAAGAAGTTTATTTTGAAGCACCCTTTTAGGTTTCTACTTCTCTTTGTTGATTGTGAAAGAAGCCTTGATTATTAATTTAGACTATATGTCTAAATATTTACATGGCTAAATTATTAAAAATGAATTGTTGCTAAAATCAGCATTTATCTCGTGCAATTAGAAAAAAATAAAAATTTTGAAATATTCTATATCATATTTCACCTCTGAGTTCAATATACTGCTTCTGGCTGATTCAACACTATTGTGCAAGCAAAAGAAGAGGAGAGAAAAACTCTGATATGAGACAGAATAATTAAGTGTTGTTCTTAAGCTTAAAAAATGTATTCTGGAGGATATCCATAAGTAGTTAAAAAGGAAAAATGATCAGTTCTGACTTATTAGGACTAAATACTAAGGACCACTAAACTATGCCAGCACATTACAGTACTTAATCAGATAAGCCCAACCTTTGGGCTCTTACATACCTTTCCTGCATCGTACAGTTCATATCTTTGTATCTTTTTACAGATGTATCTTTTTATCTATGTATCTGATTACATAAAGTCATGATTATAAGTTTCTGAATCAACAGCAATAACTATAATCTTATTTATACTTACATAATTTTTACATAACTTTAGTTTAACTTAAAGACTTACGCTTTTTCTTTTATTATAGTCAATTTCTTTATATTTATAAAAATAGGAAAAAAAAAATAAAATAAAGGAAAAAAGGGGAGTATCAGCTCACAGATCCCACAGTATCTTATCTCACTTCCTATATTGAAACTCTAATGCAGAAAAAAACATAATGTAAGAATCCAGTATTCCAAACCACTGGCACTTGATATAAATCCTTTTCTCATTCTAAGACAGTGAGCAAATGCAATTCATCTATTTTATATCTTTTCTTCAGTACTTCCCAAAGTGAAAATGCTCAGTTATGCAATATATGGCACATGCCTAAAGTTCTTCACTTTATTTAGGAGCCCTCCCTGCATCTTCCCCCCCAATCACAGTTCCTTGCCTGTCAGTTATTTGACCAAGGTTTTATGTCCACATGACTGTAGTTTATCTAGTGTTTATATCAGAATGTTTTCCGTTGATTATAAAAGTGCATTGCAAATTATGATGTGCTTAAAAGACAGGAATTCCTGATTGCACAGGAACTCCTGCTGCTCCCTTTATTAGAGTAGCTTTTTGGTGAGAGATTCTAGGAAATGAGAGATTCACATTCAGTCCCTACTTCTCTTTCAGAGAGAATGGTCTAAAGATCTCTTATGTAGCTAATCTTTACTAACTTTCCCATTAATCATATAGGCATACAAAAAGACACACACACACACGCACACACAGTGGAACTTCGGAATCTAGTTTGCATTATTCTGTTGTTTCCAGAGCTCTAGTTATAAGAAGAGTTAAAAGCATCAAACTAAGGCACCAAATGCACCTACAGTACCTGACCTACAGTACAGTACCTGACAGAGTGATTTAAATAAATTTTTATTTGATTGGTTCAAGTACCTCAGTGAAAACTGTGCACGGATCAGTGAAGGTCAAGCTGTATTCGACTCTTCTGCTCATCTCTGAGGAACAGTTTTAAGGTAACCACAAGGCTGTATATTCCAAAATTAGTCATGGTGCAGTATATGTCACTGGAAATAGTCTCACATAAATCTGAACTCTACTTCTTGCTCTTTCCAGAGCATTGTTTTAACAACACATTCATTGCATTTGTCTAGGCAATCCCAGATTTACCCTTTTTTCAAAGAGCTGCAAAGAATTCATTAAAGATTTCCAAAGTAAATAGGATTTGACCCATAGTTAGCAAAAATTGAATTAACAGGTCATTTGAATATTTAGATTGGTTATTGTGGCTTATCACAACTAGATGCATTTGTGAGATTTCTGTTTTAATTTGTTTTTGTGTTAGCATCATTCATCAATCCATACTTCTTTCTAATCTCTTATAGAATATTGTCTTCATTGTAAATCATTTAATTGAAGCAATAATTTCACAATACTGACTGAAAGGGCATTTGAAATCATTATCTGCAAGTTTTTTAGGAACATTCTCTCTTTCAGCAAATGATTGAGACTTAAGTCTTAGGATGCCATTAGTGAGGCTTGAGGTTTAGTATGGGCATTAAGGAAGACTCTCGTGGAACTTCAGTTTTTGCATTTTCCCAGGTGTAAAAGGTGAACTTCCAAGGCAGCAGAGTTCTGCAAGAATTGACATTAGAAATTAATTTAGAAAATATTGTAATTAGTGATCTCAGCAAAAATAATAGGCATTTCTGTTAAATCTGCTATCAACAGGAACAACAATGGACAGGGATTTCAGAGAAACAATTGAGATGGACATGGAATAAGAGATTCAGATATTGAATTCAACAGCATGAAGGTCATACTTTTAAGGATTAATAAGAGGAATGTCTGAGTTAACTTAGAAGTTCACAGGTGGAAGTGAAAGAGTTAAGAATTTGTAGTAGCAAGTCATAAAGGTAAGGACAGAATTTAAAAGAAAACGGTAAATATGGTTTTAGGATAGATAAAGCTAGGTATGATCGGTGGAGACAGAAATTTTGTAATTTTATTTTACCTCATGTGAAAGGATACTGGTATTAACTCATGTCTAACAAAGCAGCATTTTCAAATTAACAGCCTTAAAAGCTCCATAAAAGAAGTACTAGGATAATCGTGGCACATAAGGCTAATGGGCTTTTTTATTGTCTACTAAAAAGAAGAGTGAAGAAAGGTTAATTTCTGAATGTACTGGATGTCTTGTTTGCCTCATTTTTTACCAGAAAGTTTTCCCATACTTAGAAAAAAAAAAAAGAAAAGGTTCAATGAGAAGAACTCAGTGAGAATTGTGTCAGGGATTACTTGGGATTTTTAACATGTAGAGGTCTCTGGACGCTATGGGCCTCCATGCATGCTGGGAGAGCTAGCTGATGTCATCTTACTATCTTGAAAAAGCCATAGTATTCAGGGACATCCCCAATGACTGGAGAGAAAAACAAATATTGCACCTATTTTCAAAAATGGCAAAAGGTCAAGCCAGGGAATTACAGACCTCACATGCTTCCTTGAGAAAATCATTCTGGGAAAGAGAATTCCACTTTTCTGGGAAGAAGAAGAAACAACTGAGTTTGTGGATAAGAAAAGAGTAGAGGAAGTAATTTACCTCAACTATTAGAAAGTCTTTCAGCACTGTCTTCCAAAATATTCTAGTATCTAAGATGGAAGTTCGTAGTTTGGATAGATGGACAACCAGATGAGTAAAAGCTACTTGGATGATTGATTTCAGAATGTGTAGGTTAGTACTCTATTTGGGTGTTTATGTTTGTGCTCTATTTGAATGCCAGGCCTTTTCAGTATCTTCATAAGTGAGCTGAAGAATTCAATGGAGTACTTGCTCATAACATTTGCAGATGACACCAAATTGGGGGATCAAGTTGATACATTTGAAGGGAGTGATGTCATACAGAGTGACCTAGATAGTCTGAACAAATGAGTAGACAGAAACTTCATGAACCTCATGAAGAACAATTGCAAAAGCCTGGATCTAGAGACAAAAAACTCCTCACAGTAACACAGAATTGTAACTCTTTGTCTGTGGAACACCTCTGCTGGAAGGACTTTGGTTATGGTGAGCAGTGAGATGCATATGATCCAGGAGCAGAGACAGACAGCAGGATACCAGGCTGTATTAATTGAGGCATGGTCAGTAGATGAAAGGAAGCAATTATCTCCCTCTACCAAGCCCTCAATAGACTATATCTAGAATATTGCTTCCATTTGGGGTTCCCTAATACAAGGAAGACATCAGTAAACTGGAGTGAGTTCTGCAAAGGACTGCAGAAGGTGCCCTGCAAAAACAGACTGAAACGGGAAATGTTCAGACTGGTTATAATGACAAACATTTCCCTCATTAGTACAGTGAAGTAGTGAAACAGGTTCTCTAGAGAGACCAAAGTGGATGAAGCCCTGAACAACTGGTCTGACTTTAGTCTGCCTAAAAAGTCTATAAAGTTTAGTCTAAAAAGTATGACTTTAGAGCAGGCCCTGTTTTGAGCAGGAAATCGGAGTACAAATATTCTGAATTCCAGCATGAATTAACCAGTGCTCCTCATATGAACAAAAAGGGAATTAATTAGTGCAGGTAAAGGATTTTTACACACAATCACACAAAACAGAACGGTAGTAAACACATTTAATCATTATAATGAAATTCTGGAACAGCCTTTTCATTAGGCTAGTGTCAACAAAAAGGCTTATTTTTGCAATGTGGGATGCGAAGTGCTTGTTTAGCTAATGAAGAGGCTTTCATAACTTGGCTGCCTGAAATATTAGAAACAATATATATTATTTCTATATTAATTTGCTTTCTTCAGTGAAGTTGGGGATCTGTTGCTAAATCTTCTGTAAGTTGTTTTAAAATATTTTATCTCAAGACAAGCCTGCCCAGGTATGTGCTCAGGTATGTGAGACCTAGACAACCCCTGTTCAGCTCTAACTCAGAGATGATTTTGGTATGCATTGGAAAAACAAACCAAGCACAGGTAATTGTTATAGAAGAGGCTTACAAAAACCTCTGACATACATCTGCCCTGCTTTAGAGGTTAGGAAGACATGGTAAAGAAATAACAGAATATAGACGTTCTTAATATCTTTACATAATTTGAGCAGGATGCCAGAAGGAGGTAGTGACACAGGTAACGACCAGAAATTAGCTTAAAATATGGAAAAAGTCAAACAATTTGGCTCCGGGTACATGACCAAAAAGAGCATTGGTGGCTTCTAAGTTGAAAAGCAATCAAAAAAAAAAAAGAAAGAGAGAAAAAGCGATAGTTCCACAAAAGGTAGAAGAAACACATTTCCACAGCACAGGTGCTGTGCTGACAAAGGCTGAAGCCAAAGCAGAATGACTGCACGTGGAAGCTAGTCAGCTCACTAGGAAGTCCTAGTGACACCACAACCTGGTGGAGTGAGAGTCCTGTTTCCCCAAGTCCAGGGTGCAAGTCACAGGTGGGCTGAAACCTTGGCTGATATGAGTGTGCTGTGCAGTGTGTGTGCCTGTGCGTGTTATAAAGAAGAACTCACTGTCCACCCATGATAACCATCTCAGTCACTGAATCAGTCTGATTTTATAGTACTGAGTGATGCGGTTCTGTTTGTGCAGAACACTTGGAAATTCCCGCTTGCTTTGGGATTTATGATTAAATATCTGATAACCAGAAAACAAATAAAACCCATTTAGTTCTGTATGGAACTATGTCAAGTAAAAATATATAAAATCCCAAGCTGGCTTTCTAAAGATGAACAACAAGAAGAATATATCTTTATGGCTTAGGGTCATGCTGTTTAGCCATTCTTTAAAAGCTAGAGTCCACACTGCGGAAATATTTACCACACTTTTTAACTTATCAGAGAAATAATTAAATATTCAATACAATAAATAAGGAAGGTATATTTTACCAAGTGCTAGCATACCAATAACTTTGCCAAACATCAAATCATAGAATCATAGAATGCCTAAGGTTGGAAGGGACCTCTAGAGGTCAACTAGTCCAACCCCCCTGCACACGCAGGGCCACCTAGAGCACGTGGCGCGGGTCTGCATCCAAGCGGGTCTTGAAGATCTCCAGAGAAGGAGACTCCACAACCTCTATGGGCTGCTTGTTACAGTGCTCTGTCACCCTAACTTTCAGAAGATTTTTCCTTAAGTTCCTGTGGAACTTTTGATGCTTCAGTTTGTGGCCATTTCCTCTTGTTCTGTCAGTGGCCACCACTGAAAAGAGGCCAGTCCCATCCTCCTCACTGCCTCTCTTGAGGTACTTATACACACTGATTAGATCCCCTCTCAGTCTTCTCTTCTCCAGGATGAACAGGTTCAGCTCCCTCAGCCTCTCCTCATAGGGCAGATGTTCCAGGCCACTGATCATCCTTGTAGCCCTGCGCTGGACTCTCTCTAGCAACTCCACATCCCTCTTGTACTGTGGGGTCCAGAACTGGACACAATACTCCAGATGTGGCCTCACTAGGGCTGAGCAGAGGGGCAGGATCACCTCCCTCGACCTGCTGGAGACGCTCCTCTTAATGCACCCCAGGATCCCATTGGCCTTCTTGGCCACGAGAGCACAATGCTGCCTCATGGTCAGCCTGTCGTCCACCAGGATGCCCAGGTCCTTCTTGGCAGAGAAGGTCGGTCCCCAGCCTGTACTGGTGTCTGGGGTGGTTGCTCCCCAGGTGCAGGACCGTGCACTTGGCCTTGTTGAATTTCATGAGGTTTCTCTCTGCCCAGTTGTCCAATCTGTCCATGTCCCTCTGTGTAGAGAAATGCAGTGTGGGCCACATGCATCTAGTACCATCATTGTATTGCAGGTGTACAGGGGGGTACCTCTGACCCTCTTGTGACCCCCGTGCCAGGTATGCCCAGTCAGGCCGCTGGGCCTGACTAGGCAACTCATGACACCTAATGAGAAGAGTCTGGCACCCGGAAGGTGGGGGTCGGAGCAGTCTGCCCCGGCCCCAGGCCTGCCTGGCAATGGGGCTCCGCCAATCAGGGAGGAAATAGCCAATCGTGCCAGGAAATAGCATGTGGCCAATCATGTTTCCCTGCCTCCCCTCACCGAGGTTATATAAGTTTGTGTTGTGGGAAAATAAAGTTGGCTGTCGACTGTATCTTGTATTGAGTGGTTTGTTGGCAGTCCAGGCCCGATACCCCTGACCTTTGGGTGGCCGGCCTATCTGCCTTTCCTGACCTGATATGGACCTGGGATCCGGGATGGTGGTAAATCATCTTTGCTGCTCCTTCCCCCTTGCAGCAGCCATGACGGCTCCCGGGGTGAGTGACGCTCCCGTGATTAGCGCGGTATGATCATGACATTCGAGAGGCCCACAGGAGCCCGTGCGGGAGGGGGACGCCCCGAGACGCATGAGGGGATGAACACTCATCCGCTTACACCTCTGGATGGCAGCACAGCCCTCAGGGGTGTCAGCTCCTCCTCCCAGCTTCGTATCATCTGCAAACTTGCTGAGAGAGCACTCTGTGCCTTCATCCAGGTCATTGATGAATAAATATAACAGGACTAGACCAAGGACTGACCTCACCACAGCTCACCACAGGTCTCCAACTAGACTCCGCACCACCGATTATCACCATTTGAGCTCTGCCATCTAGCCAATTCCCAATCCACCTCACCGTCCACTCATCCATCCCACACCTCCGGAGCTTGTCCAGGAGGATGTTGTGAGGGACAGTGTCAAAAGCCTTGGTGAAGTCAAGATATATGACATCCACCGCTCTCCCCTCATCTATCCAGCTGGTTATCCCATCATAGAAGGCTAGTTAAGCATGATTTCCCTTTCATGAATCCATGCTGACTACTTCTGAGCACCTTCTTGTCCTCCATGTGCCTGGAGACAACGACCAGTATGAACCGTTCCATCACTTTTCCGGAGACGGCTCACTGGCCTGTAGTTGCCCGGATCCTCCTTCTTGCCATTTTTGAAGACTGGTGTGATTGGCCTTCTTCTAGTCCTCTGGCACCTCCCCGGTTCTCCAGGATCTTTCAAAGATGATGGAGAGCGGCTTAGCTACGACATCCACCAGCTCCCGCAGCACTCTGGGGTGCATCCCATCAGGGCCCATGGATTTGTTGGTATCCAGGTGTCTTAGGTGCTCTCTGACCCAATCTTCCTCTACCCTGGGCAAGTCTTCCTCTCTCTCAGCTCTTGTCTCTAGGGCCTGGGACTCTACAGGGCTGCCCTTGGTAAACACTGAAGCAAAGCAGGCATTCAGCAACTCTGCTTTTTCTGTGTTGTTCGTAACCAGGGGGCCCATCCCATTCACTAGGGGACCCACATTTCCCCTAATCTTCCTTCTGCTGGTTATATATTTGAAGTTTTTCTTGTTGTTCTTAACATTCCCCGCCAGCTTGCATTCCAAATGCGCCTTAGCTTTCCTCATCATAACTCTGCATTCCCTGACTACACTCCTGTATTTTTGCCAGGGGGGCTGTCCTTTTTTCCATATTCTGTATACCGCCGCCTACTGCTTGAGCACTGCCAGCAGCTCCTTGCTCATCCACGC
>VWPW01025389.1:148-11695 GCA_013389825.1 Crypturellus undulatus
TTTTTTTTTTTTTTTTACAAATAAAAGTTTATCCAGGTAGTGTAAATTTAAGAAGAATGATTTGTTGCCATGTGCAATTGTCCATTCTGCAAATTCTTTTAGCAGAAGTAAAAGTGTATTTTCTGCTGTTCAGTGGAGATTTTTTTCTGAATTGCCTCAGCAATATGAAATCTTTTCAAACATCTTTGAAATCTGAGTATGGGCTCTTCCTCTTAGGAAGGAGTAGGGTTGAACAGCAAAACATAGTATGCAAATTGGCAGTAAGTACATCTGATAGGTTTTGGATACTCACTTTCCATATGCATCATGTCAAAAAAAATCATGAGCAGGTGAGCCTACAGAGAGAGTATACTAGATGTTCTTCCTTACCTGAATTCAGAATACAAAATGCATGTGGAGATGTCAAATGAAATAGAGGAATGACCTGTCTGGTTGCTCATCCTAAGGAAGAGAGGAAAAAAAAATGAATTGGGGGGGGGGGGGTGAAGGGGAAGAGAGCGCACATCCTGGAATATCTTAACCTGCTGAAGGCATAATTTCTGAAAGAATTATCTCCTAAAATGAATGGTATTTTCTTTCAGAGAGGCTGATATGCAACAATATATTTGCAGTTCTCTTGGGTCTGGGAGATGCAGCTTTCAGGCTGGTCAGGCTTCTGAAGGTGGTGAACAGATAACTCCTGCGGGAGGTGGTGTGGTACCACAGCATAACACCACAATGCACAGATGGGTTCAGACAAGAGGGAAATATTTTTGTAGGACATCATGCATGTCCCAGAATAACAGAAGGTTTGAGGAGTGTGCCACTGGCTAAAGGATGTAAGGCTACAGGTACATGTGAAATGTTGAGTCATCCTTGGGAAGGCAGGACTGTGACTATGAAGTGGATGAAGTGTTTTCTGGCAAGGCTGCCCAGCTTTTACCAGCCTATGCTTCACATCCATTAGCTGAATTCTGTGCTGTCTTCTGGGCAAGAGAGCTTTGTACCTGCAGCTGTCTCTGAGCCATGCCAACAGACCATGCTACTAGGGTATGGGAGATTGCTTCCAAGGGTGCAGGAATTGGTAATTATGAAAGTTATTTACACGTGGTGACAGTAAATGGAGGGCGGGGAAAAAAAGTTAACTCTAAATCAAAATATTTATCTTTGAATATTAATTATTAAATTCATTCAAAAGTAGAGTAGGCACATAGAAACAGTAGCCTGTAGTCTTATAAATGATGTTACCCATACCAAACTCTCTGGAAGCTCAAAATTAGTCAATTTTGAGTCCTCCTTTATAATTGTTCCAATGAAGCAGAGTTTGCTAAATTGTTCAGACATGATGTTTTTTAGTAGTACTCCTTAATTCTTCTCTCTGAGATGTTGTGGGGGAAAGGCATGCGAGTGAAATACTAAGTCAGTCAGTCTGGAGTTGTTACACATCAGTGCTGCATCATGATGGAATATAAAGTTATTATATGACAATTTCTGAATTAAGCTGTGATATACACCAAGTAGAAATCCTTCATTTATATTCATTTGAATTATTCTGTGGACTAAAAATCAAAGGAAGAACGAGCGAAAATAATAATGATGCAGCTAGGGTTGAAACTCTTCAAGTTAAAAGTAACAATCAAGTTAAAATAAATGATTTAGCTAAGGCCAAATTTTCAATTTGAAGAAAAAATTAAAATCAAAAAATATGGTTGACATCTGATAATGAATTAATGTAAACTAAAATAGTTGTGTTTTTTTAATACAAAATAAAGATATTGAATTTACATTTAAAAGGAAAAAGAGAGAGTAATGTTTTAAAAGTGGACATAATTCAGAAACCGAGAATAGAGAAAATAGCAGAAGAAAATAACAGGGCAAAAAATTATATCCAGAAGAAATAAAAACTGAAACAAAAAAATAGAAGCATTAGGTAATAAAATAAAACAAAAATGTTTTATACAATGAAGAAAAACAAAACTGTGAAAGAGGTAGTAAGGTTTGATTTGAGAAGAAGCTTCGTGATTGTATTACAAGATAAAAATGACAAACTGGCCATGCTGTTACTAGGAAGTTATCCATATATTTGTAGATGGTCTTAAATCAGGGTTCCATATTGCTGGGTTGCAGTGACTTGAAAATAAGTGATAAGGAACATTACTGAAAACTTCTTGGGGTTTTTGGGGGGGGCTTNCCCCCCCCCCCCCCCCGCCCAAGCAAAAGTTCTGAAACCTGAAAAAGTTCCAGAGAGGAGATAACTCCATGTTGAAATAAAAGACCTGGCTAAATGAAGACATGGCAACTTGATATCAGTTCTGGAAGAGTAATAGATGACTAAAAAAAATATAGCAAAGAGTTACTTAAATTGCGATAAAGTTATTAAAAACAAATAAGAGATTCCATGATGAATTAGGGAAATGAGGGTATTGGTATTAAAGTGGAACCTCCCCTCATGTCCCACAGGTTTCTAAGACTTAAACTTATGGACAAAATGTTTCCCTTGATGATCTTAAGATAGGGAGACAGGAAAAACAAGTAAACAGGGAAAAAAAAAAAAAAGGACATACTGAGGTTAAGGTTTAACAAAAGAAAAACTGCAAATGATAAAAATTATAATGGTTAATATTGGAAAAAAATATTAAGGGTTGACTGTTGGTTCTATGTCAGATGTTTTCTCCCCCAAAAACAGAAAAGTGATGATAAATTTACTTAGGGGTATATGAAACATGTCAAGAAGATTTTATTAAAGACAAGGGGATAAGCTGTACTTGGGCCATGGGGAAGTGTTGCCTCCTTAGGAAGTGTAGATGAAGGAGGTGAAGCATGCAAGCAAAGATGGTGTGCATGGTATCTGTGAGCAGCAGGGAAGGAGATGGGAGAGCTGTGGGCTTTCCCAGGCTGCAGGCAGGGTTAGATGGGTAAACAGCACCACCTTTCTTGGGGAAAAACTTAGAAGGCAGGGGGACCTCTAGCTTGGGGCATCTTGGCATCTGGTTGGAGGTGTTAGTACCCAGCAGCATGTTTGTGATCTTGTGCCTGACCCCCCACTCTTGTGGGGAGTTGTTAGGTTGGTGCCAGAGAGATGTTGGTAGATTTTTACCTGTTATTTACAGTAAAAAGGGACAGTTAAGGAGATGAGTTGGGGATTTTGATGCTGTTGGGTTTATATCCCATTGAGAGGGGAAACAACTTCTAGAAATATAGCAGCAATGAAAAAGAGGGGCCAGTTGATGGGACAACACGCATACAAAGAAAATTTATTAAGGTTCAGGCAAGCTTTCTCAGATCAGGAAGAGGATATAATCATGACTGTCAAAATCTGGAGTTTCTCCTGGCTTGAGTTGATAAGAAGAGTAGACTTAACTGTGCTGCAGTGTCTGTGAGAGACTGTCAATGAGTCTACAGTTTCCTAAGAGGGAAGCACTGGTGGTGACACAAGGGAGCTGTCTGTAGTGGCCTGTGGGGCGTTGACAGGGTGGGAAAGGTTTTATCAAGTGAAAACATGGTGTGGGTGAACAAGTTACCTGTGACTCTTGTGGTAGGTTCTGCATTTTAATAAGGTCACTTTTTTATGATAGTTGCCCCAATTTATAAACAAGAGTTATTTGTTGGTGACTGTGAAAATATAAAACAAACAAACAAAAAATATATAAAAACAGGTAAGTGCTTACTGGGATGAGAGTCTCAATCAGTTATTGTCATCTGCTGATTCCGTTGGTCCATAGTGCAGAAGATGAGGTGCATCCATACAAATGACAACATGCACACCTTACAAGAGTGAGGTAGGGATCTCCTGAACTTCAACAAGGGCAGATGAAGTATCTTCAGTGTGGGATGGTTTAAGGTGTTGTGCCCTGCAGGAGGTGCTACCGAGTGATCTGGACCCATAGGTGAGTACCTCAAGGTGCTGTGACCTGCTTGCAGGGGTGAGCTGACCTAAGTGAGCCCTGGCGCTGGCTTCTCACTGGAATGAGGCTGCTATGGTTCTGTGAAGCCCATGAGATGTGATTTTTTTTTTACATAAGTTCTTTATTTGCTTGAATAAATAGAAGAATAAGTAGATGCATACAATAATGAGAATAAATAGAATAAATTAAATAGGTGTTGAGGGTGGGGGCGTGAGAGTCTGGGCAAGCTGGTGTCATGGTTTTCTTTGTTGGCCCTGGTTGTGTGTGTTTGCTGTGGGTGGGCGCCTCCTTGTTAGGGGGCGGGGGGTGCACGGAGCAAGGTTGTTGTGTGGGCTTCGTCAGCATGGTCCTGGTGCTGTGTGACTGTGCAGTGGTGGGTGGTGGAGGTGGGTTGGTGTGGGTGTTGTGTGGGCAGGTGAGGAGGATGTTGCGGGAGTGAGGGTGTGTTGTTAAGGGGTGTGTGTTGGGTGAGGAGTGTGTGGTTAGGCATGATGAAGGGTGTCTGACTAATCTGTCATGATGTGGATGAGGTTGTGGATGTGTTGGAAGCAGGTGTGAACTTCGAGGTGAACCTTGTCCCAGGCACAGGAGCTGTGGCTGTGTGTGCAGAGGAAGTCGCGGATGCAGCGGAAGTACGTGTTGATGACGAGGTGGGAGTTACGGGGCCCTGGGCTTTTGGAAAGCATGGTGCTGGCTGTGAGGCATTCCTGGAGCTGGTGGATTTGATGGTGAAGTTTGTTGAGAAGCTGCTGATGTACTTGGCAGTCCCAGTGGGCAGGAATGCTTTCGTTACTGAGAGTCTTCCAGCAGTGCTGGAGGATGTGTAGGATGATAACGGTGGCTTGTTGTGGGTCGTTGACTGCCAGCAGGGTGTTGGGAAGGGGAAAGGTGGGAAGGGGAAAGGTACTTGTGTTGGTGGCGGAGCACAGTGCGATTGGGAGCCATGGTGCTCAGGAGCTGGAGGCTGTCCCCATTGAAGGTGCTCTGTTGGGTGCGGAGCTTGGTGCAGGCAAGGGCAGAGGTGAGAGGGGGCAGAAGCAGGAGCAGGGGAGCGTGGTGCCACAGGCAGGGCTGTGGTGTTGCGGGCACAGGCATGGTGGTGTGTTGAGTTGTGTGGTGGTGTTGTGCGGGAGACTTGTGAGCCTTGGTGGTGCTGGCCAGCACTGTGCTTGAGCATGTGCCGTGTGTGCGGCTTTATTTGGTGCCGCATCTTTCCTTTCATCATCATCTTGATGTAGAGATTTTCCCTGTTTCCATTTTCAGTTTTTCTTTCTGTTTGTTGGTAATTTTTTTTTCATTATGACTTCTTGGTGGCACTTGCAGTGTATCCATGCAGTGTCCATGCTACCAAGGTGGGAGAGCCCTCTCCTTTCCCAGGGCTTTGGTTTGAGTGCTGGGAGAAGACCCTCTTGGGGAACCCCAACTATTGTGCCCTTGTCTTTCTGAGGGGATTGTGGAAGTGCCTGGGCCAGAGGCTGTCTGGACAGCTCTGGTTGGGATGTGTTCAAGTATTTTCATTTCTTCATTGTTGTAAGCAGTCTTTCCTGGTTTTATTCTCAGGTTTCCTTTTGTATCAAAACCTACTTTTCTTATTTTGCCTACTTCTTCGATTTTCCTTGTATTTACTTATGTTTCCTCTTTTTACTCAAAGCTGTACATTAATAGATTCTTTACAGCTTTTATTTATTTTCATTGACTTCCATCGTGGTTTCCAGTTAGTTTTTTGTTACCTTTAGCTTTGCTAGTATAGTAGAGGTTTTTGTTTTTTTTTCAGAATATCCTGCAAATTGCTGTAGTGTGTGTTTTTGTTTGTTTTTCTTTAGGCTTATTTATTTATTTATTGTGTGTATGTGAAATTTGTGAGTGACGGAAGAGTTTGCTAAGGAGTTTTTCTGAAATATTTTGATCTCTAAGGGAAGGGCTCTTGTTGCACCTTGTGAAGGAACAGACTCAGTCTGGGGTGCAAAGTGAGACAAGTTTATTTTCAAGCTAACTTCTTTTTATACTTTCTTAACACAAATGTAGCAAAGCTTACAGCCAATCAGCAGCTTGCCACCTGTGCGCGGTTGTCCTGACTTTGTTTCCACACGGGGCAGAGGGGGGAGATGTTTTGCAGTCTTCCTTGTTCCGGCTCTGTCCCCCATCTGCTGACATCCTTGCACTTAACTATCTGTTAACAAGGCACTGTTGTTTGTGAAGGAGCCTCCACATTTCACCCTTCTTTATTTGTTTTTAGTTGAACAGTAGTTAAATGATCAATCATTTATTAAACACATAACAAGAAACAAAGCAGATATGCTAACAATAAACAAAATATGCCAATCATCAACAGGCTATTTTACTAGACAGGCTACAAAAGGATTTCCTGGACTAGATGATGACGAATATAACATGTCCTGTCTTATTTGATTGGCTAGAGTTACTCATATGCAGGTTTTAGATTGGGGCTGTATCCACCGCTGTGTGGATGATGTCACAGTGGTGCAGATGATGGCGATGCCTGTGATAAGAAAGGCTTGATCCATTGAGCAGGTATCCATCTTGGCCCTGAGCCTGTAGAAACACAAGCATATCCTCTACCCCAGGTTATTAAAGAAAAAGGCCCTTCCCACTGATTTGTCTGTGAGTTTTTGACAATAACCTGGGCTTTATCCTGAACTTTGTGTTGTCTGTGTGAATCAAAATGTTGGTATATAGGGGGGCTCTCCTCTGTCCAGTGATTTAAAAAAATTCAACACATAGCAAGCTTTTGCTATGCATTCCTGTGGGGATAACCCAATGCTCCCCCTTTTTTGTTTTTGTAACATATTCTTAAGGGTGCCATGTGTATGCTCGATAATCGATTGGCCTGTGAGTGAATGGGGGACACCTGTGATGTGTTTGATTCCCCATTGTTGAAAGAATATTTGTGTTTTTTTGTGGTATATAGGCTGGACCATTATCAGTTTTTATAGTTTTTGGCACTCCCAACATTGCAAATGCCATCATAAAGTGTTGACATACATCTTTGGCCTTTTCACCTGTATGTACAGAAGCATAGATACAGGATGAGAAGGTATCAACAGAAACATGTACGTATTTAAATCTGCCAAATTCAGGGATATGCGTTACATCTGATTGCCAAATCTGGGCAAGACTGTATAATTTGTCTAGCTTGTTCCTGAGTCAATTGGAACAACCTCCGTAATGCTTTTGCATTTTGGTTAAAAAAGTCACGTGACAAACGTGCTTGTGCAAAGTGATCTGGCAGAACTATAGCTCCTGCAAGGCTGTCCGCTTGAGCATTACCTTTGCTAATAGGTCCGGATAGCGAGGTGTGCGAGCGTACATGTTGGATAAAGTACGGATAAATCCTTCTGTTTAATAGCCATCTGAGCTTCCAGAGAAGCGCAAAGAGGGTTTTGTTTGAAACCTCTTTTAAAAAGGAGGGTTCTAACCTAGAGACTAACCCTGCAACATAGGCAGAGTCTGTTAGAATGTTAACTGCAGAGGGCCATCACGTAAAGATGCAGACGACTACTGATAATTCCACTATTTGTGGTGAGCCTGTGACGACATGTATGTCACTCTCCCAGTGCCCTTCATCATTTTTCCAGACTATAAATGCATGCTCTGTCCTACCCGAGCCATCCGTAAATACTATAAGAGCATCAGGTATTGGCGTAAGGCTTAAATGGGAAACAGGTAATAGAGAGAGTTGAAAGACTGTATGATTTTATGTCCTGGAAAGTGGATACTTATTTGTCCTGGATAATCTGCCAAGGCACACTGAAAAACAAGAGACTGGTGAGTCAAAAAGGTTAATTGTTTTGTATTGAGCGGTAAATAAATAATATCAGGCTCTGTGCCATCTAGAAACATCAAACGCTCTCTTCCTTTCCTAACCATCGCAATCATATCAATAGCGGTGTTGACGGTTTTGCCAATTGAGGCAGAAACACCCATTCTAAAATTAACGGACATACGTCCTGTGGTATCCATTGTGCTAATAGGCCATAAGGTTGGAAGCTAGAATAAAAACCAAAAAGACTGACAGGATAAGTTCTGCTTTCATCTGTGGACAGTCTGAGTGGTTAATTTGTCCACAACTTTGTCAAGCGCAGCTCGTGCGGGAGGGGTAAGCTTTCTTGGAGATGTCAAACTTGTGTCTCCCTCTAAAAGCTTAAATAGAGGATGTAATTCCTCTGTGAAAATCCCTAGGGAGGGACGGATCCAATTAATAGTTCCCAAAAGTTTTTGAAGATCATTCAAAGTCTTTAAGTCTGTCTTTAGAGTCAATAATTGTGGTCGAATTTGATGATCAGAAATTCTCCATCCTAAATATTGCCAAGGCGGAGTTTCCTGTACTTCATCTTCTGCAATTTTTAATCCTGCAGCCAATGTTGCTCACGTAATCTGCTGCAGAGCCTCTTCTGCTGTTTCCTTTTGCTCTGCAGCAATCAATATGTCATCCATTCTCAAATGCTAGTTGCTTAACTTGTTCATTATCAATTTGCTTCTCCAGAGCCTCATTAAGGCGATCCGAAAACTTCATGTATGGTTCATTTGCATCTTGTCTTATGCTAACAAAAGGTTGACTTTGTTTATCAGCCTCCGGGACGGCCTTAAGGGCGCGGAGAGCAAGTGCCTTTACTTGCTTCAGGTCCTCAGGAGGAATTCCTGCTTGTGCTGTTGTAGCACTGTGGTCACCCTCCCCCATTAGCACATCCACAGTAACAGCCCCTAAAGGACCTCTTTTCCATGGACCTCTTATCCACAGCCACTGGTTTTCCTCCCCCTGTGCTCGAAAAAGCTCTCATTTTCTTCTCCCATATTGTATATTGCATATCAGTCATAATCAGGTGAAACAAAGTTTTAAAATCAGGAGTAAAAACCCAAGTATCACAAAGCGATTCTATAAGGTGGGTAGTATATGGTGCACCAAGGTCATGATCTGTCACTGTGCGCCGCACGTCCTTAGTAAGATTATACGACAGACCTTCCCAACGCGGATTCTGATCTGGTACACAGATAACAGGGAAGGTTTTCAGCATGCCCACATCCCCTGCCTGTTTTGCTCCTTGTTTTACTGAAGCCCACTTATCATGAGGCTCTGGGGGGTATAGGCCTGGCTCCTTTACAGGGTCAATAGGACCCGAGTCAAAAGGATCCATGGTCCTGGTCGTCAGGTGGCAATGCCGCGAAAGGCTTTTGCAGCACGTTTTCTTTTCTGATTCTTATCAGGATATGATTGAGATAATGGAGGCGCAGAGGGGATGTCAGAGGCTCCGATCCCATCATTTATGTTCAACTGCGACCCACTATGAGATTTCAGCGTTTCAAATACAACTCGCCATTGTGGCAGCAGGTTAGCAGCAGCCTTATAACCGCGTGTGGCACTATCCCACAGTCGGACCCCAATTTGGTCCCATCTCTCCAGATTAAAAACATTATTATTATTCACCGAAGGATCGTCTTTAGAAGCCCACGCAAGAACCTTTTGCAGTTCTTCACCTAAATCTTTTCTTTGCTGTTTCAAGATTTTAGGAGAAGCTTCTAAATTGTCCTTCTGTTCCTTCATTAGGTATGAACCCATAGTCCCCAGCCGCTTACCTCTTTCCTTTCAAGAGGCTTTTAGTGCATGCACAAAGTAAGCTTCCTTTCAGCTTGATCCTTACGCTTCTTTTCAGCGTGAATCTCGGGAGTTCAGCTGGGCGATGCAACCGGAGAGACAGCTAGTCTTCGAGCCCCACGTTGGGTGCCATTTGTTGCATCTTGTGAAGGACTGGACTCAGTCTGGGGTGCAAAGTGAGACAAGTTTATTTTCAAGCTAACTTCTTTTTATACTTTCTTAGCACAAATGTAGCAAGGCTTACAACCAATCAGCAGCTTGCCACCTGTGCGCGGTTGTCCTGACTTTGTTTCCACACGGGGCAGAGGGGGGAGATGTTTTGCAGTCGTCCTTGTTCCGGCTCTGTCCCCCATCTGCTGATATACCTGCGCTTAACTATCTGCTAACAAGGCACTGTTGTTTGTGAACGAGCCTCCACAGGCTCTGGAGCGGACGCTCGTGCCGGAATACCTTATCTAGAGGCAAACAAGTGCGGCAAAAGCGGCCGAACGAGCAAGCGTAGGGCGCGAGAGGCAGCCCCAGCGCTGATCCCCGTGCGGGCGGCGCTGAGCTCTCGCCCAGAGGCGGCTCTGACTAAGCGGGGGCGGAGCCGGCAGGGCAGGCGGGATTTAAAAAGCTGCCCCAGGGAGCGCGGCGCTTCAGGGCAGGGAGTGGCGCAGCAGTTCGCGCAGACAGGGTGCAGGGAGTCTCCTCCCAGGAGTGGAAAGGAATTCTCTCCAAAGACGCTTCCAGCAGCGGGAGGTCAGGAGAAGCAATGGTCTCCACTCGGCAGAGAGACCCCACTAGGAAGACTGTGGCGGCACAGACTAAACTGCCACAGAAACATGTGGTGGTCCAGGTTTCTAGCTGTGGGGAATGCCTGAGCCTCTCCATGTTACCAGGGAGTAGTGAAAACACCATCTGCCTCAGGTGTGAGCAGGTGGACGACCTGCTCAGCCTGGTGGTGGAGCTGAAGGAGGAGGTAGAAAGGCTGAGGGCCATCAGGGAATGTGAAAGAGAAATAGACTGGTGGAGCTGCGTTCTGCAGCTTTTCCAGGAAGGCCACCCAGAGAACCCCCCAATTCAGCCTGTAAATCCACTACCCTCTTGCCATAGGGCAGAGGGAGCAGAATTAACAGTATCGAGGGATGATCAGCAATGGAAACAGGTCCCTACTCGAGGTGGCAGGAAAACCCCTCCACGGCCCACTTCACCTGCACCAGTGACCATGTCCAACAAGTACGAGGCCCTGGAACTTGCGAATCAGATAGACTTCAGAGCCCTAGAGATGGCCATCAAAAGTATGGGAGCCCAGGTAGTGTTCTCCTCTATCCTACCAATGAGCAAAATGGATTCAAGGAGGAGAAGATGGATATGGCAGATTAACAGCTGGCTGCACCGCTGGACTTGGCAACAGGATTTTTGCTTCTGTGACCATGGGACACTATTTTATGACCACCGGCTAGTGGGGAATGATGGAAACCATCTCAGCAAGAGGGGCATATGTGTCTGCCAAAAGGCTGACCAACCTGGTTAGGAGGGCTTTAAACTAGATGAGAAGGGGGAAGGGGAGTGTCACACAGACAGGGCAATGAGTACCACACGGCCAAGATAAGATGGTGTCCAGCGGGAGTATGGTAGTGGGGAAGTGAGGATAGGAAATGATTTTAGCGGGTCCTCTTTCACCCTTCCTAGGGAACCTGCAAGCTCAGTTACTTCCCTGAAATGCCTGTACACCAATGCACAAAGCATGGGGGAATAAGCAAGATGAACTGGAGATCTGTGTGCGGTCCCAGCGCCACGATCTCATTGGAATCACAGAGACGTGGTGGGATAGCTCGCATGACTGGAGCACTGCTATGGAAGGCTATGTGCTCTTTAGGAAGGACAGGCTGGGAAGGCGAGGTGGTGGAGTTGCTCTTTATGTGAGAGAGCAACTGGAATGCATGGAGCTCAACCTGGGAGTGGACGATGAGCGAGTTGAGAGCCTGTGGGTAAGGGTTAAAGGGCAGGCTAATGTGGGAGACACTGTGGTGGGTGTCTGCTACAGGCCACCTGACCAGGGCGAGGAAG
>VWPW01025389.1:18495-32142 GCA_013389825.1 Crypturellus undulatus
TCTCTCTCTCTCTCTCTCTCTGCCTCGTTTTGTCTCTCTCTCTGCCTCATGGTATCTCTGTCTCTCTCCCTCTCTCTGCCGCGCGGTCTCTCTCTCTCTCTCTCTCCCTCGTCTTCTCTCTCTCTCTCTCTCTCTCGCTCTCTCTCTCTCTCTCTCTCTGCCTCGTGGTTTCTCTCTCTTTCTCTGCCTTGTGGTCTCTCTCTGCCTCGTGGTGTGTGTCTCTCTCTCTCTCTCTCGTGGTCTCTCTCTCTCTCTCTCTCTCTCGCGTCCTCTCTCTGTCTCTGTCTCTCTCTCTGCCTTGTGGTATGTGTCTCTGCCTCATGGTCTCTCTCTCTCTCTCTGCCTCGTGCTCTCTCTCTCTGTCTCTCTCTCTTCCTCTTGGTGTCTCTGTCTCTCTCTGCCTCATCGTGTCTCTCTGTCTCTTTCCCTCTCTCTGCCTTGTTTTCTCTTTCTCTCTGCCTCATGGTCTCTCTGTCTCTTTCCCTCTCTCTGCCTCGTGGTCTCTCTCTGCCTCATGTTCTCTCTGTCTCTGTCTCTCTCTCTGCCTTGTGGTATGTGTCTCTGCCTCATGGTCTCTCTCTCTCTCTCTGCCTCATTGTCTCTCTCTCTCTGCCTCATGGTGTGTGTCTCTCTCACTCTGCCTCGTGTTGTCTCTCTTTCTCTCTGCTGCCTGGTCTCTCTCTCTCTCCCTCTCTCTCTGCTGCCGGGTATCTCTCTCTCTCTGCCGCGGGTTCTCTCTCTCCCTCTCTTTCTCTCTCTCTCTGCTTCATGGTCTCTTTCTCTCTCTCTCTGTCTCGTGGTCTCTCTCTCTCTGCAGCGTGGTCTCTCTCTCTCTCTCTGCCTCTTGGTGTCTCTGTCTCTCTGCCTCGTGGTCTCTCTCTCTCTCTCTCTCTCTGCCGCGTGGCCTCTCTCTCTCTGCCTCAGCGTGTCTCTCTCTCTCTCTGCCTCGTGGTCTCTCTCTCTCTCTCTCTCTCTCCCGCGTGGCCTCTCTCTCTCTCCCTCAGCGTGTCTCTCTCTCTCTCTCCCTCGTGGTCTCTCTCTCTCTCTCTCTCTCTCCCGCGTGGCCTCTCTCTCTCTCCCTCAGCGTGTCTCTCTCTCTCTCTCCCTCGTGGTCTCTCTCTCTCTCTCTCTCTCTCCCGCGTGGCCTCTCTCTCTCTCCCTCAGCGTGTCTCTCTCTCTCTCTCCCTCGTGGTCTCTCTCTCTCTCTCTCTCTCTCCCGCGTGGTCTCTCTCTCTCTCTGTCTGCCTCGTTCTCTCTCTCTCTCTCTCTCTGTCTCGTGATCTCTCTCTTTCTCTCTCCCCCTCGTGTTTCTCTCTGTCTCTCTGCCTCGTGGTGTCTCTCTCGTGGTTCCTCGCTCTTTCTCGTGGTCCCTCTCTCTCGTGGTCTCTCTTTATCGTGGTGTCTCTCTATCTTGTGCTGTTCTTCTCTCTCTGTCGTGGTATCTCTCTGGTCTCTTTCTCTCTCGTAGTCTCTCTCTCTCTCTCGTAGTCTCTCTCTCTCTCTCTCGTGGTCTCTCTCTCTCTCGTGGTCTCTCTCTCTCTCCTGGTATCTCTCTAATTTGTCTCTCTCTCTGGTGTCTCTCGTGGTGTCTCTCTATCCTGGTGTCTCTCTCTCTACCTTTTGTGGTTTCTCTCTCTCTCTCTCTCTCTGTCTCTCGTTGTGCCTCTCTCGTGCTGTCTCTCTCTCTCTCTCGTGGGGGCTCTCTCTCTGTCTCCCTCGGGGTCTCTCTCCCTCGGGATGTCTCTCTCCCTCGTGGTCTCTCTCTCTCGGGCTCTCTCTCTCCCTCGGGATGTCTCTCTCCCTCGTGGTCTCTCTCGTGGGGGCGCTCTCTTGTGGTCTCTCTCGTTGTGTCTCTCTCGTGCTGTCTCTCTCTCTCTCGCGGTCTCTCTCTCTCGGGCTCTCTCTCTCCCTCGGGATGTCTCTCTCCCTCGTGGTCTCTCTCGTGGGGGCGCTCTCTTGTGGTCTCTCTCGTTGTGTCTCTCTCGTGCTGTCTCTCTCTCTCTCGCGGTCTCTCTCTCTCGGGCTCTCTCTCTCCCTCGGGATGTCTCTCTCCCTCGTGGTCTCTCTCGTGGGGGCGCTCTCTTGTGGTCTCTCTCGTTGTGTCTCTCTCGTGCTGTCTCTCTCTCTCTCGCGGTCTCTCTCTCTCGGGCTCTCTCTCTCCCTCGGGATGTCTCTCTCCCTCGTGGTCTCTCTCGTGGGGGCGCTCTCTTGTGGTCTCTCTCGTTGTGTCTCTCTCGTGCTGTCTCTCTCTCTCTCGCGGTCTCTCTCTCTCGGGCTCTCTCTCTCCCTCGGGATGTCTCTCTCCCTCGTGGTCTCTCTCGTGGGGGCGCTCTCTTGTGGTCTCTCTCGTTGTGTCTCTCTCGTGCTGTCTCTCTCTCTCTCGCGGTCTCTCTCTCTCGGGCTCTCTCTCTCCCTCGGGATGTCTCTCTCCCTCGTGGTCTCTCTCGTGGGGGCGCTCTCTTGTGGTCTCTCTCGTTGTGTCTCTCTCGTGCTGTCTCTCTCTCTCTCGCGGTCTCTCTCTCTCGGGCTCTCTCTCTCCCTCGGGATGTCTCTCTCCCTCGTGGTCTCTCTCGTGGGGGCGCTCTCTTGTGGTCTCTCTCGTTGTGTCTCTCTCGTGCTGTCTCTCTCTCTCTCGCGGTCTCTCTCTCTCGGGCTCTCTCTCTCCCTCGGGATGTCTCTCTCCCTCGTGGTCTCTCTCGTGGGGGCGCTCTCTTGTGGTCTCTCTCGTTGTGTCTCTCTCGTGCTGTCTCTCTCTCTCTCGCGGTCTCTCTCTCTCGGGCTCTCTCTCTCCCTCGGGATGTCTCTCTCCCTCGTGGTCTCTCTCGTGGGGGCGCTCTCTTGTGGTCTCTCTCGTTGTGTCTCTCTCGTGCTGTCTCTCTCTCTCTCGCGGTCTCTCTCTCTCGGGCTCTCTCTCTCCCTCGGGATGTCTCTCTCCCTCGTGGTCTCTCTCGTGGGGGCGCTCTCTTGTGGTCTCTCTCGTTGTGTCTCTCTCGTGCTGTCTCTCTCTCTCTCGCGGTCTCTCTCTCTCGTGCTCTCTCTCTCTCTCGTTCTCTCTCTCTCTCTTGTGGTCTCTCACGTGGTGTCTCTCTCTTTCTCATGGTGTCTCTGTTGTGTTTTCTTTCTCGTGGTTTATATCTCATTGTTGCTGTCTCGTGCTCTCTCTCTCGTGGTCTCTGTCGTGGGGGCTCTCTCTTGTGGTCTCTCTCCCTCGGGGTTTCTCTTTCTCCTGGGTTCTCTCTCTCTCTTGTGGTCTCTCTCGTTGTGTCTCTCTCTTTCTCGTGGTGTCTCTGTTGTGGTTTCTCTCTCGTGGTTTATCTCTCGTTGTCGCTCTCTTGTGCTCTCTCTCTCTCGGGATCTCTCTTGTGGGGGCTCTCTCTCTCAGTCTCCCTCGGGGTGTCTCTCTCCCTCGTGCCCTCTCTCTCTCGTGGTCTCTCTCTCTCGTGTCTTCTCTCACTCTCTCGTGGTATCTGTCTCTCGTGGTCTCTCTCTCTTGGTGTCTCTCTCTCTCTCTCGTGGTCCCTCTCTCATGGTGTCTCTACCGCTCTCTTGTGGTGTCTCTCTCTCTCTCTCTACCTCTCTCTCATGATCCCTCTCTCACGCTGTCACTCTCGCTCTCGTGGTGTCTCTCTTTCTGGATCTCTCTTGTGGGCGTTTTTTCTCAGTCTCCCTCGGGGTCTCTCTCTCTTGTGGTCTCTCTCGTGGTCTCTCTTTCATGGTCTCTCTGTCTCTCATGCCCCCTCTCTCTCTTGTGGTGTCTCTCTCGTGATGTCTCTCGCTCTCGTGCTCTCTCTTTCTCGTGGGGTCTCTCTCGTGGTCTCTCTCTCGGGGTCTCACTCTCTCTCTCGCTCTCTCTCTCGTGGGGTCTCTCTCGATCTCCCTCGTGGTCTCTCTTGGGGTCTCTCTCGTGGTCTCTCTTTCTCATGAGTGGTGTCTCTCGTGGGGTCTCTCTCTCTCATGGGATCTCCCTTGATCTCCCTCATGGGGTCTCCATCTCCCTCGTGGTCTCTCTCTATCGGCGTCTTTCTCTCTCGTGAGGTGTCTCTCTCGTGGTCTCTCTCTCTCTCTCGTGGATGGTCTCTCTCCTCGTGGGTGATCTCTCGTGGTCTCTCTCTCTCGTGGGTGGTCTCTCATGGTCTCTCTCTCTTTCGTAGGTGGTCTCTCTATCATGCGTGGTCTCTCTCTCATAGGTGTTCTCTCGTGGTCTCTCTCTCTCTCGTGCGGTCTCTCTCGTTCCCTCTCGCTCTCTCATGGTCTCTCTTGTTCCCTCACGCTCCTGTTCTCTCTCTCAGGATTACTATGGAATTACATTCCCTGCTCCTGCAACCTTAACAGGCAGAGATGGGAGCCTTGCTAACAACCCATACTCAGGTGAGTGCTGTCTTGAGATGAGGATGGTAACTTAAATGTTGTTCATCATGCCACTACTGAAAGAGCAATCATTTGTACCTTCTACAAGTAGTTTAAGCTACGTTGATTTTTCTCTATAGTTTTGGGTAGTAATTTGTACCTGGGATTATATTGAACAATTTGATTTTCTTTGATAACAAGTGCAAAAATATTTAAAATATAAATGACATTCTCATCTTGTGCCTTTCCCAAGCACATACAGATCATTTCATAGCTTCCTTTTTTTTCTTTTTTAGAAATTTAGCTAGCTTTCTAGTGTTCTTTCCTTTTTTTTTTTTGCCCCTAGAATAGACCCTTTCAGACCTTTATCATCTGCTCCCCTTACTTTATTGTTGCTACTTTTGCACTTCTTTTTTTCTACCAGGAGCTGAGTCTAGCAGGCTTTCCCCACTCCCTCCCTGAGCCTGAGAGACTTAATTTCCAAAAGCATGTGTGGTCTAAGAACCCCATCCTCATCTCAAACCATGTCTTTCAATTATCTACCTGCACATAATACATTAATTCCCTCCAGGATTTTCAGCTTGTGGTTTTCTCCTGCTGGTATTTGATTGCTGTCATAGGTGTTACAGTTCTCATACTGCAGCTAATGAAATTTGTCATACTTGTTGGCAGCTAACAGAAGGAGTACTGAGTAGGAATGAGACAGATGTGATGCATGCCACCTCCCTAAAAAGGAGTGAATATGCTACTTCGTTAGGCTGCCAAAAAAAAGCAAATGTGTTGGAGTTTTCTGCTTGGTTATTCACTCTCCCAGGAGGCTGTTTGGGGTTAATAACCAAATTTCCCTTCCTACTTCTTCAATAAGGTGGCCCACGATGCAAGCCTTGCTTTCCTGGCCTCCAGCTACTGTCTCCAGACCTTTGGTGGTGTGAGGAATCGGACATCTAATTACTCATGCTTGACAAATAAACAGACATTGACAAAATATGCTTGTCGTTGCCTGTAAAACCTAACTTACTCTCGGCCCATGAAGCTTAACTAATCGGATTAACCTTTAGGAAAGCTATACTTTAATCCAGCAACTATTTGGTCTTTGGTTATTACCATGCTTATGCTTTCAGCATGTTTTTACTGTAATGGTCTAACAGTGATGAATCTTCTCAGACTGTGACAGAGAGGTAAACATTGATATCTCCACTTTATCAATGGATTAACCATGGCACAGAGTTCTCTGCCAAGACAAGCAATGTCCACTGTGGCTGTCAGGAGTAGAGGGATCAGGAGAGCTCTTCTCATGAAAATCTGTAGTATTTCAAGTATAGGACACAGTCTGTTTTGTCATTGTTTATTTGTAGTCAGAGAATCCTCTTGGGAGTGGCTCTTATAGCTTTTCTGATGAGTTATTTCTTTTGCAGGTGATGTAACAAAATTTGGTCGTGGGGATTCTGCCTCCCCTGCTCCTGCCACCACGCTAGCCCAGACGCAGCAGAACCAGACGCAGACTCACCATACAACTCAACAGCCCTTCCTTAACCCTACCTTGCCCCCAGGGTACAGCTATACTGGGTTACCTTATTACGCTGGTGTGCCAGGAGTACCCAGTGCATTCCAGTATGGGCCAACCATGTTCGTAAGTATGACAGCTGAAACCATAATCCTTTCTTTATGTTTCTCTGGTTTTGCTCCGTCCAGTCCCGACCACCTAAATCTTCCCTGTTTTTAAGGGGTTTCCACTGAAACTGTTGTGCAAGCCTGAGAAAAATAATCACAGTCCTTTCCCCAAGAAAAGAGGAAATATAAAAGGCTAGAATTCATGAACTCCTACGCAGGCTACTATATGTAATAGCTATAGCTCATTGAGTCATTGTGTTCCTTAAACCCCATAACAGCTTTTGGAGGGTCAAAGCTGAGTCAGATGCTCAAGGCAGAAGGGTCAATGCCTCTATTTTAGGGCCTTGTAGGATTGTGTTTTATGAAACTGCCTCAGGCAGGACTTTCCAGGCTGGTGTTTTGTTTAATTCTGAATGGTGAGCGCCGTGGCTTTTCTGCTTTATGGGTAAGAACTTGCTGCTTGGATTTTATACACACATGAAAGAAATGCACGGCCTCTTCTGAAACGTGGCTGACACAAAAACCAGAGGCGTTTGTTGTGCTCTTGCTGTGGGCAGCAGGAAGTCGGGGCTTGTCCAGAACCGCCACAGGAATCTGCAACTCGCAGGGCGAGAACCACCTCTTCACATTTCCCATGTGAGGTGCCTTCCCCGCTAGATGACAGAGGGAGCTTGTTTTTCCTGTGCAGTTTCCTGGTCAGAATGCCTTTTGTTCCCCTTCTTTGTCTAGGTACCTCCAGCATCCGCTAAGCAGCACGGAGTCAATCTGAACACAGCTTCAACTCCCTTCCAGCAGGCGAGTGGCTATGGGCAGCATGGCTACGGAGCAGGTATGCTTCTCTTCCATGCTCTTCACCGGAGCGTCCGCAGAGCTGCTTGCACTCTGTAACACGTTGTCTTGTACACACCGGCAGGCTATGATGACTTAACGCAGGGAACGGCAGCTGGAGATTACAGCAAAGGAGGCTACAGTGGGTCATCTCAAGCACAAAACAAATCTGCTGGCACTGGACCTGGGAAAGGTAACACGTGAGACTCGAGGGCATTCTGAGTGGGATTGAGCAGGGCAAACTCCCAGCATTGCTAGTGCTGTGCAGTCAGCACAGCAGCCAGTTGTAAACAGGGTCAAAATCCATGCTGTTTCTCCATCTCCCGTGTACAAAATACTTTTTTTTTTTTTTTAATGTCCCAAATGTTTCTTCTAAACCAAATGGCCTTTGCATAAGAATTTGTGTGGCTGACATGCAGCTTTGTTCACAATTACACGTGGGAAAAATGGTCAACTGTTTCCTCTGCCAAAATTTTGATTTGGTGAATAGCAGTGGTCCTGCAGCAGTGCCCTGTCACTGAACCCTGAGCAGTCAGATATTGCTGCTGAAATGGTCCTCTGCCAAATGAAGACTGGATTTTGAGATTGTTATTAGGCACCTGAGTTAGCTCTATGTTAGGAATGAGCAGGGCAGTTCATACATCTCTAAGTTGTTGTTTCAGCTGCTGTCTGTACACTCTATAACTCATTGCATTGTTTCATGCCTGGAAATGTTTTCTTAGTAACTGTAAAGGCTAAAAAAATTATACAATTTATGAAAGCTTTATTCTGCACATGCTGGTTAGACCTGAGAAACATAAACTGCTTAGCACTAATTAGTTCATCCCTGGGCTTAAGCAAAGGCCAAGTATTGCTGTGTGTTTGAAGCACCAACTGCACTGAACAATACTTAAGTCTTCAACTGAGAGTTGCTCAAACCATGGCCTGCAAAGAGGAGCAGCCTTCTAGGAAGGGTACACTCTTAGAGCAGTGCAGGCATCAAATCCAGTCCTCTGATTGAGGAACCACTGCTTTTCTTCTAAGTAAGTGACATGATTAGAGCTGGTCTTTATAAGACTGGGAGTGAGTGACCAGCTTGAGAGTCGCCTTGCTGGTAAGTGTTTCTGTGCTTATTGTGGCACCGGCTGATCCAGGTGGAAGCCAGCCTCAATCTGTGGTATAATTTAATTTTTTATGAGTGGAGGAGCATTGCAGACCTCACTCTTCTGCATGATGCAAAAGTACAAGAGCACAAATGTGTGGCAGATGTGCATTGAGCAATGAAATTCAGCTACTGGAAAGGTCTTGAATGCTGTAATAGAGCCAAATGTGTTTCTAATCCTAGGGGAAAGTTGTCTTTTCTTGAGCTAAATGAGTGTTCTGTGCATTTGAATCCAAGCTGTAATCTGTGTGTAGTGGATATTGGATGACTTAATCCAGTGGGCTGGTTCCCTGCTTTGCATTGGATTGGGAGTGAGGAACTGAGCCATTTTCTGTGTTCCTGTGTGGGGTGCTGTAGGTTTGGGAGCATGGAAAAGCTGGCCCAGCAGAGTGTGAGGTGCATCCACTGACGCCACCAGAGGTGCCCACAGCAAAGCAAGCACAGGGTTCGAGTTGGGTGGCGTTTGGCTTTCTCATTGTTGGTGCCTTTTTGTTTTCCAGGTGTTTCTGTGACCTCAAGTAACACAGGTGTGCCCGATATCAGTGGTTCAGTCTATAACAAGACTCAGGTGAGGAATGTTGAACCCTCCTCCCCCTGGCCTGAGGCCAAGCTGATGGCTCCCTGCTCACTGGCAACTCTGCAGGACTTCCCCTATGGCAGACAGGAGCAATTCCCAGGCCTGTTCATCCTGTAGGCAGGAGATTAACAGATTTTGTGTGTGTGTGTGTTTATACACTTGTTCAATTTGGTTTTAGGGAGAAGTCTCATCTTCCATCCCACCACTCTTTCCACATCAACTCCTGATGGAAGCTGCTGGTGCAGACAGAGCTTTCTGTGCTGTCGCCTCATATGTGCTGTATCCTGGGTGCAAATCAAATGGGAAAAGCATTTTTAGTCCCAGATCGACTAAGCTAAGAGGACATTTGCTTTTCTGTAGAGAGAGATAGACCAAGAAGTGGGGCCCACCCCTGCTGCCTGTGAATCTCTGTGATGGGCACCATGGGCAGCCTCCCCCCCCCCCCCCCAAAAAAAAAAGGCCATGTGGCTGTTTGGTGGCTGGGGCTGTGCTGGAGTTTCCCAGGCAATACAGAGAGCCCTTGACAAGCAGTGGAGTTGCATCCACCTGCTGTTTCCTCCTGCTTCAGAGGACTGACTCTTTGCCCTTTGTAGTGGGAAATGAGCCCTGTGCAATATCTTGGCTGTGGGTAGGATGCCACCTCTCACACATGCTGCTTGGCACCAGTGTGAAGCTTTGGCCACAGGGAACAAAGTTCTTGCTGGAATTTCTTCTTTGTCCTTGTTAGGCAGCTGTGACCAGGTAGAGTAATTCCAGCCTGAGCTCCCTGTGATGAGCGAAGGACTGATTTCAGGAGACTATATCCTCCATGTCCCACTAAGTAAAAAGAAGTCAAGGTCAAAAAAAGGAACACAGTAGCCATTGAAATGAAATAAAAGAATTAGAAATGTTGCAGGCATTAGAACAGTAATAAGGGTGAGAACAGGATCTGAAACTGATCTGCTGAAGTGCTTGCAGGTATTTGTTCCACATTGGCTTGCTCACAGGGTTGATGAAAGGTTCAAGTGATCTGTGTTCAGGCCACTCTTGTTCTTGTTTGGTCACCGTGGGGCTATTCGCACAAGTCTCTCATGAGCTCTCCATTGCCTCCTGTGCAGACATTTGACAAGCAGGGATTCCACACTGGCACACCGCCCCCCTTCAGCCTGCCCTCTGCCCTCGGATCCACTGGGCCCCTGAACCCTGGTGCTGCCCCAGGTTACGCTCCAGCCCCTTTTCTCCATATCCTGCCTGCGCATCAGCAGCCTCATTCCCAGATGCTGCATCATCATCATCTTCAGCAAGATGGGCAGGTGAGACAGCCCCCTCTGCCCTTGCACAGTGCCTGAGTGCAGATTGCTCCTGCCCACCTCCAAGTCTGCTGCTTTGGGCCTTACTCATTGGGAAAGTGCCTTGCTAGTGACTGCAAGCTGCTTGTGGGCTGGGCTGGGGGCAGGCGGGAGGGTCAGCCCTGCTCTGAGGAGGCTCTTCTGAGGTGGGGCACAGACACACATGGGCAGTGGGGGGGGGGGGGGGGGGGGGNGGGGTGAAGCTGAGATGGCCACTGCCTTTCCCTGGCCAGGACATGGAGAACAGGGATTCAAATGCTTGCCCTGTAAGTCTGGGGGGAAAAAAGCAAGTGTCCCTTTGCAAATCCTATTCTCCTATTTCTGATTTGGTTTTACTGCCCATTGTATTTGCCTTCCTCTCTATAACTGTTCCCTGAAAAACACAGTGTTCTGCCTTAGAGTCCAGAAATAGGAATGACTTTTGTGCTACACGTTTGACATCTTTGGTGCGTTGTCTTCATTCACCTTGAGAAAGCTCTTTGCCAGTCCCCAGGCCTGCTGTTCTCCCTTGTGATCCCAGGCCTCTAGCAACAGTACACAGAGAAATTGTCTTCTGATGGAGGGCAGGTTTTTAATCACCTAGGCCTCCATCATCTCCATAGTCCTCTGGAAGGTGGCTGTCACCCTTTGCAGTGAAGGTGCTGGCAAAATCCATGTGTCCAGAGCAGGGGCTCCACAGGCTCTTCTGGCCCTTCCTGGCTGTGGGCAGCCCCTCTCGGTGGCTCTTGACACCTTCCTCATGGTGCAGGGGGAGGTGGCTGCCTCCTTTTCCAGGACTGACTCGTCCCAGATAACAGGGGCACAATGATGCTCCCCCTTGTCCTCTGTGGTGGCCGTTTGTCTTGGGTTGTGAGACCGAGAGCTGTTGAGGAGCAGAAATGGCCCCACGGAGCCTGGGTGGCCCTGGCGGTGTCAGCGCTGCCTCTGCAGCACCCGTGCCCTGATGACTGCGTCTCTATCCTCTTCCTATTCCTAGGGTGGATCTGGCCAGCGCACTCAACCCAGCACCATGCAGCAAAAGTCTCAGGCTACCAAAACTGCCTATGGCAGTTCTCCATACTGGACAAACTAAATCTGGAACCTGGGGAAGGGGGAGAGAATGAAAGGAAAGGAGGAGGAAATTAAAATAAAGGAAAAAAAAAGAAGAAGAAAAGCTGAAGCCCATTTCTGGAACTATTAGGGAAGAATAACTGCTCAGCCAAACATCTGTGTGGGGAGAACTGCAGCCGCCCAGCCATCCTCTGTGTGACTTACCTGCTTCCTCTTTGAGTTGCTCTTGTATGTAATATATTTATGTATGTATTTGTAAATGTAATAGAGCCTAAATGTGGTTTTCTGCATCTTGCAGCCTGTTTTATTTTCTNTTTTTTTTCCATGTCTTTTTTTCTTTTTTTTTTTTTTACGCTCTATGGGCTTAACACTGTCAAAGATAAGCTGCACCACTTGGAGCTGGAGCCCATTTATTTAATGCAGTTCTGAATTCAGGCAAATAAGGAGGCCTGGCCCCTCCCCAAAAAAGAAAAATCAAGATGTGTCCTGTTGTTTTGATTTCTGCCTTCCCTCCCCCCCCCAGTATAGGTGTTACTTTAAAAAGAAAAAAAAGGGAAAAAAAAAGTGTTTTGTGGGCATTCCCCTTTCTTTTGTCTCCCCCCCCCCCCTGCTGTGGAAGATGAACTCTCAGGGGCAGTTGGGTGGCCCTGAGCTGCAGCCTTACCTTTTTATTTTTCAATTTTTAAATAAAAGGGAGTTTTTGTTTGTTTCTCTAGCAAGAGCCTTTGGATGGCTCAGCGTGCCCTGGAATCTCCTTTGCATCATTTGAGGCAAAAAAATATATATATATAAATATATAACTATGTAGCAGTTTCCCAGTTTCTTAAATAAAAGTATAAGCTGTGTCTTGTACCTCTCCTTGCCCTGAGCCACCCTGCCCAGGATAGCTGTAGCTCCTGGCTGCAAATGTCACCTGTCCCTTCCCCACTTTTTTTTTTTTTAAACAAAGACTATGGAGGTGTCTCCTGGTCTTTCTTGTCCTGCACCAGTGAGGTGACTGTTTTAGGAGTTTCATTTCTTTTTAGCCCTTATTCCACCTAATAAAGATCTGAGCGTATCACTGGTGTTTGTGTTTTCCAAGGCCCCAGGAGCAGTTCTGCTTTTGCAGCCTTCCCCCTTTGCCCCTCATGGCTGGGAAGCAGCCAAGCCGCAGGATGCGGAAGGAAGCAACCAAGGTGAGTGTGGGTGGGGGGCTGCAAGCGTGGGGTCCGGGGCACAGCAGAGTGGCTGGGGGCACAGCTTGACACCTGCTCCAAGAGCAGGTAATGTTGCACGAGGAGCTGGGGGGGTGGGGGGCACTCAGCACCTGCATCCACCCCCTCTTGCTGCCCCTGGTGGGGACATGTGTGGGAGCACTCCTGCCCAGGACTCCTGCTGCTAAGACTGCACCTCTCCTGCACAGTTGAGAAGAGGGGCAGGTCCCAGCTCCACACTGACCCCACAGGCCTGGAGCAGCATGAGCTGAAGCCCCTATGCTCACCCAGTAGCTCTGCTGCCTCTGCAAGGCAAGGACACCTCAGGTACCTGCCCTTGGAGCTGCTCTCCCACACCATGAATTTTATTCCTGGTAAAGCAGTTTAGCATGCAAGCAAGTTCCCCTCTGTCCTTTATTTTCACTACAGCTCAGGCAAAAGAGTGTGTGTTCCATCCTCCTACCCACTGCTAAGGCAGATTTCTTTTGCATCAATTTCCTCTCTGAGCCTGTAGGGCCCAAGCACATTTCATGTTAGAGCTGGTACGCCAGAGCAGCAGTCAGGGAAGACAGAGCACGGCTGAGTGCATGGGCAACACCTGCTACCCAGGGAGCAACTTGTGCAGGTTCTGCTCTTCTGGCTCTGGCTGCAGCCAGAGGATCTCCTGCAAGCAGCTTTTACTAGTTCCAAAGCTTTGACTTCTAGCCCTTTTTCAGCTACTGAGAAGCCAAGTTTTTCACCTTTCCTCCAGCACTGCCCTTAGCTTGACTGCTCAGGCAGCAAGAGATCAACGCAGCAGTAGCTGTATCTAACTGCCACATGCATTGCATACAGCTTATACCCAATAGGGCTAAAATTAGCAGGAAGGAGGCCAACTGCAGCATTCACTCACTGCAGAAAAGCCCTCCTAAAATATCCAGCTTGCAGGGAACAGAGCAGTAGCAGGAGATAGATTTCCTAGTGGCACTAAAAACACCTGCTACATCCCAGATTCAGGTTAGGGCAGGTTTCTATACAAGCTCTGAGACCTCCCCCCCCCCAGCTCCATCCCTGGCCTCGAGCATCACTTGCTCTTTCCCTTGCAGAAAGGCCCTGGGGGAAGCTGGTCAGATACCCCCTCTGCAGGTAGCCTATGCTGCCCTATCCCCAGAGGAGTCCAGGCCTCAGCTCAGCTGCAGCTTAGCCCTGGTCATCAGGAACTGTCTGATCCTGGCATTGACACCACACCAGGATTAAAGCAGTTTTTGTTCTTTAGTAGAGACTGAAAAATATATACCCCTCCCTCCCCCTTTTTTTTTTTTTTTAAATACCTTTCTGTACAATCCTGTGATTGTTCTAAAGGATCAATGTGCTGAGCTTGCTGCTATTCAAAGCCTTAAATAACCCATGCAAATCAGCTCAATTATCAGGGAAGTAACAAGCCAGGGCTATTTTCATTTCACATTTTTATTAGTGGACAGATGTGCAGAAGAGACAAAAATATAATTACTGAAGGGGGAGGGGCAACAACACGAAAAAGGCATCAGTTGTTAATTCTTTCTGGTAAATTATCCCGGGGGGGGGGGGGGGGCG
>VWPW01025392.1:0-22087 GCA_013389825.1 Crypturellus undulatus
GAGGGTTTCCCAGAGCATTAATGGTCCCAGTGTAGCCTGCACTGCGTGACTGCAAAGCGCTCCCTGAGCATCAACAAAAGGCACCTCGGGCTTCAAAGCAACGATTTCAGATTTTAACAATACCTTTTCCTTAATGGAAAGCGAGTCACGTCCAGGTTTCTAAAGCAGAAGCAGCCTCGTTGCATTACAGGGACCTGTGAGCAGTCCCTCAAGCGACTGCTTTATGTCTCCCTAGGTCTGGAAATAGTTTGGAGCGCCCACAGCTACACTCAGCGGATTGCAAAAGCACGCAGAGATGACTCTGCCCTCTTCTCTGGCACAAAAGAAAATGCAAACAAAAATATTATGTGTTTCAGACAGGGCACTTGGAGGAATGAACACCCTCACTGGTCAAAGGAAAGAGCTCTGTGCTGCAAAATGAGCTCGCAGGTCCCCGCAAGCGGCATCTGCCCTTCGGTGCAGAGCAGATAAAAGCGAGAGCTGGCGGTGCTGAGTGACTAAGTGACTTGTCCAAATTCAATTGGAAAAAAAAATCATAAATAACATGAAAACATCACTAAAGTACTCACCAAAGTACCTACAAAGTGACCTATGGAATCCAAACAAAATACATCTTTTTAGGCACTGCTGATGAAAGCAGACAGCAGCTGTGCCTGGTACTTTGTCATCTCTCATCTAGCAGCAAACTTTCTTTTTAAAGCAAAAACCAATTTTCAACTCCTCGACATATCTGGCACCCTCCAGACACATTTCTGATGAAACACATTGTGAAACAGAGTCTGAGCCTGGCCTTTTTCTCCTTTCCCTCAAACTGAATCCCACATTTAACAGTAATTCAAATATCACAATATTCCCTCGCAGTGATAGGAGATGTGTTTGAGTCTCCTCTGGCTCCGGGAAGATGCAGCTATGATGTGAAGAAGTCAAGCAGAGCAGGTTAAGGAAGAAAACTTCAGATATGAAACCTGAACAGGTACCACATCCATGGCAAAAACGCTCCTTGGAAAAGGTTCACAGACCTATGCCCTGCTCAGCAGAGAGTGTGGCCTTGGAGATGAAGAGCTGCGGCAACCTTTCACTTGATACCAAGGTTAAACCTCCCTGCAAGCGTGACCAAGCAGGCCAGGAAAACACCGAGTACCACATGTACATGGTGCAGCAGGAAAAAAGGGATTGTAGCAGCAGTGGTGAAATCCTTGAGGGCTGCATTAACTTGCACACTGCCCTGTGAAGCCAGATGATGGAAGAGGTAGGAGGAAGAAGGCTGGGGATAAGCAGCTCGAAAGAGTGAAGCTGTGGCCAGATGTGGAGTTTTAGAGCTCCTTTCTTAGCCTGATCGGTGGCCCTTGTTTTTGCACCAGAGCAGGTTAAACAGTTACCGTGCTGCGTTGAACACTGTAACCAGCTACAGAACTCCTTCTCCAAGCTATGCCTTGCTTTGGGTAACCAGGCCAGCCTGTTTATTTTGCCCACCCAAGCAAGATCAGCCTCTTTTAGCTGCTACTTCTCAGCTGTAGGAAAAGTAGTAGTAGGGAGAGGCAGTAACTGCTTAGACTGCTACAGCCCCGTGGACAAGGAGATGAACATTTCACAGAAATGACGGGTCAAAGTGACCCAAAAATGAAGTGATGCTGCTCAGTTTATGTCTTACAACCAGACTTCCAAAAAATAATGATAACCTGGCTGTGTAGGAGATGAGCGCAGCCTCCTTGTGCAATGCTCACGCGCAGGAGCGTGGGAAGCACAGGCTGCATCAACGGTAATTATGGTTTTCTGGGTAACTGTCAGTGATAGTTGTGATTTACAAGGGTTATAATACCACTATGGGAAGCTTTGGATTCTCTGGCAATCAATGCACATTTAACGGAGAAAAAAAAAAAAAAAAAAAAAACACACACACACACAAAAGTGAACAAGCTACAGCACAAAGCCAATCTAACCCTGCGAATGCTCCTAAGGAGGAAGAAAAGGGCTGAGGATCAGCCAGCTTCCTCCTCCTAGTTCCTGTGACCGTGCTGCTGCCAAAGAAAAGCAGTGCCACAAATCTGACAGGCTTCTCCATAGCAGCTCCCCCTGGCAGGGCTGTCCCAGCCTTCCTAGAGTGACAGCTGTCAGTCACCAAGGACACCTGGGGCCTGGGGACAGGCAGCCCACAAAGCGGTGGTGTTGGATGCTCTGCACTCGAGCCAGTGGGAAGGAGGAAGCCCAGGAGAAAACAGGGGCTCCCCATTCGAGACATGGAAGGGATGAGTCAAGGGTCCCTTCCCAGGTGACGATTGCAGTGAGCAACGTGACAGGGACAACTTGCACGGTGGAGAGGCGTGAGAAGCCTCCACCACAGCTGAAACCACCAGGACAGTGGCAAAATCAGACTCCTAAGTGTCACTCACCCAAAATTAAATGCAGCCCCAGCTCCAAACCCCTTCTGAGCCCGGGTGGAGCCAGCAGCTCCTGCTACTCCAGGAGGTTGTGCCCAGAGCACAGACAGGGGGAAACGGAGGGAGCTCCCAGGTTGGAGTCCTGAACAAGCGCATCCAAAATGCCAGACAGGGTTCAGCTGGGCCAAGGTGCTTCCACCCACAGAGCAGCTTCATGCGTCCATCATGGGTGCAATAAAAGCTTCAGGTTTCAGCTAGGACCACTCCCAGTGGCTCCCAAACTCTTCTGGGAGCCTTTGGCCTCTTTTATTCTCAGAGGAGCCCGGAAAGCCGTGACCTGAAGATGGGTTTGGTAGGAGGCAGCTTAGGGGCTTGGTAGCTACAGCTGTTGGCATTGCTTAAAATGAAAATAAAGGCAAGATTCTCCCTCCACACCTGGCCTTGCTCATGCCATCTGGCACCCAAAAGGCAATTGAGAGGGAAGCACCCTTTAAAATCTACCCTTGCAGAGGCTGAAAGAGGAGGTCTGAAAAGACCAGCTGCACAAAATAATCAGAAAGGGCCATTTTGTTTACAAATAATGTACATATTTGCTGCTATGTGGATTGTTCAGTATGGAAATGCTCATAAAAAGAGTGCCCAAAGTCAAAGCAATTGCCCGGAGGACTCCAGGAAAAAGCTAGTAGGGCTAAAACGGGTGGAAAAACTCCACGAGATCATTTTGGAATAGCAGTTCCCAGCCCCTGCTCACTGTCATCCCAGTTCCCAACATCCCGCAAATACCCAGCGGAGTTCTGGGAAAGGTGAGGAGATTTTCAGGTAAACGATTTGCCAGAAACGTCACCCTCTGCATTCCGGGCTGCCACGCTCAGAGCATTTCATCACGACACGGACCAAGTAAGACGTGCAAGTTGCGTAACCGCAGAGCTCGGCCTCGGAGAGGCTGGCCAAAAGGGATTCCTGGAATACTCGGGAATACTTGGGAGAATTTTGAGAGAAAACTGCTGATGCCACCCAGCCACAGCAAGCCTGAGGAGAGGCAAAATCACTTTAAGAGCACTGCCTTCTAAATGAATGTAGTTAGCTCGGAGACCTGCTCCTCTGCAGCAACTCAAGCCGGCCTATGAGGTCCTCTCCAATGCCCCCATACACACAGGTAGGACCGACCTAACTGAGCTCTTAGATCTGTCGCAGTTTGAGCCAACTTGACCACGTAAAGTTGCCCATGTACCTGAGCAGGTTCCCATTGCTACAATGAAGTCCCACCCTTGTGCACTGAGCAATACGGCGTGTTGCATCCAACCCCATACCCATCCTCTCCAGCCCAATGGACTCAATTTAGGGCACTACTGAGCCAGTACTTCACAACACAGTTAAAAATGGAGTGTATTTCTAAAGGGATGTTGGGCCACCACCTGCTCTCTGAATATGGAATCAGCTCCCTGATAACCTTTAAACTACCAGTTCCAACCCTGCAAGTGCATCTGTACTGATCCACTTCTCAAGTTCAAGCAAAACCATGCAGGGTGTAAGGGGCTGACCTAGGGCTGACATTTTAAGAAATCCCCACAAGAAATGGAAATATTTCTAACCTCTCCAGAGGCTGTTGGTGCAGGAAGCAAGAGCTTGCCAGCATGGAAATGCAGTGAGAATACCAAATACCCTGCAAGTGTCCCAAAAATCAGCATTCATCCTCTGTCAGTCATGCTAATTAAGTACAGTCTCAGCTCCTATTTGCAGCCTTTCAGAATCTGAGCAAGGATCAGAAGCTTCTAAAGAAATATTTTCTTGACATTCAACCAGCATTCACTTCCCTCTTCCCTGAGTCATGCCTGCAGCACAGAACCTAGCTAGAGGAAGACACTGCTCAAAAATAACTGCTATATTCAGTGATCCTTTAGAGTGAGACATTCTGAACTAGGAGGAAACATCGAAGATGTTTGTCGTAAGTAATATTGTCCGAGAAGCACAGACAACTTCTGCAAGTGCAAGGCGAGGAGAGCTTATTTCAAGTATGACACAGCTGACTCTTTGTTTAAACCCTTTTCAAACAGACTATGGAATACAAAACCCTGGATGAAATAATATGGTCAATAAGCTGCCAGCAAGGAAACATCCCATTTTGGAGAACACTGCATCTCCAGATGGAGCACACTGCCAAATATTCAAGACTTTCTACAGAAACCAAATGCCAGGTAAGGTGATTTCAATGGAGTCTCAAAGAATATCCATCAAGCCCATGACAGGAAACAGCCTTTAATCAGATTTTTAGTAGCTTTTCCAGCTTCATTCCTTGGGAATCTCCAGAGGCAGTGGCCAGATGTCATCTGCTGAATTGTTGTCTCATTCTATATTAGAAATATCTTAGAAGAAAGTCAATGGCAATGAGAATGCAGAGCATGCCTTGCTATCGGGCAGGCCAGGTGTAAAAAAGGAACCAGGAAGGCCAGCAATTCCCCTGGAGGCATTCCCACAGCAGGAAGGGGACACCTGCCAAAATGATCAGCTTTGAATATCTACAACAAAAAGTCAATATACGGAGAACTGCTACATCTGGTGATCCTGCACCGCGCCCTGTTTAGACATTCACCCCACTGAAACTGCAGAACGACAGCTAGCTTTTCTGCAAACAACATGCAGAAATGCAAACAGAGAACTGAAGCCCTGTGCCAGGCATGGGCAATGTCTCTAAAATAGCCCCAGAGTATAAAAACAGGCAGGGAAAGCCAAGCTCATCACACTGGGGGACATTCAAAAAGTTTTGTCAAAGCACTGGCAGCTCAGTGCTAGAGCCCAAGGCTTGGGGCATAGAAAGCCCCTTTTTAAAAGGCAACCACCCATGGGGGGATGCTCCTACATGTAGCAAGTACCTTATAGGGACCTCTTTTTGCAGAGCCCAACCACCTTGTTCTCTGTAAATGTCAGAGCAAACATTTAGGACTTGCAGGCCTGATTCCTTGTCCATGTCTGCTCTTTTCACACCACGTTGCTTGGAAAGTGCATACACACCATTCACACAGTTAAAATAAAGTAATTGGGTTTTCTAGAGGCAGAGAAACCTGAAGGTTTGAATCCTCCATGGCAGAGGGCATGTCCTTAATCTGCACAGAAGTTCACCAACCTCTTTATCCATGATCTACATTTACAGGCCTCTCCTGCCAACATCCCCCATACGCAACTGCTGGGTAACCACAAAAACCCTGCCAGCAGTAAGCAAGCTATTCTTAAAATATGTCAGGTGTCTGTAACCTATACCAGTGTTACAAAATATAATTACAGGCTGTGAAAAAATCCAGGAGCTCACATGCACTCCTCTCTCCCCCCCGGCCCAGGCTGTTTTGTGCATGTGGGCACACAGAAGCATTCACAAGAAAAACTTTGCATATAAAATAAGCCAGCGATGCAAGAAGTGATTCATGGAAACGTCTAAAATCCCCTGTGCTGCACAGGGGTCCTCTGAACAGAGCCAGGTCCTCTGTCAGTGCGGGGAGCAGCACGAGGAAGGAAGAACAAACAAGAACATGATGAACAAGAAAAAACAGGTTTCATTTACACTGAGATATTATACTTCAGGAACAGGACTTTCAAAGCGAGTCTTAGACTAGAGCAAAGGGTTGGGGTTGGGAACAGGGTCTAGTGCTTTGTCCCTAGCAGCAGCAGATGTTTATGGAGACACGTTAGCCCACCACCTTTGGCGGTCCAGATACCAGTCTTAAGACTAATCTCCGAGGAACCTGCAGCTGATCATGAAAAGTGACCATTAAAAGACAGGAAGCAAAGGTCAGGGCTTAAGGAGATCCATAAAAACCCCACTTCCATTCCTGAGGAGCTTAAGTTGCTGAAGATCTTCCTGGAGAACGTGATCCATGCTGCTGTCACCCACACGGAGCATGCCAAGAGGAAGGCAGTCACAGCACGGACACAGCCTATGCCCTCTACAGATTCAGCAGTTCATTTTGGAAATGACTTATCATGGGAAACATCATCCATGGACTTACTGACCCCCTCTGGAGCTCCAGCAGGTCTATGCGGCAGGACCTCCCCTTCCAGCAGCTCTGCTGACTGTCCCCATAGGCTGCCCTGGCCCACGTGCACAGGGACCTTATTTCTTACCTCAGGACCCACCAGAGATGCAAGTCAGAGTTGCCAGTCCGGAGTTCCCCAGGACCTCCCCACAGCCCTCTCTGTGGATGGAGGCCGCTTGGCACCCTCCCCAGCCTCGGCACGGAGGTCCTGTGCAATAGCACATTTCGCATCCTGGCCAGCGGCTCGGCAGTTTCACATTCAAGTTCCTGCACTGGCTGCCATCTAATTTTGGGTGGATGCCATCCAATCTTGGCCTCCTCTATTGCCACCCGACTTATTTATTTGGGCAAACACTTCCTGGCTATTCCCTTGGATATATATAGACGGATACTGTTTCCCTGCCAGAAAACGCTACCAAGGGCTCCAGAGCAAAACACCAGGAACAAACAGCTCCAACAGAGCCCAAACAAAAGCTGCTTCCCCTACTCGGCGCCGCTGCCAGGACTCTGGTCACATCGAGGGGCTTCCTTGGGCCGCCACGCACCTCATAGGCCCACCAGCCTTCAATACTTGTCCTCCTCCATCCACTGACCAAGAAAAGCCAGGGAACCTCACTTGAGAACATGCTGCAGATCCCTTCAGTTATATATATAAAACTGAAATTTTATATAGCTGGTTTTTATTCAGTTTTACACCCTGCACTTTTATATAAGTCCTCAATGCTGTTCATGCTACTGTGCTAACCCTAACCAATAGGGACATGTACTGCTTTTGTCCATTTTCTTAGCATTTCTGTGCTGTTACCAGCTGATGCCCTGGGGCTGTTTGCACTCCGTGACTTGCTGCACCCTGTAACTACGTGAAGTTCTTCCAGGCTTTCAAGAATCTACATTTGATTTTGAGAAACTGCTCAGGATGTTCTCACTTCCTGCCTTGCTTCTTTTCAGAGGGGCAGGAAGAATTTCGCCAAAGAATTTAACCAAGTCTGTCCCTCTTCAAGGTCTGAATGTGTCTGAGCTAGTGCAGTTAGCTTCTTTTCTCCTCATTTTAATTCCAGTTTTATTAATGCTCCTACTATTCCCCCTATTGCAGCAGCCAAGCAGCTCTGCAAAGCACAACTGTTCTCTTTTAAAAGTAGGAGATATGTCGTTCCAAAGCACTCAGAAAACCGGACAGATGCACCCAGCCAAACCATGGGAAGGCTGCATGGATCACTGGAGACATGCCCCAGAAAACCGCTCAGACTTGCAGGGATTTCCCTTTCCAAACCAGAATTCCCATCAGCAGAAGGGAACTGCACTGAGCTTCGGTAGTGTTGCAAGCACTGACGAAACACATGGTAAGTTTTCCATGAACTGCTTCTTGCTATAAAACTTGCTGCAATTACTGTCTTTTAAGCCAGCCCTTCAGAGCAATAACTGGGAAACACCAGCACTGGGCAAGGTAGCACCTGCCCCGGAGCTGTGGATGCTCCAGCCAGCTCAAGCACACGGAAGCGCTTGCCAGCGCGCGCCAAAACAAATGCAACCTTCCCGCTGCTCCAGTTGCTTTCTTCTGAACAAGTTCTGCGATAGAAAGATAGGCGTTTACTGTTCAAAAGAGTGTTGAAAGAGGCTGCATCACTGGAAGGAGGACAAGTCACTCAGGAAGTTACTAAAGAAGAGTCAGTTTGGCCTGGGGCACGTCAGGGTCCCAAGGCTGGTGGGAGTAGCCGAGTGCATCGGTCGGAGCAATGCACTCAGCATCCGGCACCCGGCATGTGGGTAGGATT
The DNA here is from genome assembly GCA_013389825.1 of Crypturellus undulatus. Classification (NCBI taxonomy): domain Eukaryota; kingdom Metazoa; phylum Chordata; class Aves; order Tinamiformes; family Tinamidae; genus Crypturellus; species Crypturellus undulatus. The sequence continues at coordinate 8,176 of VWPW01025392.1, forward strand.
GAGCACTTCAGAAAATCATGATGTTAACGGCAACCCCTGCCAGTGCTGCTCATGGGACAGCAATGCATGACTGATACCCATGAAGGGGCCCGAGGATAAACCCACCTCACTGATCGAGATTTCCAAAGTCAAACACTGTGACCGTGCTCAGTAGTTCGAGGAGCATTTCTGCAAACAGAAAACGTGCAGACCCTGACAGCAGGAGCGCAACGGTAGCACAGTCGGCATCTGGCTTCATTTCAGCTCTGAGGTGACACATCCCGGAATAAAACGTTCCAGATTGGGCCGTGGCTGTCGCTCCCGTGAGAGCGGCAGCCGGTTCGGCACCTCCCGGCAGCCCGTGCGCCCAGGAGGCGGCACGTGTGAAGGTTCCTACTTTTTGGCAGCAGGCACGTGTGCACACTGAGGCTCGTTGGGACTCTGAGGGACACCCAGGCGCAGAGGCACATCCGCGTCCTCTCCAGAGGGCTGCTGTCAAAAACTGCTATTTCCAGTTTCCTGTTGAAAGCCTCACTGGCAGCCTCTGCTTTTCAACCGAGTATGCTTTAAACAATGTTCTCACTTTCTTTCTTACAGGAAGATTTACCTGAAGACAGCCCTTAAATCCTTTATTAGACTTTAAAAAAAGGAAATCTCTATTTTAGCGCTGCATTGCCGTTCCATTTTATCATTGCGTGTCACTCCAGATGCAGCGCTGGGACAACTGGCAGTTATTTTTCCATTTAAACAAAGCTGCCGAAGGCCCTGGCAGCCTTCGCTAGCTTCACTTCTCCTTTCTAAGTACATTAGTTCATAGGCAAACGCAAGAGAGCGGAGAGCCCTCACGCTCTTGCAATGCCGGCCGCCTCCAGCACCCAGTTAAGCCCATGCAGCTGGGCCTATGGTGAAACCTCAATATGCTAGATCCAGCCCCCAGGTTCCCTGGTACCAGGGTGGCAACTGGGCTGACTGATTTGGGAAATAAAGTCCCCCAGTTAGTGCTTCTGCTCTACATACATCAGGAAATGGAAAATGTTTCACCAAGGTGCCTTTAAACCCAAGGGTCTCATTATGGAGACTATGGGAGAGTTTTGTAAGAACGGTTTTGTTTCCTGAATTCCCGCCGGCGTATATTTTTACCCCAGAAGCTGCCAGGCAGACACTTCTCCTAGATTAATAGCAGGCATTTCAGCACACAACTAAGTGCACCTATGCAACAAAGCTGAGCTCACGGGTTGCCAGCTTTAGTCAGTGCTAGCAACAACCCAAGAGAAAAGTTTGGGGACTGGCTGAAGCCTCCTGGAAGAGCCCTTGGTGTCACAGATGATGTGCTTGCCCTGTGACAGCAAGGGCAGGAATCTACCGCAGCAGTTTCGGTCTTCCCACACAGTTAGGAAAGAGATTTCACATTTAAGACAAGCACTTTATCAGAAACACTTCCTGGCTCTTCCGTTACATTTGAGGCCACATCAGCAATGCCAAACACAAAAAGAGGAATCAAAAGCAGCAGGGACAGAAATACTTGTAACGTTCACGAGCTGCAGGAGCTATCACAGCGGAACAGGCAGCAAGGAGGCTGCAAGCGCTTCCTACAGCCCTGGGGGTAGGCAGAGCTGCACGGTCCCAAGGGCACCCAGAGGACGAGAGCGTGACGGTAAATGTCACCTATGTAGCAGCTATGCGGTGTGAAGCGATCCCACAGGCTGCCCTTGGGACCAAGGGAGCAATCCCATAGCAGGGTGCAGAGCTCAGCAGCACATCTCATCCCAGCCCTGCTCCGAGCGGGAAAGGACTGGCTGGCCGAGGACCATCCCCACGTTCAGACTCTTGGGGCTTAGGTGGTTTCTGCGGTACAAGATGACCAGGAATGTTCAGAGCAGCGTGGCAAGGACAGATCCCCATGAACCGCAAGCTCCTTCCCATCTAGGCAGAACTTGAGGCGACCACAGACAACATAGCAACAGCGGCTAGAATCTTTGTCAGGACACACTTCTAAGAAAGGCTCTGCAGTGCCTGGAAACAGCATTCCCTTTTCCCCAATTCCTCCCTTTGGAAAGCAAAGACCATGACCCTGTGTCTTTCCAGAGCTCTCATACCACTGATCAGTCACCGATTCCTCAGCACAATCCCATCCAACTCGCCCCACACAGACATACCCAGAAGGAGGTATTTTGCCAAGGCATTAAAAAAAAAAATCCTGAGAATTCTCTCTGGCTTTTGTAGGTTCTCGTTTCTTTACTGGCCTTTCACAAGTATGACAAGTTTCAAGGGTTTCAGAAAACTGAGCTTGCTCAACCATGTGCTTTGCACAAATGTGGATGAGGAGAAGGCACTGCTTTGTTACCAGAGAAAGGGATGTGCCTGGAAAGGCCGGTGTGTGATCCCTCAAGGCTTCCTTCATAAGTAACAACTCCCAGCCCTGTTCCTTTTACAGATAACAGCTCCCAGCCCCGTTTCCCCAGGGTCCCCACACCACATGTTTGTGCTGTCACATTCAGGGTGCTCTTCATTCACAGCAGAACTGCAGACACCCCAATGCCCACATCCAAATCAACCACTTACAATGACGCACACGAGAACACGCCTCCAAACAAGCTTTTTTTTTTTTAGCAGTTAAAACAGAGATTGTCACTCTCCTTTGTAACACCCGCTGCAAGTATTGTTTAGCATCACAACATCCCCACACAGCCTGCCAAAAATGAGAAAGAAAACTCTTTTGAGGACAAATTAAAGCCAAGGGCTGCCTATATGCTGCACAGAGGTGTTGCTGCAGAAGGAGGAGGAGGAGGATGCAGGGCTGAGCACCCTGCACAGCTCCCGGCGGTGTGGCCCAGGGCTGCCTGGCAGCTCCTGTTTGCCCTCACCACCTCCAGCTCCACCTCCAGCGGAACAGGCTTACCCAGGAGTTCTCACTGCTGTTTTGCTGAAGCTGTTTTGCCATGCAGTGAGCTGGCAAACGTGGGTGGCTGGCAGAGAGGCAAACACTTGCCTCAGTTTCTACCGCACAAGCTGGAGGCCAAGTCAACCTGGGAGTTTGGTGACCTACTGAAGCAGTAGCTGCATAGCTGAACACTTAAGGAGGAGCCCCCGCTTAGACAACTGTGGGGAGAGCTGAACTGCCATGAACATGTTCCCCTTATGCTGTGACATGCAGGGGCTCCTTGTCTGCACCAACTAGCCCCGCACAGCTCATCATTAAGGAGCCCAAGCACTTCTTACTGGCCATGCTGCTCTGTAGGCAATGGCAATACCCGCTAACACTGCATCTTTGCGTGCATCTCCCCTGCCACCACGTCCGGTGACACATACATAGATGCAAGATAAACGCGTGGCACTGGGCGAAGCAGCGGAACAAGAGCGGACGAGGCAGCATCCTCGACCTGGGGCACAGAAGCAAGGAGCCGGCTGAGCCGGGTCTGCAGCAAAGCACCAGCTCTGGACCTCAGAAATCTCTAGCGAAGCCCATCTTCCATCACTGTTAAAATTCCAGCTCCACGTGACTTTTCAGACTGTAGCTACTCTCAAAACAAACAGGGAAACCAACGGAATCAAGACGGGCCTAGAAGCTACCTGTCCTTCCTGAAGGCAAGATCAGGGATGCCGGGCTTTTACACAACCTCAAAAGCAAGGGCTCAAGACAGAATGCAAGGTTTTAGAGGAACCTTTCTGCCATAGGTGTGGAAACTTGCCAGAACAGCAGAATGCGGAAATGGGAGGTCTGGGTTTAATTCATTATTTGCATGTTATTTGTTCCTGACTCCATTTCCCTCCTTGCAAAGGGGCACCCACCTCCCTCACAAGGAAACTGTGGTCCCTGCCCGAGTTACACCTAAAGCAGCACGACCGCTTCTGGTTGCAGCGAGTATGGGGCCAAGGTAGAGCTAGAAGTTGGGGGTTGGGGACATCCTTGCTACTCCTGCCGCACATCCCAAGACAGCTCCTTCACGGAAAGCAAACACCTTTATCTATGGCAAGATTAAAGCCTGCCAGGTTTTACTGCCTTTTCATTCACCTCAACAGCCATCACAAAACACAAGGGCATTGCACTTAGACCCTTGCCTGAATTATGAGAAATATAAAATAAACAAAGAGGACTTTACCAGTAGAAAGCAACTTTGTCCCCAAGCTTCTTCTCATGGACGTTCCTATCCAGCAGGTTGTAGCAGATGTTGGTCGTGGCCCCTTTCATCCATTCCACAAAGATCTTGCCCTTGGTCACGTCGAAGTTGTAGCGCAGGAAGGGCGCCGAGGGCTGTGTCTTCCAGTGAAATTCCTTGGCGATGTCGCCCCAAAACTCTGCGGGACAGGGAGATCCATGAGGACGGCGGCGGGACTTCGTCCCGCCGCCGTCCTCATGGATCCCCGTGTCCCAAGGGGCCTGTCCGCGCTCCCCGCGAGCGTAGGGGGCAGCGCGGGCCGGGGGTGCCTCCCGCCCCGTCCCGGTGCCGGTACCGGTCCCGGTGCCGGTGAGGACCGTGCGGGGCGCGCACGGAGCGCTCGTAGAGGCGCTCGTAGTGCTGCAGCGAGGGCACGTGCGCGGCCGGCAGGAGCGCGGCCCGCGGGCGGAACACGCGGGCCTGCTCGGCCGGCAGCACCATGGCGAGAACGGTGGCCCGGCCCGGCTCGGCTCGGCCCGGCCTCTGCGCGGGTGGTGGCGGCGGCGGCGCCGAGGCCGCTTCAAAGCGGCACCGCCGCGGGGCGGGACCGAGGAGGAGGAGGAGCAGGAGCAGGAGGAGGAGAAGGAGGAGGAGCAGGAGCGGGGCCGCCCTCAGGGAGGCCGGCGGCGCCGCCCGCTCCGGCGCTGCCCCCGTGGGCAGGGAAGAAGGGAAGCGCCGCGCTCTTTGCCACTGCATCCCCAGCTCCATATTTCATCCCTGCAGGGTCCGTGGGGTGGTGGGTGCTCCGGGGTTGCGTCCCTGCACTGCTAACAGGTTCTGCAGCAGAGAGCCCATGAGAGCTCTGCAGCAGAGCTGGTAACGCAGGGGCACCACAGGCAACAAGGTGGCAAATGTCAGTTCCCCGTGTTGCAACGTGAACGTGCGTCACATCGCGTTAGACCCTGCTTTGCATTAGATCTTAAATAACAAGGCATACCTTGTTATTTAAGATCTCACTGCTGTTAAGATCTCACTGTTATTTAAGTTCTCATTGGGAAATGTGCCCAGTGCGGAGCATAAAGGGGTGAGGCTAAGCCCTGCACTTGGGCTCAAGCGACTCCGTTTCTCCAAACTGAGCTGCCGTGGAGCCACATCCCTTCAGTCCTCTGCGCTCCTCCCCTCCTCCTAAGTGCTGTGAATCCTGTGCACCCTGGCAGAAATTCCGTAAGATTTTTTTTTCTTCACCAGGACACTCAAGCACTGTGTCAGGAGTCCAAAGTGGCTACAAGGTCTCTGTTCTTGGAGAAACTTAAAGCTCAGCTGGACAAGGGGCTGAGGGCTCCACAATCCCTGCAGTGACAGGGAGCAGCAAGGGCCTCCAGAGAGACTGGCTTCATTTTGGGCTCCTCCGATCTTAGAGAAACCAGTTGCCTATATAGGTGCCTATCGCAGTGGATCCATTCTCAGCTTAGTTCTGATTTTCTATGCAGCAGGAATGCCACACTGAGCCAGGCCGCCCCAACAGTGCTGCCACGGCGCTTCCCTGTGGAGCATCATCCTCTGGAGCGAGCTCCGGCTCCATCCGAGGAGACACTCACCCTGCCCCACGGGCAGTCCCTGATGTGTGTTGGGCTTGGGCCAAGGAACACTCGAAAGATAAGCCCATAACCTTGAACTTGCCCAGTGGTGTATGGGCCTGGGGACAGTGACCAACGGATCATTGGTGTTTTCCGGACTTTAAAGCACTCCCCGGGAATGTTGCATCATTGCACACCATGGGAAACACCCACTGGTGAGCACTGTCTGCCAAGGCCAGGTTGCTCCTCCCTGGTCAGAGATGGTAGGAAGCTTTACGGACAAATTCTGCCCTATGCCACCACCAAAAACCCCATGAGGAATAGATTTGGTGTGCAGGGACTACATCTCTCCTAGTAAAGCATGGGGGTGAAGGTGAAAACTGCCTATCTGCAACACTGGGAGCTGTGTCAGTTGTCAGCTAAGCCAAAAAAAAGTATTTAACAGTATTGCTCATTTTTACACTACCCTAGCTGGAAAGTGCCCTGATCCTCATCATCCATCTCCTGCAAAGAGAGACAAACCCATCACTGCTGAAGTCCTTCAGAAACCTCCTCACACCCAACATTTCCCATTACAAGTTTCATCAGTTTCATTCTGGAGGATTTAGCATTTGCAAGCCTCCTTAGCTCCCTTGTGAACTTCCTGGGCTCCCTGTCCCTCCCTGTCCCTGTCCCTCNGGCAAGCCGGGCTCCTTAGCTCCCTTGGGACCCCCCTGCGTTCCCTGTCCCTCCCTGTCCCTGTCCCTCGCTCCTGGGACAGGCCCGTCACACTCTCCTTGCCATGGTAAGGGTGCCCCTGTGCCAAGGTGCAGTGCTAGCTGGAACCTGCTGCTCTCTTGCTCACTGGCCTTTTGCTTTCAGGGCTTTTCCAGCTCGAATTCTTCTCCAGCCTCGGTGACAAGGTCATTTCTCCAAGACAAGTGCTGCCTGTGGCGGGCAGGACACCCCGAGACATGAGGCTGGGGCAGCAGCCCAGGCCCCCTGTCTCCAGCACTGCCCGTGATGGGCTGCTGTAGCCATGGACAGGGGATTTGGGGCTGCAGATGTGCACAGCAGCGAGCGAGGCAGCAATTGCTTCATCTCACACACAGCACCTACGAGGAGGAAGACTCAGACTGAGCCTGGGCTAAAGCGCTCTCAGCTCCTGCAGGAGCTTGAGAGCTGTCCAGGCACCCCATGGACAGGGCTGGGGATGGCACAGATGGTCCCTGCCTCCCTGCGTGGCTCCCCCACATCCTCCTGCCCCACAGCACTTTGTCTCTAGCCAGGGGGCTAAGCTGCAGGGGAGCGCGGGGGTCAGTTGGGTGCCACTGGACGAGTCCAACACTCAGCTTCCCTGCAGGCTCACCAGGCAGTGTCGCAAAAACAGCTTCACTGCGGGCCCTTTCCTCTTCCTGGGGAGGACTTGTGGAGGGGACACACTGCTGCACCTGAAGGTCCTCTGCAGGAAGTCAGAGAGGGGGAAATGATATTGGCCTAAGTGGTGTCTTGCTCACGTTATCTGCTTGGAGTGCTCTGGGAACAGCAATGCCGAGCAGAGTAACCTGCATTGCAGGATGCTCCTCTGCACGTTCTGTCTCATGCAAAGCCTCCGTCCTAGCTGCTGGGGCTGGGGAGAAGAGGAACAGGAACATGAGGAGTGGCCATGGCGCTCAGGACATTGCGGGCCCTGCTCAGGACATTGCGGGCCCCATCACCGTGCTAAGGGAAAGGACGATGCCAATGGGAATTGCAGGACATTTCCTTCTGCTGGGCCTTTTTGCTGAAAATTGTTTGGGAATCTCATCCCTATGCAAGCAAACAGCTGAGTGTATCAGGAATGGGAGGCAAGCAGCGCTCCCGCTCCTCCCGCCGCGTTTCCTGGCGCCCAGGCGCTACGGAGGGCAACAAGCCACCTTATCACCCAGTGCCCATCCTCTTATCCTCCAGCAGCTCCTGCCAGGCCAGCCTGGACCTGGGCCCAGAGAGCAGGGCCAGCCCGGCAGGGTCGGCGGCTCTTGAGGATGGTAACCAGAGAAGTTTCATTTTAGCATGGACCCGCCCCCAGATATCACAGGACAAACAAGTTTACGTCTGACACGGACATTTCCGAGGCAGCGGGAGGCTTTATCAGAACACCTTGCAGCTAGAGGGAAGAGTTTTCTTTGTGCTGTAGGTGACGTAAAGGGCAGGGAACCAAGGTGTAGAAGAGCAAAGGAGCTGGAAGCCACCCAGAGTGACACCAGCAAGGTCCTGAGACCTGCGGAGCGGGCACTGGCGAGGGAGCTGCTTGGGCACCGAGCAGCGAAGATCAGCTTACGGCCCGCACGGCACTGCCAGGAGGATGAGCTCAAGGTCAGAGGTGCTAAAATGGGCCCCAGGGCTCGTGCCCCTGGCAGGCGCCCGGCTTGGCCTCCGCCAGAGCGAGAGGTGGCACCGAGGGCCCCCAGGTCTCAGCGCCGCACGTGAGCCTGGTGTAGAGAGTGGTGCAGGGTCTGGTTTGTTTGGCAAAACGGGAACGTGGGCAACCTGCACAGCTTGGCCAGGCACCCCTGCACCTTGCCAGGATGTCCCGGGGTCTCCTATCCCTGTTTTCAGCCCAGGGCCAGTCTGGGCAGCCCCTTGCTTGCATCCCAGGCACATACACAACTTGCTGCAGACCTAACTCCTCCCTGCACCAGGTGTGGAGGGAATTTTAATCAGCTCTGCAATAAGAGCCCTTGGGTCCTGCAGGGAGTTATCAGCATCTTTGTTTGGGAATGGAAGGGCTCAGCCCAAAACCCAGCTGCTCTGGGCAGCTCTGCAGCCCTTTGGCCCTTCCTGGGATGCTCCCGGCCCCGTTGTGGCTATTGGGGAGTTAGAACAGGCCGGGCTGTTTGGGCTGCTTGAGGAAGCCAGAGCCACCTCATTGCAACCTGCCTGGGGAGCGACTGCTGGATTTCAGTCCTCCTAAAGCGCTAGAGAGAAGCGAATGAAAATCAGAGCCTGGCAATTTAGTCCTCCTCAGAGTACGCTCTGTATATGCATAATCATTTTACATTTAGACGAGCTAGTAATGCAATCATTGCCATAAATCCAGCCCAGGAGACACATTGCCACCGTCTGCCAGAGCTTTCTGAGTGATCTAGAGACAAGAAAATGGCAGTCTGTCCCTGGACGGGGCCGATTACCCTTACAAAGCGTCGCTCTGCTCTCGCAGCAGCTCACGTGCGCACGTGGGCTCTGCCGGCTGCCGCAGTCCCGTTCTGCGGGGAGACGTCAGCGGGGCCTGGGCTGCACAGGCAGCCAAGGGAGGGAGGGACGTGGGGACACGGGGCCATCGTGCCCTCTGCTGCTAGCTGCCAGCCGTGCAGGCCGGCAGCGCCAGCTGTGCAGGGGCTGCGGGGACAGGGCTGCAGTCCCTGGCGCTGCAGGGTGTGCGGTGGAGCCAGGCAGGGTCTGGGCTGCACGAGATGTCGTGAGGAGCAGAATGGGTCGTTCTGTGGGAACGGGACTTGGGGTGATGCAGAGATGTTCCCGGGCAGATTTGGGAGCGGGGGGACCCTGCTGGAGTGGGGCGGGTGGGGAGCTGAGGTCTGTGCTGACACCGGGGGTGGGTGCCCCAGTTGCCCCCAGGACTGACTGCAGACCCCCAGCCCATCTCCAGGCCCCATCTGCACACCAGCATCCTGCAAAACGTGGTGTTGCCTCTGGCCTCGAGGGCACCTCAAGGTGCCTGTCCTGCTCAAGGTGCCTCATCCTTGGTGTCCTCAGGGCTGCAATTTTTCCTGGGGACTGGCTGCTCCCAGAAACCAGCCCTTGTGAAAGGGAAATCACTGGAGTTTTGCAGGAAAAGTGGGAGCAGGACAGGGTATGAAGCCGCTGACTTCAGGGAACAGGCCAGTAGGCAGAGCGGGACTCCCATCCATGGAGGGTCCTGCAGAGAGCTGGGCACAGAGCACATCTCCGCTGTCCCCAGGCAGACCTGCGACATCCCAACAAAGGCCTGGGACCTCCTTTGCCCATGGCCTCCTCTGCAGCCCTTCCCCACAGTGCTGTGGTCTCCTTGTACCCACAGGAGGGCCCCAAGCGACCCATAACCCCCACCAAGCTACCTGCCTGGGCCAAGGGATGGTGACATCCATCCCTGCAGCTACGCCGTACATCCCCTCGACCAGCTTTCCTTGATGAGCCATCCTGCTCCGCCTTGCCCTGGTCGGGGAAGCCTTCCCTAGCTCCAACTGAGCATCCATGGGGACTGGTTCCTTCACAGCCCAGGTTCTTAGGAAACCACGGGAGCTGCATCCTTGGTGTCCTGGGAGGCTGGGGCTGGCTGGTGGTTGGCAGCACTAGCACAGGAAAGCAAGTGCTGGAGACTGCTCCCACACGCTGGTAAAAAAGAGGACTTAAGAGACAACCTTGAATCATTTTTTTTCATAGAGTTTTTTTAGTGTTTATTTTTAACAGACTTGATTTAAATTTTTGTTTTCTACAATAATTCAATGTAAAAATCCCAGTACAATATACAACAGTTTGAACATTTGGAATAAGAAATCCAGCTCGGTGAGACACCTACGTTCAGCTAGTTTCTAACACAGGTAGCAAATTCCCTCCACCCCCTCCCCCAAAGTCACCAGCCAGGAAGGCATCTGGAAGGGAACACTTTACAAACGTCACCTCCCCCCGTCCCCAACCCTGTCAAGATACTGGCTACCCTGTCCCTGCCAGTATTGCAGTGGGACAGTCCCTTAAACACACCACCATGGAAAGGGGTAGAGACTCTCTTGGGATGGCTGGGAGCCTCCAATAGTGAGCCGGCGGGGCTGCCCTCCAGGGAGGCCAGCTGGCCCTTGTGCGCGAATGATGTGGGATGCTCTGAATGGGCCTTCGTGTAGGTCCCTCAGGGCACAAGGCTCTTGTGGGATGGAGAGGAAGTCTGTCCTCTCCTTGGCAGTAGCACCAGTAGCCCCAAGCCCTGGTGTGGTCATAAGGGTATTGGAAGGGGATGGCCATGTCCCTGCATGGCCCCAGTCTAAGGGAAACAAAATGAAGACGATGAAAAAGTCCTTGTTCTAGGGTCTGAGAAGTTAGCTTGGGGATACCTCATTGCTCAGGCCTGTGACATGGCCATCTTTCTGGAAAACCCTTTGGCTTGGCCCACGCTGCTCAAGTAGCATGGGGTGGTCCTGCTCAAGCAGCATGAGGTGGTCCTACTTGGGCAGCATAGGATGGTCCTACTCAAGTAGCATGGGATGGTCCTGCTCAAGTAGCATGGAGTGATCCTGCTTGAGCAGCATGGGATGGTCCTGTTCAAGTAGCATGGGGTGGGCTCGAGCAGCATGGGATGGTCCTGCTCAAGTTGCATGGGGTGGTCCTGCTTGAGCAACATGGGATGGTCCTGCTTGAGCAGCGTGATGTGGTCCTGCTCAAGCCACATGTGGTGGGTTCTGTTCAAGCAGCATGGGGTGGTCCTGCTTGAGCAGTGTGGGATGGTCCTGCTTGAGCAGCATGGGATGGTCCTACTCAAGAAGAATGGGCTGGTCATGACTGATCATCATGGGATGGTCCTGCTTGAACAGCACAGGATGGTCCTACTCAAGCTGCATGAGCAGCTGCAAATGGCAGGTAGGCCTTTCATGCCTGGTCTTTTTTTGCCCCTCCAAAATTCTCCACTTTTTGGAGAAGTCCTCCACAGCACTTTCACAGATGTGTATGTTAGAAAGTACTACAGAAAGCTCTGCTCTAGTTCCTTGCTCCAAAAGAGCTGTTGTTAATGGTAAATCAGGCAGAATTTTTAAAACTTTTCAAGGTAGCTGATCCTCCTACTTCTCTGGTGACCAGTTTCAGCTGTGTCAGAGAAGTGTTCCCTGGTTTCCAACATGCATCTCCCAACCTGCAAGCTGTGGACCTTGCTTCTGCTAAAAAAAAAAAAGAGCCCTGAGCAGTGAGGATGGGATGGGAGCCTGGTTCTCCACTTAACCTAGCCCTCACATGGACATGCATCCCATCTTCAACAACCCAGGACTTTTTTACTTGCAAGAGGGATGGTTGGGCTGAAGGGGGTAAGAGGCAGCATACAAAGCGGGAAGACATAACAGCAAGAGACAGACACGCTGGAGTAAGAGAGTCCAGGGAAGACGAGGGACAGGAAAGATGCCAGGAGGGCAGTCCAGGACACGGGAGGTGTGGAGGGGAGTTGGGGGATAAAGGAGGATGAAAGGGAGGAGATGCAAGATGAGGTAGGCCAGCTGGAGAGCAGGACGATGGCAAATGGGAAGGGATGAGGGAGAAGTCTGTGAGGTAAGTGGGATACTCGGAGGATAAGGAAAGATGGGGAGATGGAGAGAGGGAGGATTATGAGGAGGAAGGGGGATATGGAGGGAGGTAAAGAACACTGAGGAGGGCAGGGAAGGTTGTGGGAGGAAAGGAAAATGGCAAGAGGTGAAGGAGCATGAGGAGGGATGTGGAATGGTGAGAGGTGGAAAAGGTTGAGAAATGTTGGGGGAATTATAGAAGTGAAGGAGAATGACAGGAGGGATGGGGAGATGATGGAATGTGACAGAAGACAAGGAGTAGGGAGACTGAGATGGAGATGACATACAGGGTGAAGAGACAAAGGAAGATGAGGAGGGATGGAGGATGATGGAAAGCGCAAGACGAGGAAAAGAGAGAGTCCAAGGCTGGAGGAATGGGCAGATGGTGGGAAGTGGATGATGAGGAGAAACAGGCCGATAGTGGGAGATGTTGGGGCAATGGGAAAGATGGGAAACAGTAGGAGCGAAAAGGAGAATGAGGAAGTTTGGTGAAATTATGGCAGATGGAAGAGGATGACAGAAGAGATGAGGAGATGATGGCAGGTGACAGAGGACAAGAAGGTATAGAGAAATGGAGAAAGATGAGAAGGGATGAGAAAATAGTAGATGGAAAAAGATAAAGTATGGGAGATGGGAAGTGGAGGGGGAAATGGGAAATGGTGGGACAGAAAAGTAAGTGAAGAAAAATGGATAAGTGTTGGCAATTAGAGGGACTGGGCAGTGGTGGGAAGTGAGAATGGATTTTGAGATGAAGAGAAGTCAATAAGGATGAAGGAGAGGAGATAGGAGATAGAAATGGATGAAAAAAAAGGAAGTACTGAGAAGTGGCAGAGGTTACAGAGGGCTGAGGTATTGATGTGAGTTGATGAAGGATGAGTAAAGATAGAAAGATGGTAAAATGCAGAGGAAGATGAGGAAAGAGAGGATGGTGGAAGCTGATGGCAGAAGGGATAGTGAGATGTTGACAGCTAGAGGAATAGGAGGAAAAGAAAGCTGAAGGTGAAGCAGAATGAGGATGGAAGAGATGGGATGGGGAATGGAGGAGGAACAGATGACATAAGGGGATGGTAAGAGATGGACAGGAGTAAGGAGGCGATGGGATATAATGGGTAAAGCAGGAACAGAGGAGGACGGGATGGATGTGCATGATGGAGGAGCAGTGGAGGGAGAGATGGGATGTGGTGGGCAATGGAAGAGCACAGGAGGGAAAGACAGGATGTGGTGGGGGATGGAGGTGCACAGGAGGGAGGGAGGGATGTAGAGGGCAATGCAGGAGCAGGACAGAGAGAAATGAGACATAGCGAGTGATGGAGGAACAAAGGAAGGAGGGATGATATCTGGGTGATGGAGGAAGAGAGGATGGAGTGATCAGACAGGTGATGAAGGACCACAGAAAGGAGGGATGGAATGTGCTGGCATTGGAGAAGAGGGTGGAAGGATTGGACCTTGTGGGTGATGGAACAGCAGAGGAAGGAGAGAGACAATGTGGCAAGTGATGGAGGAGCAAAGGAGGGATGGAATGTGGTGAGTGATGGAGGAGCAAAGAAGGAGAGATGGGATGTGGTGTGCAGTGGAGGAGGAGAAGATGGAGGGACAGGAGGTAGTGGGCCACAGAGCAGCAAAGGAAAGAGGGAGAGAAGATGGTGGGTGATACAGGAGCACAAGGATGGATGGGTCAGGATGATGATGGAGCAGGTCAGAGAGGGAATGGGATATGGCAAAAAAGGAAGGAGCACAGGAAGGAGGGACAGGAAGTGTTAGGTGATGAAGAGGAGGGGGAAAAAAGAATGAGAAGTGGTTGATGGAGAAGAACAAGGAATACAGACATGGTGGACCATGGAGGAGCAGGGCAGGGAGGACCGAGATGCGATGAGCTAGGAGGGATGGGTGAGGGTGGGTCATGAAAGATCACAGGAGGGAGGGATCACACACAATCACACAGAAGGGTTGAGAAAGGACTTCTTGAGATCATCTAGTCCAGCCCCCC
>VWPW01025394.1:0-12690 GCA_013389825.1 Crypturellus undulatus
CATATTCGGAAAACGGACATAACACATGGAGTGTGAGGTCAGGTGAGGAGCCACAAAGGGCGAGGCTCCGCAGAGTGAGAGGTGCCGCGGAGGGCAAGGCAACTTGAAGCATGAGACGAGGGAAGGCACCGTGGACGGCATGGCTCCATGGTGGGTGAGGCAAGGTGGAGGGCAATGCCATGTGAAGTGTAGCGGAGGACAAGCTGAGGTGGAGAGTTACACAAGACAAGGTGCTGCAGAGGGCAAGTTGAGTCAAGGCACTGCAGAGGATGAGGGAGGCAATTTAAAGCACCCTGAACTGTGAGGTGCTGCCGAGAGCGAGTCGAGGCAATGCAGAGGGTGAGGTTCCTCAGAGTGCGAGGAGAGGCAAGGTGTGGTGTAGATCGAGATGACTCGGAGCGTGTAGCAGTGCAAGGTGCCGTGGAGGTTGAGGCAACGCGGAGGCAAGGCACGGTGGAGGGCACTGCCCTGTAAGGTGCAGCGGAGGGCGAGGTGATGTGGAGAGTGACGCAAGGCGAGTTGAGGCAGTGCAGAAGGCAAGGCAAGGCAAGGTGTGGTGAGTTGTTGTGGAGGGTGAAGCATTCTGTGTCAGAGCGTGAGGTGCCTTGAAGCGCGAAGCCAGGCACCACGGAGGGTGAGGCACCTCTGTGAGACAAGGTGACGCAGAAGGTGAGGAGAAGTGAGGTGAAGTGAGTTAAGGTGCTGTGGAGGGCAAGGCAGTACGAAGGGTGAGGTGAGGCGGTGCGAAGAGTGAGGTGGCATGCAGGGCAAGGTGATGTGAGGTGCCACAGAGGGTGAGATGCCGCAGAGCACGAGGCAAGATGAGATGCTGTGGAGCATAAGGTAAGGCAAGACATCGCGTAGGGCAAAGTGAGGCGCCATGGAGGGCGAGGCAAGGTGGAGGGTAATGCCATGTAAGGTGCAGAAGAGGGTGAGTTGAGGTGGAGAATGAAGCTAGGTGAGGTGAGTTGCCACAGAAGGCAAGGCGCTACGGAGGGCAAGGCACCGAGGAGAGCGAGGTGGTGTGCCACAGAGCACAAGGCAACATGGAGGGCGATGCCATGTAAGGTGCAACGGAGGGCAAATTGAGGTGGAGAGTGACGCAAGGCGAGGTGAGGTGATACAGAATGCAAGGCGAGACCACACACCCTAGTGGGCGATGTGCCATGAATAGTGAGGCACCTTGGAGCAGGAGGAGATGCACCATGGAGGGTGAGGCGAGGGTTTGCAGCAGACAAAGTGCCTTGGGCATCAAAGGGCGAGATGAAGCGCTGAAGAGGGTGAGGAGTCTTGGAGGATGAGGTGAGGTGCCATGGAGGGTGAGGGGAAGTGAGGCGAGGTGATTTGGGGTACTGTTGAGGGCGAGGCAGTGCGGAGGGTGACGTGCTGCGGAGGGTAAGGTGCTGCAGAGGGTGAGGCAAGGAGTCATGTCTGGCAGGGTAACTTGGAGGGTGAGGCGAAGCATCGTGGGAAGGTGAGTTGAGGTGAGATGAGGTGCTGCGGAGGGTGAGCCAAGGCGCTGACCAGGGCAAGGTGAGGTGCTGCCCAGGGCGAGGCAAGGTGGAGGGCAATGCCATGTAAGGTGCCGCAGAGGGCAAGGTGAGGCAAGGCTGGCAGTGGATTGAGGACTGGTTGGATGGCAGAACCCAGAGGGTGGTGATAAACGGGGCCGAGTCTGGTTGGAGGCCTGTGGCCAGTGGTGTCCCGCAGGGGTCAGTACTGGGCCCGGTGCTCTTCAACTTGTTCATCAATGGCGCAGAGTGCACCCTCAGCAAGTTTGCAGATGACACCAAACTGGGAGGAGTGGCTGACACTCCTGGGGGCTGTGTTGCTATTTAGAGAGACCTAGACAGGATGGAGAGTTGGGCAGAGAGGAACCTCATGAGGTTCAACAAGGACAAGTGCAGGGTCCTGCCTTTGGGGAGGAGTAATCCCAAGCACCAGTACAGATTAGGGGTTGACCTGCTGTTCCGGATGGGTTCAGGATTCAGCAATAATCACGCCAGAACGAGGTGACTACATAGAGCATTTATTCAGGTGAAAGCACATAAAAGAACCAAAGTACTCATGAGGTGATACCTGCCGGCCAGATACTGGACCCGAACATCCTCTTGAGCTGGCAGATCAGACAGAGAGAGTTGCTGACCAGCTCCCGCGGAGACAGCGTAGGCCTCACAGTTAGGAGTTTCTCCTTCCCCTCCTCTCTCTCCACTGTCCTCTTTATGCCCGATGCATCCTGGCACTTAGGGTCAGTACGACCCAGGAGGCAGGCTGGGGGAGCAGACAAACTCCACCTTCATTTGCGCAACTCTCCCCGGTGTGTGCGCAGGCGCGCATGCCAGTTGGGGGTCCCAGCCCTCAATTCGAGGGTCCTGCCTTCCTCATCTTCTTCCTCATTTCTGGGTGCTTGACCTCCAAAGATAGTTTGGAGGACATCTGCGGTTAAATTGGCTGCAAGCCCAGTTGAGTGGCCGGCTTCAACGGGTTTTCAGAGGGGGCTGCCTATGAACCGGGCTGAGCAGCTGCATCCGTGCTCCTTATTGCTCAGCCTAGGCAGGCAAACATCTTCTTTCTCAAGGTCTGGCCTCTGCTTCCCACAGCAGATTTTTATGACTCTACAAATCATAGAAATTTCCATCTCCAAGATATGCCACCCCGTGACCTGTAGAGGTCAATCTATCATAGTCAAGCACCCAAACAGATAACGTTTTCATAGCAGTTTCAACCATGCCCTGTGTCAGTGTCATTACACAAGGGATACAACATATAATAATATTGCGAATAGAAATAATAGCGCTAATAACAGTTTCTGTAGCCATCACCAACCCCACGTCCATCGTCCAAATGAAGTCCAATCACCATCCACTCTCAATTGATGAATCAGGTCCTGTAACGTCCGGATCTGGGCATGCATAGATTTGGCGTGGTCGCTTAGAATCATGCCTCCTGCCTCCTCACATCTGTGGCCATGCATAAGCAGAAGCATAGCTGTCGCAGCAAGGTTGCGTGCCGAGTCTACCAATCTATCTATCTACCAATAATGATGGCAAAGCTGTCGTTGTAGCATTGCTGGATTTTGCTAGCCTGCGTAGCGTGGTCAGTGCTTGCGTGGCAGTGATCCCCGGAGTCCATGCCTTAGAGCAATGATGTTCTTTCTCTCTCTCTCTCTTTTTTTTTAATCTGGTCTGTAAAATGGTAAGTCGCCCTACTGTGCAGGGTGGCGTAAGCAGTCCAGCGGGCCTACGTGCGAGTTAGCAGAGTTAGCATAAGCAATTTACAGGCAAGTTCTGTGTACTTAGTTACAAGTTAATTACGCTAAATGTCTGTCATGCCAGCAGCAGACCACTTGGCCTATACTCACCTCCTAGATGGCCCTCAGAGAGAGAGGTGGTCATCGCTCACATCAAGGCCTGGCCTGGAATGTGTCCCCATTGCTCAACGCCTCATGGGTTGCGGCCAACAGTGGAGTTCAAGGTTCTTCTTGGTGGCGAACACAGAGGCCAACCCAGTCTTGCCCTTGACTATGGTAGGAGGCACTTAGGTTTTTCAGCTGGGTATCAAGGCAGTGCCTCACTTGCCTCATGCAGTAGCAAGCTGCTATTATAGCAACACACACACAGATTTGAATTAAACATGGGTAACTTATACATAAAATCACAGTCTTGAATAACAACTACGTTGTGAGTACATGTATTAGAGTCATTAAACACAGGCCGGTTATGATTTTCATTACTTAGTACGTATTTACACATTGTTCTAGAACACACACATCCTTTCTCTACATAAGCTAATGCAGTTTTGTTATTACTCTGCAGATTGATCCCAAAATGGCATACGCCCTCTTTGGTACCAAAGGAAACATTGCTCGCCTTAAGGGCATCATCTTTGGGGGTGGGTGGGGGCGGGTAGAGCACAGATAGACCTTCTCAATGGTGGCATCCACCACAGTCAGTACATAGGCGATGACTGCGCTGAGGACCTGGTCGTGGGTGAAGGTCGCAGGTCTCCACCACGCTTGAAGCTGTCATTCTTCCTCGATGGTCGCGTCCCACACGATTTTTTCAGATCTCAGTGGGGAGGACTCCGTTGTCTCCGTCTCCAAATATACCTGCAACGACACTCCGCACCCATGTGAGGGTGACAGAGCACTGGAACAGGCTGCCCAGAGAGGTTGTGGAGTCTCCTTCTCTGGAGATCTTCAAGACCCGCTTGGATGCAGTCCTGTGCCACGTGCTCTAGGTGGCCCTGCGTGTGCAGGGGGGTTGGACTAGATGACCTCTAGAGGTCCCTTCCAACCTTANTATGTCTGGGCCTGGGTGCAACTAGGAAAAAGGGACACATTATTTTGTTCAGTTCCCGGTGCTTGCAGCACACCTAATGATCTCTACATGGGGTCGCCAGTCCTTCTGTGCCCCTCATACTGGATCTTGGCTGTCGCTTCATTCTTGTATCCTATACTGAAGTTATGTCCTTAGTCTCTCTGCAAGGATACAAGTCAGAGTACTGCTCTCAATCCTCCTTCTCCTCCCCCAGAACATCTGGTCCACCTTGCGGGGCAAGGAGATTGGGGGAAATGGATGGCGGGGGAGGCAGGAAGAAGGGTGGGCGGGAGAGGCCTTAATTTTTGAGAAATCCTCCCCCGGGATCCCCTTCAAGTATTCCTCTATGATTTAATACCAACCCTTCCCTAGCAGGGAAGAGACTAGAGTTTGCTCCAGATTCATATGCTACAGTTGAGGTTGCTACCGCACAATTCACACGAGGTATCCCTCTCATCAGGGTAAGTGGCGTCGACTCTTTGGTCAACCCTCTATTGTTGAGCACTCTGATCGACTGGATCATCTGGACCTTCCCTGGTTGCAGCACCCCAACAGCTTCAAGAGTTCGATGTATGGCTTGACAGCAATCGGTCACAACTTTTCCCTTGACAGGCTGATTACCCAAACCCCAAACAGAGATTACTTCACCTCTGCGCTTTTCTGGGTTCCCGTGCACTACTGTGACCTCCCCTCCTGTGTCCACCAAGGCAAGAACCGTTTGTCTATTTTGTTCCGAACAATAAATGGTATGTGTAACGAACGGTCGATCATCTTGGCGAGCGATGTTACATTGGAACCCTGTGGACACTGGAGCTTGGCCACCCCCCATTCTTGTTTTGGGCGTCCAAGCCCCTCCTGAGGGGGAAAAACTGGTTCCAGTTCTTCCTTCGGTCTGAATCGTAATACTACATCCTCTCTACATCCTCCTGCGGGTACAACACCTGTGATCTATCAATCAGCCTCACATATTACTCCTGAGCGTTGCTTGGCCGGTTGGACCACACAGACATTATGTAGGCATGCTAGCTGGCATAATACTTCTGTTGGTTTCCCATCAGTTTTCTCTCTATCAATGCCCTTCTGTAAAAGCTGATGGAACGGCCGAGCTCACTCCCCGGATTCCGACCCTGCATTCCCACTTGGCCCTCTTTTCTCACTGCTGCCTTTACCATCCACCTCTAACGCCATTCCTGGAAGGTCCCCCATCTGGTGCAATTTTTCAATTATGTTCTCAATAGGGTTTCCTTGTTCTGTCATCAGAATTGGAATTAGATAGGGGTGCCACACTCCTGGACATCCCTCCAAAAACTTATTTCGCATCCCAGGTAACAACGGCTGTTGTAAATAAATCTCCAGACTTCCCAATTCTATAGCAATCTTTATGGCCTCTGCCTTAAGCATCTGGCAAGCTTGTCTTATAGTTACCCAGGAGGAGCTGGATGGGGGTCAATCACCGTCATTAGTGTGGCGGTAAGCGAGACCCTCGGCTATCACAGCAATAAGACTCTTGCCGCTTCCGTCCACTCTTTGCAGGGCAGACTGTACATACATGTCATTAGTTAATCCCCAAAACCTCAAGGCATCAACATTGTCAGTTATCACCAAATCAGCCCCTTCTTCCATTAATCTTACCATCCAGGACTGTGGTATTTCCCCGGGTTGTTGTTTATATTTCACTAGCAGATTCTTAATATCTTCAGGGGTAAAATCGCTTAGTTGATCCTGTCGCACCACTTGTCCTGGCCCTGGCAGCACAGCTTTCCTTCGTATTACTGGGGCGGCTCGCCTTTTTGGTTCATCCCACGATGGGCCCTTCTCCTCTGGTATGGGGATTTCCTCGTCTGATTCCCAAATATCCCCATCCCAAGTTTCCTGGTCCCAGTCAGGGTCGGTGATAATAGTCCGCACCCGGCTCCCCTTCTGCCCCGTTTTTCTCCCTTGTCTGTTCTTTACCGCACGTATCGCGGACTGTGTCGCCAATTTAGCACATTTCTCCTCCAGGAGCTCCCTCCTCTGATCGTTTGTCTCCATCAGAGCCTGCCTCTGCACCACCTGGGTGGCTCGGACTGCCTGTAACTGCTCTTGGAGGAGCTGATTCCTCTCCTGCTCCTCCTTTAGCTGCCCTGCTAAAATCTTATATGCACACAGCAGAGCACCTCCCATCCGTCTGGCATGTTCCAGTTGGACCGAGTTCTTAGTACAGTCAGTCTCTACAAACCAACCCCAATACTGTAACACCGCCATGGGGTCCTTCTGGGCCCATGGTTCTGGAGATACCCAGGTGCAGGTTTCCCATCGGTCCCACAGAGTATTCCATGGTTCTGGCCTCCATTCAGGGCGCTCCCTCGGGGGTACAACCTCCCTGCAGTCGCCACTGCTGCCTGCAGCACTCCCGAGAAAGAACCACCGCATGTCGCACACACAATAAAGACCACAAACATAAAAAGCACAAACACGATTTCTATCAAGTGGCACAATTTCACCTAGCTTTGCACCCTACTAGTCAGTTCCACTATTTTGATAGCCAATAAAGACCGAAGACACAAACAGCACGAACAAAATTTCTATCCAGTGGCACGACCTCACCTAGATGTGCACTCCACTAGTGAGTTCCAATGTTTAATTTCTGAATGCCATCCTCGTCACCAATTATATCTCCAATACAACATGACATTGCCACCTTGAGTTGATAAATTGCATGCCCATTTTTTTTTCCTTCAAAAAATGGCTAACAGGGAAGTAGTTGTCATATAGCCTTTGGCATTATGCACTAGGAAAGTATAGCCTCGAAACTTTGTGTCCATAAGCTACTGAAAGAAGTCCATAAGGCATGTGTTCCCTATAAACTCCCATTCTCTAATTTTCTTTGCTGTGGATGTGTTGAAGAGCAGGGGCTCAAGGCTTAGAACCAGAAGCAACTTTTTTTGTAGCTACAAGCATATTTATAGCCCCCAAGCATGCATATTTCCCGTGCTGTCTGCGCGCTCCCTTTCCCACCCCATCAGCCAATCCCTTGACTCTATTGTTATCTGAGTCCAGTCCTGTTAGCGGCCATAAGGGCCAACGTGTCCAGGAATTGTTCCTGTTTCTCAGGTTCCCCTTATCTCCCTGGCTGATTTTGTCTGGCTAGCTCGTCTGGGAGTAACCTGGCATCTGTTCACACTCTGTACAGGGTCCGTTGGTGGAACCCCTGCATGGGATGAGCCCGGACCCCAGCTTATTATCTCTATACTATTCTTTACTGTTATTAAAACTGCTCTTGAGAAACTTATCTCGATGGTGATTGTCTCCTTCTCGACTAATTCGAAAAACGGATTTAACACTAGATAGTATTTTCATCCTTAATATTACTCTTTACATATGTAGTGAGAACACCTGCAGAAAACCTGGTGAGGAGTCAGTGACCAGCAGAGTCCATGGTAGCAGGCCCAGCATGTGAAACTACACACTGACAAAATTCCCCTCAGCACCAGGTAGGCATATTCTGTTTTGTCAAAAACATCTAGCTGCTTCTTGGGCAGTAGCTATTAAAGGTTAGCACAGCTGAGATGATAGTTCTAGTAGATTTAAGGGGCTCTCACAAATGAGTTGAGTCCTGCCCATGTGTCCAGCCTGTGTATCTGATTCATGTCTCCATCAGCCTCCCATTGGCAACTCCTCCTTGGATTTCCGGGGGCTCCCTGTGCAGTCTGTAGTGTAAGTAAGTCCTTTATCAAATCTATTCTGTTTAACCCCTTATGAACCTTGAGTGTCTCTCTCTGCCAGTATCCAACCCTCTCTTGCCTTCCTTGTGGTCAAAACATACTTTCCACACTCGCTATGCCTCTGTCATGGTAGCAACAGCACAGGCAGAAAAGCATAGAACAACGGGAGTGGGCTGACAAGAATGCTAAAATGATCTTTCTTAACCAAACACATAAAGCACTGGGCAATAAAATTCAATCTTTTGTAAAATCCTATTAAGTCATTGACTGATTGTACCTTCAAAAAAACAGAAGTGACAAATTTCTGTGGTATATCAGGATCAATCATTACTGCACTATGATTCAGTCCTAAGAACTAATTTATAACATCAAACCTATATAGGTAAATCCATATTCTCTCTAATACCATTCATGGATGAAATTAAGCATATGTACATTTAATTAAAAACAAAAAGATTATTGATTACAACAGATGGGGGTGAAATCAAATAGATGTTTTCAAAGCACAAAATGAAGAAAATACAAGTAATTTCTTTTCTTGCTGTTTTCACACTGCTCACCAAATATATACATACAAGAAAATTTCATCATCAATAACTTATTTCAGGTACAGCTGCTACTACAGAAAGCAATGATTTTTTTTTCTAGACTATCTTCATTTCAGGTTGGCATCTATAACAAGGGAAAAACACCATAAGTATTTTTAACTGAATAATAAACAGAAAAATTCATAGCAACTTCGGAGATGTACTTGCAATCTAATTCATGTGCTATTCTTAAAATTTTAGTCAAAGGAATCAACATTTGCTCAGCGATTGCAGTAGAGCCAGTACAGGCTGGGGACCGACCTGATGGAGAGCAGCTCTGCAGAGAAGGACCTGGGCGTCATGGTGGACGACAGGTTGACCATGAGGCAGCAGTGTGCCCTCGTGGCCAAGAAGGCCAATGGCATCCTGGGATGCATTAAGAGGAGCGTCTCCAGCAGGTCGAGGGAGGTGATCCTGCCCCTCTACTCAGCCCTGGTGAGGCCACATCTGGAGTACTGTGTCCAGTTCTGGGCCCCACAGTACAAGAGGGATGTGGAGCTGCTGGAGAGAGTCCAGCGCAGGGCGACTAGGATGATCAGGGGCCTGGAACATCTGCCCTATGAGGAGAGGCTGAGGGAGCTGGGCTTGTTCAGCCTGGAGAAGAGAAGGCCGAGAGGGGATCTGATCTGTCTCTATAAGTGCCTCAAGGGAGGCAATGAGGAGGATGGGGCTGGCCTCTTTTCACTGGTGGCCACCGACAGAACTAGAGGAAATGGCCATAAATTGAAGCATAAAAAGTTCCACGGGAACTTAAGGAAGAACTTCTTGACGGTGAGGGGGGCAGAGCACTGGAACAGGCTGCCCAGAGAGGTTGTGGAGTCTCCTTCTCTGGAGATCTTCAAGACCCGCTTGGATGCAGTCCTGTGCCACGTGCTCTAGGTGGCCCTGCGTGTGCAGGAGGGTTGGACTAGATGACCTCTAGAGGTCCCTTCCAACCTTAGGCATTCTATGATCACGGGAAGCTGGAATCCCTACTCCACATTTTTGGTGAATACAATAGAAACCAAAAAGGAAACAGCTTAATATTACCCTCTGCTCCCAACACCTACATTAGAATCAATTAAAGTAAATCAGGCAAACCATGAATGTTGTAACACTTTGGTTTCCTGGGTGACACACAGATTACTTCCTCTCTCTGCAGCCTGAGACCTGTAGAGCTGCATCTGCTGTCAGAGGGTTGGTCTGCATCAAAGGATCTGACTCGGCAACTCCAACATCTACTGGGGATTGTGCTCTAGAGTGTATCTGCAGGTAGTGCTTGGGGCCTTTCCATGAGGCCTTGGTATACAGTCAGCCTTCCTGTCGAAGGTGTTCTTTGGTTGAGGATTTGTATCAGCAGGTAAAGGAATTAGGGGAGGAAGTCAGCATCTGGGAACATGAGCAGGAGATAGAGAGGATATTCTCTAAGACCATGCAGCTACAGGATTCCTAGCTTCCCACTGCACTGCAGTCACCAGAGAGCTCTGTGCCATGTGAAACAGTACATGATAACATTGTAGATGAAGGCTGAAAGCTCATTGCTTCTTGTAGGAGGAAAAAGGCTCTTACTCCTCCTGAAGACCTGTGGTCGAGGAACAGGTTTAGTGCCCTCCAGGCTGAGGAGGAACTGGGCATGGCTTCAAGGGAAGCAATAGAGCGGACAGGCCCTGTGCCATGCATGAACACCCGGAAGAAGTGGTGAGGGATTGTTGTGGGTGACTCCCTACTGCACAGGACAGAGGCACCAATTTGCCAACCTGACTCCTTGTCCAAAAAGGTCTGTTGCCTGCCAGGCACTCAAATAAGGGTTGTCATGGAGAGACTGCCAAGGCTTGTTCAGACTTCAGATTATTACACATTGCTGCTCTTCCATGTGGGCGCTAATGATACTGAGGGGAAAACAGACCATCAAACAGGATTTCAGAGCTCTAGGGATGGTGGTCTAGGAGCCTAGGCTGTTTTCTCCTCAATCCTGCCAGTGAGGAGGAAGGATGTGAGGAGGAGGAAACAGATTTTCCAGGTTAACAATTGGCTGCGCCACTGATGTTGGCAACAGTGTTTCCGTTTCTATGACTGTGGGACCTTGTTTGAAGAACAACAGCTAATGGGGAGAGATGGGAACCACCTCAGTAAGCAGGACACGTGTATCTTTGTCAACAGGTTGGCCAGTCTGGTTAGGAGGGCTTTAAACTAGGCAAGATGGAGGAAGGGGAGAACTACAGTGACAGTGCAGTCAGCGCAATGTGGCTCAAGTCAGAATGCCTCCAGCAGATACATGCAGCTAGGGACATGCATACAGGACATGAATGTGGAGGGTCCTGTTGCACCCCTTCTGGGAAACTTGTATTACCTCCCTGAAATGCCTGTGTACCAATGCACATAGCATGGGGAATAAACAGGAGGAATTGGAGGTGTATGTGCAGTCACGGGGCCATGAAGTCATTGCAATTACAGAGACATGGTGGGATAGCTCGCATGACTGGGATGCAATCATGGATGACTGTAGGGATCGGAGGTACAGTGGGGGTGCCCTGGGCCTGTCACTGACTAAAAGGCAAGAAGAAGATAGTCAACTGACTAAAAGGACTAGAGCGAGATAAACTGGAAGAAGATAGCCAGGGGGATAGGCTGGAAGAAGATAGTCGTGGCAAGGCGAGGAAGTAATGCAGAGGAAGTAATCATTATCTCCTCCTTGCGCTTATCTACCAGTCAGCTAGATACACATCTGAAGTATGAAGTGCTCAGTGTATAAAAGGCCAGCGCTAACGCGAAATAAACGGAGCTTTATGCTAACTCACATTGAGTCATCTCATGCTTCCACAAGCCTGTCTCCCACAGATGACTACATGCATTTTAGGAAAGACAGGCCAGGAAGTCAAGGTGGTGGAGTTGCTCTTTATGTGAGAGAGCAACTGGAATGTGTTAAGTTCTGCCCAGGGGTGGATGAAGAGCAAGTTGAGAGCTTGTGGGTAAGGATTAAAGGACAGGCTAACATGGGTGACACTGGTGTAGGTCACCTGATCAGGAAGTAGATGAGGCCTCCTACAGACAGGTGTAAATAGCCTCACCATCACAGGCACTGGTTCTCATGGGGGACTTGAACCAATCCGATATCTGCTGGGAAGACAACACAGCTAGGCACAAACTGGCCCAGAGGTTCTTGTAGAGCACTGATGACAGTTTTTGGACACAGGTGATAGAGGAGACAAAGAGGAGAGATGTGCTACTGGACCTTGTAATAACAAATAAAGAAGAACCGATCGGAGATCACAGAATCATAGAATGCCTAGGGTTGGAAGGGACCTCTAGAGGTCATCTAGTCCAACCCCCCTGCACACGCAGGGCCACCTAGAGCACATGGCACAGGACCGCATCCAAGCATATCTTGAAGATCTCCAGAGAAGGAGATTCCACAACCTCTCTGGGCAGCCTGTTCCAGGGCTCTGTCACCCTCACTGTCAAGACGTTTTTCTTTAAGTGCCTGCGGAACCTTTGATGCTTCAGTTTGTGGCCATTATCTCTAGTTCTGTCGGTGGCCACCAGTGAAAAGAGGCCAGCCCCATCCTCCTCATTGCCTCCCTTGAGGCACTTACAGACACAGATCAGATGCCCTCTCAGCCTTCTCTTTTCCAGGCTGAACAGGCCCAGCTCCCTCAGCCTCTCCTCATAGGGCAGGTGTTCCAGGCCCCTGATCATCCTCGTGGCCCTGTGCTGGACTCTCTCCAGCGGCTCCACATCCCTCTTGTACTGGGGGGCCCAGAACTGGACACAATACTCCAGATGTGGCTTCACCAGGGCTGAGTAGAGGGGCAGGATCACCTCCCTCAACCTGCTGGAGACGCTCCTCTTAATGCACCCTAGGATGCCATAGGCCTTCTTGGCCATGAGGGCACACTGCTGCCTCATGGTCAACCTGTCGTCCACCATGACGCCCAGGTCCTTCTCTGCAGAGCTGCTCTCCAGCAGGTCGGTCCCCAGCCTGTACTGGTGTCTGGGGTTATTTCTCCCCAGGTGCAGGACCGTGCACTTGGCCTTGTTGAATTTCATGAGGTTTTTGACCGCCCAGTTGTCCAGTCTGTCCAGGTCCCTCTGGATGGCAGC
>VWPW01025395.1:2116-48957 GCA_013389825.1 Crypturellus undulatus
AAAAAAAAAAAGCTTGAACATTTAAGACTCAGACATGCATTTGGAAATCAATAACAGCTCTGGCAAGCACCAAGTGTGAACATGCACTCATGGCAAGAGAAAGCATTTTGTAACTTTCAGAACAACCCCAGGGTAAGCTCCATCTCCCCAGCACTTAGCGACCTGCATTCAAATCTGGAGAATTTTGATGAGAAATTATAAAGGGTGATCCAAAAGCACACAAGCATCATGAACTAAAGTAGTAGAGTCAGCCAGTACGAGCTTACTGCAGATTTCTGCATGAGCAGACAGAGATGGCACTCAGGATAACAGAATCACCCAGATCCTTAATTTTATTTAGGCATCTTTTTGTGGCCATGATTATAGACTAATTTTACTAAGATTTATATAAATGAATACTTGAGTTTCCATAAATAAATAAATAAACACTGATGAATTTTCACCTCCTGAGACTATAAATTTCTTAGGAGGCTGCCGAAGGGAGTAAAAGCAATTGTAGACAACTCCGGGAACACTTGGGAAATAGCAGACATGCACAAAAGGGCTTTCATCACTTCCATAATTTCTAGTTCAGCAACAGTCTGCAACAGACTTTGACACTGACTTTGACATTAAGGCAGAGACCCACATACGCACAACAGATAAACTGCAAAGGCTCTCTTATAGTTCTGCTAACAATACTCCCATCTGCAGCCTGTCAATTCTTTATATCCATCCTGATTTCCAGCTGTTAGCAACTTCAGAAACATTTGCACTTTGAAGAGCATTGTTATTACAGAGCTTGATTCATATGAGAGCTGATAAGAATCCTTTAGGATAATTGCGAATATAAATGAAGCATACATTTAATAAATATGTCTTAATAGTTGTATAGTACCACTTGCTATACTTACTTCACCTGGAACTATACAAAAATGTAAGCAGGAAAGATTCTTGATTTGATGTTCCGTGTTTTGATGTTTGATCAAATGATTTGATGCTTAATGTAAAAAATTTATTTTTTTCATTTGCTGTGAAAATTGTATGTTTTAACTACAGCCTTTAGACTTGCTTAAATTCTGTTACTCTTTTTCATGACTTAATAAGGCATCAAATTGATTTTCAAAAGCATTATAAATTTTCTGCTAAGATTCATTTCCATCTGTATAGAATCCAAAATTCACATAGCTTTTCGCAATGTAAAATTACTCAGTGCAAAAGTCAGTGAAATAGCAATGAGCAATAAAACATTTATAGTTGCACCTCTACCTAATTATGTTAATAGAGACATTCATGATACTACTCTAGGTATTCCAGAGCAGTGTTAATTACTAGCGGCGTACAGCTGTAAATATTTTATCAGCTGATCACATAAGGCTTCTTCGCAATGTAAAATTACTCAGTGCAAAAGTCAGTGAAATAGCAATGAGCAATAAAACATTTATAGTTGCACCTCTACCTAATTATGTTAATAGAGACATTCATGATACTACTCTAGGTATTCCAGAGCAGTGTTAATTACTAGCGGCGTACAGCTGTAAATATTTTATCAGCTGATCACATAAGGCTTCTCCAAAAAGAGCTTTACTCTTCACTTAACACAATCCTCACTTATGATCCAACCAAAACATTTACAAGGCAAAGAAGAAGAATTAATGTTGCATTTCTCAGCTTTAACAGCTCCGTTCTTAATCCATTTAACATGTCCATTTAATGTTTATGGATAGCTTGTCACAAATAGCAAGAAACTCTGTCTCTCCTTCCCCCATGGCTTGGCTTACAGACCCTCCCCTCCACACCCCAAAAAGTCTATGGATTGATTGTATGCTTAAAAGGAAGCTTCCAAAGGCCCAGGGAAAGGTGTCTCACTGTGTGGTGCTGCTGCTGCTGCCGCTTTCACCTTTTGTGCCCCTGCCATGTTCCATTAGCTTTTGCTTGCATTTGCCAAAACTAGTGGAAAGAAGAAAAATCCTATAAAGCTTTGACTTTAAAACTGTGCATGTGCTCTGAAAAGCCAGGATCCTCCACCTGGGTTGCATCATTTGAATGCAACACATTTATCAAGATGCCTATATCCTATACACTGCACAGTGCTTTTAAATCACTGTCTTTACTGCATTTCACTATATCATTAACTAAGTATCCTCCCGAGTGTATCAGGCTGATGTTTCTGACAGCCTCAGGGCTGACCCCAATTGTGACAAACTAGAGCACTGTCTAAGCCCCTTCACTGAAGAATGGAATTTGTTCCATTCCCCTATTTTTTCAAAATACTTCTTATATGCTAAGTGTGTACATTAGCAACAACAAAGATAAAGAATCCCAAATTATGTAACCAAACATCACAACTCCTAGAGCACATGCTATATGTGAAAATATACCATAATAATTTCCTATAAAATGAACATTTCTTTATGTTTAAATCAATTTTTCTCTTCCCCTGTTTCTGTGTGACTGCCTCATTTAGCAATCTTTAGCATGCTCAGAAGAGCTACACACACTGAAAGGCCAGGCGAGCAGTGAAGGCAACAGCGAATGCATGGTCTAAGAAAAGCATCTACAACATGGATGCTCCTCTATCACCAACCCTGCTGCTAATATTTCTTTTTTCTGGAAGAAATTGTATTCATTGTATTTCAGATTTACAAATATAATGGATCAGAAACATTTGAAACTTTTTTGCATAGACACAAACTAACAAAAAATCCTTTTTAGTGGACAAATATTAATAATGGTGTAATGATGTAAAGAAAGCTTTCAGAGATGCATAACAGAATTTCCACTCAAACTTATGACAGAAAAGGAGTCAAGTGTTTCCACCGCTTTAAAGTCCTGTCTTTTATTGCTGTAAATGCTGTCCTTGAAAAGGACTAAATTCTATTTTTAATTACAAATCATAAAGCTTTGGCTTCATGCAAGTGAAAACAAATAAACAAAAAAACAGAACCTTGAAACAGTGAATGGACCCCATTTTTTTTAATCATCCTTTTTCATCCTAGCTTTATGTAGTGAAAACAAACAAGTCTCATAATTTTTGGTATCAGGTTTCTGCAGTTTGACAAACACAATATTTATTTTACCCTATAAGCAAACAAGATATTTACATACATCAGTGGAGCAGCACATGTGCTTAACCATCTGCAAGATTAGGCACTGCAAAGTTAGCAGAAGAACAGATGTAATGTTAAGTAGTTAAACCTAAGGGTGCTTTTGGAGCTAGTTTTCTTTAAGAAGGTTAAGAAGCAGTTAGACTCCAATTAAAGCCTCAGCATAAAATAAACCTTGAAAAAGCAAACAAAACTATTTTTAATAAGAAATATCTTTTTCTTAGTAAGTTGTTCTTTAATTTAGAACTCAACATTTTGTGGCCCTTTCATACTCTGTGTTATGAAGCTCACCATAAGAACTTCCAAATCATAACTGAGCCAGGGTCAGCTACCATGCTGATATCATAAGCAAGAGTGCTTACAGCATTCTAGAGAGACAGGTAAAAGCACTTTTCCTTCCACAATTTCCCAAATAAATGAACTGTTAGCTGGCACAACCTTATTTCTAGCATTACCATGCATAATACTATCCTTATTAAGTAATTCTTTGACCTTTAGGAAATATAAACCTAAACTAATTTAAAGATCTCAATGATTTAAGGAGGATGCAAGCAAAACAACAGGAAGAATCAATAAAAAGGCAACAACTTGAGGGAGCTGAAGAAGCCTTACAACAGACCAGAGAATACACTTCTTTCTTTTCTTTTCCTGGCCACCTGTGTCTACCACCGTTGCCATTTATTTTTCTGTCCATTTTTGCTTGCTATTCCAAACTTGAGTGAGAACTTTCTCTGCAAAAGTATTGCACTCCAATAACAAACTGAAGACTTTTTGTCTGCAAGTATAGCCTCATTCTCATAAACATTTGCAAAATAGTGGAATAGTAAAGCCAGGACAAAGACTTCACTGAGATCTAAAAAGCCAATTTATCAGTAATTGAGAAAATTCAGAACAGGCTGAAGATTCAGAATTACATGATACGAGTGTTACCTGCACTGTCAACTTCAGAAACCTCTGAGAAACCTCCTTGCTCCAAAACTCTTCCAAATTTAAATGTCATGACAACTCCGATTTATTGTCTCTAGCGATTACGATTTTTTTTTTATTTCTAAAAGTTTTGACTTAAAAAAAAAGCCGTAAGCACACACATGTGTTTCCGTGTTTTCCCGAGCACGGTGTGTGCAACTGCCTTTGGGAGACAGACGCCACCTGTGCCCCTTGCAGCACTTCTGCCTGTTGCCAGGGAAACTGCACACTTCGGAGGGAGCCTCTTCCTCCCCTTCCCTTCCCCCCGCTTCCTCACTGCTGGGTCTCCACATGCCTTGCATCCCTGCAAAAGGTTTTCACGATTGCTAACAGAGGAAAAAAATAATGGCTTCAAATGTATAAAACAGCATAATATTGCAGTAACCTCACAAATGGCTGGGAAGGCTGCAGGTTGTAACTTGTCACTTTCCATTAAAAATCTTCATTTCACCATAAATATGGCAAATGGCACAATAATACATAAGAAATTGGTGGTAAGAGTTGCTGTTGATCCTGCACAGTAATATGTAGAGCCCTCTAGTTGGCTGTGGAGGAAAAGGTTTTTGACCACAACTGCCTCCTGCGGCATGGAGCAACTCGAGCAGCCACAGGCACAAAGATGTCCCTCCACAACAGAGCCCCAAATTCATCAGCCCATATTTGCAACAGGAAATATGCCCCAATATAAACAGCAGGTATAGGTGACAGAAAACTGCATTCTTAAAATGCCTGATTGCTTCTAACAGGGCCCTGCTCCTCAGGGCCCACTGTACAGCTGCGTGAGCACTTGAGGGAGAGGGGAGGCCACCCCATGTCCAGAGGAGCTACCCCACAGCCCTAGCAGGACTGTAAAACAGAAACAGTTCCACTGTTCCTAAACACTGAAAATAAAAGAAGGAAGGGAAGGGAAGGGAAGGGAAGGGAAGGGAAGGGAAGGGAAGGGAAGGGAAGGGAAGGCGTGGAAGGAAGGGGGGAAGGGAAGGGAGGAAAAGAAGGGGTGGAAGGAAGGGGGGAAGGAAGGAGGGTAAGGAAGCGGGGGAAAGGAGGAAAGGAAGGGAAGGGGGGAAGGAGGAAAAGAAGGGGGGGAAGGAAGGCGGGAAGGAAGGAGGAGAAGGTAGAGGGGGAAAGGAGGAAGGGGGGGAAGGAAGGAAGGAAGGAAGGAAGGAAGGAAGGAAGGAAGGAAGGAAGGAAGGAAGGAAGGCTTGACTATTCCCACCTGTGAAAATACTTGCATGCCGTCTGGCTTGAGCAAACTGCAGAAACTACAGGCAGTGGGTAAACATTTATGGTTGCACACCTTTCAGTGCTGTCGGGACATGAAGGGAGAGGAAGGGGCTGCCAGACCCCAAGCAGGCCCGTGGGCCTTGACCAGGGCTCACGTGGCATCCTACATTTGCTGGCAGCTCAGAGGCTGCAGCAGACCTTGCCACCAACCCGTGGGGCCTTTGGGGATGCACCATCGCTGTTTGTGTCATGGTGGTCCCCAGTCCCAGGTCAGCTCCCCTCCTGAGGCGCCAGGCAAAGGCATGTGTGAGAAGGGGGAATGAAAGGAGCCCAGGCAGGTTCAGGAAATCTTGGGAGTTGAGTCTATCTCCACATTCACAACGATGCCTTGTGAATTGTACTTGCTACACCCTTAATTTCCTTTGACAATTAAAACCCCACTACCCTTCCTGACAATTATGTAATTATAAGAAACTGAGAATGCTCAAAGTTGTCACTGGGGCTGTCACAAAGCTATGCTAGGTAGAGAGTTGACATATTGAAAGATTTTATTGCATGTTATTCCACCTTGTGCCTTGGATCAGGATCCTGTATCACCAAGGGAGGTGAGGTTCTCACCAACAGACTTACCAGAACCTTGTGAGTCATCACAAGTGAAATACTTCATTTTGTAAATATAAACAAGCACTTAGTTTTGAAAGCAGTAATTTCTACCAACTTTCCTAAAATTTTATTAGAAATGACCCAGCATGACGTAACAGCCAAACTTGCCATTGCCTATGCAAGAAATGTGCTAAAGCCTATAATGAACTATAGAGGTAACTGCTTTTCAAAAAAGTGCATTTTACTTAAAATATACTGCTTTGAAGTCAACACATTTCACAGTGATGCAAATGCTTCAATTGCCTTTTCAAATAGAAAGAATCTGAGGTTTAGAATGATGCCAAAACCACAGCAGCTGCCTCTGTTTTTAAAATAATAAGGAGAAACCTGATCATTAAAATAAAAAAAAAAAGGGCTTCTCATAGTACTCTGCCAGATACGAACATTGACAGAATGTTAATGTTTTATAGTAATTAGTACTGAAATGAATTTTAGACAACCAGGAGCATGAAATTCAATCTTCCTTCAGCCAGCTCAGTAAAATGTGATTGCAACTGTTCAAATAAAATGAATTATTGGCAAATTTTAATGTTAATTTACACTAACAATGAAATCTGTACAGAACATGCAGGCTGCCAGGCAATTTTCACACTGGTTTCACCAATTCATATTCCAAATATAAAAGCTACTAAATATTTTCCCCATATAACATAAGAACATAAGAAGTTGCAAGAGATCACTAACCTCTCAGTACAGGGTTAACAGTGTACAAGAACAGGATTGTCATTTTCTTCCCGTCATTGACCTTTTTGGCACTTTGGTACTTTCCAAACTATGTTTGGTTTCCTAGGACTGTGTACAAACAACTGGAAATAATAAGGGACAGACACTGAATTTGTCACAGTATGACTGGAAAAGAGGCATGATGAGGGAACCACAATTGGGATGTAATGCATGGTAGAGTGGCAGTAGATGGACGCTGTCTTATATTTTCCTATCCTCTGAGGTTATATAATTGAAGTGTATACCCAACTTACTTAACTCATAGCAGAGTATTCCTGACTCTGAACTATAAAAGCAGTGTCCTGCATTTCATAAATATTAAAACGAACCATTAAATCTGATAAACTCAGAAGTCTTTATAGATGAGTCCTTTTTCTATCACATTTTTAACCCTCTTGTGATTCAGATTTCTCTTACCTTGCTAACACATTATGCTCTAACAAAACTATTATTTATTCCAGTAATAGCAAGTTTTGTAAGACTTTTTCAGAAATTTGGAATAAAAATAACTTACCAAGCAGAATTTAATGGAAGCAAGCTTTTAAACCATATTTTCACTACTGTATCTCCTGTCATACTGAATAATCTTCAGTGAAAGTAGTCATAGCTCTGTTGGTATGCTCAGCTGTGCAACAGCACCTTGCAAAGCTGGTCCCTTTGCATGAGTGGGTATATTTATTCTGACAGAGTAATAACCTTGATCATGACTCAGGTGGGATACTCCCTGAATATGTTTAGAAGTATGATTAAACAAACTGAATATTCTGTAAGTGGTTTCTGTTTTAGGTTTATCATATTTTATTCTAAACTAACTTAAATATTCTTATATGAAGCTTTATAGATCCTTCCATCATTTGAAGCTATAAAAATATAAAAATTAATCATGCATTTCGATCTTTCTTATTTTGTAACAAAATCAAATTGTAATCAGAAATTAAATAAGCAAGCCTTTATGTAAGGCCTGCTTACAAAAAGTCCAAAGAAACACGAACATTTCAATAAATCATATTTTACACATATAAAACACTAACATTATAGGGAATGCTAAATGTATAAAGGGTTGTTGTAATCATATTCTAGATTGTTTAAAATCAGACCAACATACATAAGTAAAAGTAAAGGTTAAAAAACAAAACAAAAAAAAAACCCCACAGTGACAATGTAATTGCTTGCTGTTATACCTTTCTACCTCTCTACCAAAATTCATCACTTTTCACTAGAAGTAATATTTTTTCAACAAATTATTATTTCAAAATAATTAATTTATGCTCCTGCAAACTCATGTTGCTCTTTTCCACTAATATTTTTCAGTCATAGATAATGACAGCAGCCTGCACATGAAAAAATACCAATGCCCAAGCAATAATTTTTTCTCCTTAATGACATTAACAGCTTCCATCATAAACCACAGTACAGCAGCAGAAAATAACACAATAATATCAAAGCCAGCTATTAAAAAAATGTTACATATTCTAGCTTTACCAGGTGGTGTTGCTGAGCTGAGAAGAATAACAATAAATATGAGTATAATGCAGACTGTGATGCAGGGCCAAATTATCTTCTTGCAGGTGTATAAATCCCCACTGAAGAAGTCTCAATAAAAGATCTAATCTATTAGGACAAAATAATTTATCTTGTAATTCAAAATGACTTATTTTCTAACACAGTAACTCCAAACATTTTTAATGCTCCAACTCTTGCTGCCTTAGGGAAGCCCTATTGTTCTTTTGTAGTCTACCTTTTATCATTTGTGCCCATTAATATTGAAACATATTTTAAAATGTTTATTGAGCTGATGGATTGCTACAGCACTGAGATATCCACAGAAAGTTGTTTAGATATCTTCTAAAGCTTAGGACATGGAGCTTCTAGAGAGGGTCCTGCGTAGAGTCATGAAGATGATTGAGGGACTAGAGCATTTGTCTTATGAGGAAAGACAAAGCGAGCTGGGCCTGGTTAGTCTGGAGAAGAGAAGGCTGAGAGGAGATTTGATCAACATGTTCAAGTACCTGAGGGGTGACTGTAGGGAGGATGGGGCCAGGCTCTTCTCCGTGGTGGCCAGTCACAGGACATGGGGTAACAGGTCTATGTTGAACCACAGGAAGTTCCACGTCCATGTGAGGAAGAACTTCTTTCCTGTGAGGGTGCCAGGCTGCCCAGAGAGGCTCCTTGTGGAGTCTCCTTCTCTGGAGATCTTCCAAACCCACCTGGATGCCACCCTGTGCCACGTGCTCTGGGTGTCCCTGCTGGAGCAGGGGGTTGGACTAGATGATCTCTAGAGGCCCCTTCCAACCTCAACCATTCAGTGATTCTTAGCATTACTCAATCCCATATCGTGGTCAGCTGCTCAAAGGTATTCCAGTGTTTTCTTGCCACTTAGAAGTGGTGCACAAAGCAGCCATTGCTTTAGCACAGGATGCATGCAGTCACCATAGCAAGTATCTGGTAGCATTATGGAAGCAGCTTTAAAATGAACTGCTGTCACTCAAACTTTCAACACTTTTCTTCTTAGATATACCAACAAAACTATGCTACTAGACAACTTCTTTGTTAGTTTTACACTCCAATTTCACAATTAATGATGCATTGAACTACTGAAATGCACATATACCCCCCTCCGCACACAGATACAACCTCTCTTATATGGTGTTTTTATATATATACATGTATACAAATATGTATATATATGCATAATAAAATGATATGATGAATTAGGTTTCCTGATATGCTCCATTGCTCTGGCAACAGTTTTTTCTCCTGCGATCTAGCTGTTTCTGAAAGACCATAGCCTGCATAAATGTTTTTCCATTTTAGACAACTATATATACCATCTCTAGGCCTCCTCATTGGTCTCAGAAGATATCACAGAATATTAAAAAGCTTTACTATCTGTACTTTAACTAAAGGAAGAACTACAACCAGAAACAGCAAAGCTGGAAAGTTACTGTGATCATTTAAGCCAAATTCTTGCATAATGCAGATCATTAGACTGCCATAAATTAATTATTGTTTGAGAGATAACATACCTGTTAGGAAACAAATGTTTTCTTAGAAGAGATTTTAAAATATGTAATTGAAGTATCCAAAACAGACCTTGGCAAACAGGCTTCACAATTAGCTATTTTCACTGTGTAAAATGTAAATACTGTTTCTACTGCTAATCTTTTAAAAAAGATATTGGTAGCCTGACATCTTTTATCTTATCCTGTACCAGCAGAGTTATTAAGATGATTTTTCTAACAATCTTTACAAATGCTTTTAACTGCTTTGATTTTCGATTCTTCCTTTCATCCTTACACTTAACATTTTTCTACACTGACAAATTTCTACATTCATACTCTTCACTTAGTGTTGCAGTTCAATTATAATTTTTTCAAATAAACATTCATGTTGTTCAGTCAAAATATTGTTTTTTCCCTCAAGGGAATTTTATCTTTCCAATCATTATTGAAAGTAAGCCCTAATGAAAGAAAAAGGGAAGACTGTTACCCATGCTCAGAATTGCTGACTAATAAACAGGATCTGTATCCATGCTTTGGAATAACGATTGACTGAAGTTACCAAACATGGTTGAGGTTACTACTTACATTACATTAATTATTCAAAGGGTGAACTATTTTTGCATTGGCTGTTTATGTGTTAATATTCTTTTGCCAGCATCTTCCCCATCTCTCAACTCATTTGTTCTTTTCAAAGCACTGACGTCTCCCTGAGCCAGATGACATTCACACTGCATACTTCTGAACATGGAAGAAAACAGTCTTTCAGATAAGACTTTTCAGATAAGACTTGGCAAGGCAACTAACTTATTGTGCAAACTAAAGAGCAGAAACTATTTTTAACATATAAAAATGAGGCAGGGAAATGTCAGTGTCACTAGCACAAAGAATGATTCCTAGTTTGTCTGTGTGCAGAGTTACTGTATGAATAACGTGTTAGAGACATACTACAGCCAGTATGGACAGATTTTTATGTCAAAACCATTAAAACTTAGTAGGAGATGGCTGCTAAAAAATTGCTTTTCTGGCTGGTTGGCACTTTCTCTAAATTATTTCAAAATAATACAACTTTCCATAAAAACTTTCATTTAATTATTTCAAAAAAGAAATTATTTTTGTTTTTACAATAATTAAAAGACTGTCTGCACTGACAATAAAGGGGCTGACACTAATGTATTCCAGAAAGCCCTGGAATTGGAAAGGGAAGGGCTGGGAAAGCCAAGGATAATCTGCAGTTGAAACTGGTAAAGATATGAAAGACAGAAAGAGCAGTTTCATTTGCAGCTGATATATTTACAGGAGATCAAAGAAATTGCTGACCTTCTGCTGAATGGGGAGATGAATTAATGGAAAAAAAAAAGACATGGAAAAAACAGAAAGCATGGAAATACTGCTACGGAGACGACATCTGTTTTGGGGCCCTCAGGATAAGAGACATATCAGAAAAACTGAAGAGTCTAGTGGAGGACCACTAAGATGGTTATGCACGTGACTGGTAGAAAGGAGGGAACTGATTTATTCAGACTGGAAAAGTGAAGGCTAAGGGAGCATCTAATTACTGATCTCAGTGCAATAGTAGTAGTTAGATTAGCTAGTCAAAGTCTTCACAGAGGGGCACAGAAAATGGTCAGTGTATTGGCCAATGGTCTAATAGCCAAGGGGTTAATGTTCAAAAGTGGCAACAGGGAAATTGTGATTGCACAAAATGAAAAAAAAAGTGATCAAGACTCACTCAAATAGGGTCCACCATAGCTGTGGGATCTCCAGCCCTACAGAGGTTTAAAACTGGAGTGGACATAGCCCTGAGCAACCGAATTGATTTTGAATTTAGCTCTGTTTAGAACTTCACAGGCCTTTCTAACTTAAATTAGTGCACACTTCTAGGATTTTAGGACTTTCAAATTTTCGTATAAACTGAAAGTTGAACTCTGTCTTGTCCCATTTTTGAAAGATATTGAAGTGCTTTTCATCTTCTAAGATATATTAGTATTCAGTACAGAAAAAGAAATATGATATCTCTGGATTGTTATATATTGCAAATGAAGCAACTGAGTTGAAAAGTTGAATAGTGTGTTCAACAAACTACTGGGAAAGTTTATTTGAAATTGAATCAGAATACAGTATTACTGGATTCTGGTAAGTCTGTGTTTAAACAAACTGATTGTGTTCCATTTCAGTGTTTAATTGTTTTCCCTCCTTTGTCAGAGCAGATTCTCACATATATGTCTTTGTGAAGACCTAACATAGCCCAGCTGTCTCAGTTAATCTTACCAAACTCTGTGGGACTTAGAAAATCAAAAACTCTTCCTGAAACACAATGACAACAAGTCATAGCCTTGAACTCTCTGTGCATTATCAAAGATTTAAACTAAACAAACAAATCACAGCCTTTCTCTGTAAAATTAAATCTTTTCAAATTAGCTTTTTCCCTTGGCCTCGTTCCAGATTTCTCAGGCTGATGGGTTGAAAAGATGGCACTGGCATTTACAAAACAGCAAGTCTAGCAATTCTGGCAAGCCCTGATGGGAAGAGAGATCACCAGGGCATTTAACAGCATCTATTATTATAACAATACTAGAAAACATCCACCTGCCTAACAAAGAATTGATTCTGGCATCAACATTCTTCCTGGAATATGTTCAAACAACATTAGCATGAGAAAGCGGAGCAGGAAATTACACTTCTTTGCTTCTTGATTGTCTCTTACAAATGCATTAGGTAGGTGTGCATACGATCAACTCAAATGCCATTATATACCACAAATATTATCATGGAAAGGGAAGAAGACAAATATTTAGTACATAAATCAGTATGCTTTGGAAACAGAAAAGAATTTTGAGAGTCATAGATAAAAATTCTCAGAACTAAAATATTTTTCCCCTCTAACAGATCATGACTTATTTTAGATTAGCAACATGAAATACTTGGATATCATTTATGTCTCAAAAGAAAATTTCATTGCTCTAAAGTACAANAAAGAAAGCTTCATTTCTCTAAAGTACAAGGTATCAGAATAATGTTAAGTAGAGATCCATGTTATTATGAAATGACTCAGGCATGCTGTCAGACAAGGAGAAACCAGGTGGGTATCTTATGTTTAAACAACTAACTATTTTAAATTATGAGTATATATCAATATGTTATGTAAAAAGGTATCAAAATAAAAATCCTAATTAATTTGACCTAGCAAAACTTCTTAAAATCTTGATTTTCATTTAAAATTTACACTTACTATGTATCTTCCACCTACATCCTTTTAACAATAATTCCTGCCAGTAATTTCCTATATGACTAAGTCTGAAGTCCTTAATTTGAATCAGTTTGCACATCTGCATAATAGGTGTAAATAGTTCAAAGACTTCAAGGCTGTATTATTCTATATACCAAGAAGAAAAAATCACAGGGGCATCCCACAGCAGAGGGAGCTCTAAGACAAGCAGTATAAGCTGAAACAATGCCTAGAAGAATAGCAGAACCAAAGTCTGAAAACAATGAGAAAGCATACAAGGGAAGAGCAAGGCGGGGGAAGAGGATGTGATGACAGACAACATGAAACAAAAGACAGAAAACATATTTCCGTGCATATTTGAGAGATGGTTGGAAAGAGAAATCACTAAGAGTAACTAGAATGTCCTTGAAAAATCAAAATTGGATGATGAATACATCCTTGCAACTTTATTGCACAGACTAGAATTTACTAGAGTGTGATAGCATGGAAAAATATCAGGGAGCCTTTACAGCTGTGGCCTGATATAGGAAGGAAGGAAAAGGAAGCTCAGTGATACCATTTGATGAAAAGTACTGTAACCAAGATCAATTTGATAAAGCTTTTTCTTGAGTTTCAGACAAATTTGGCTTGGCCATATCAACGGATTCTCCTTGCTTCTAACAAATGAAAAATATGTCTTTAAAAAACAAGGATTTTCACTTTTCCAGCATACTTTCTCTATCTGTGGGCTAAACTAGATTTCCTATTGGCTTCTACACTGATTTCTTGATCTTTTTTGTGATATTATTTTTTCAGCCCTTTGGATTTATTTTTAATCTGCTTTTGTCTAGATTAGTGTCTTTGTCATCATCATCATCAGCCATTACTTAAAGTAAAAATATATCTAAATGTCTTGTCCTTTGAGCGAGTAAGGTGATCAAGTTCTTAGAATCCATCTGATAAAATCAAATATTTTATACAAATCATAATTCTTCATATTTAGCCCCAATTTTAGCTCTTTAGATCACTGGAATTCCATCATCCCCATTGGAAGAGCTGTAAGTAGTGAAGGGCTTTTAAGAAAGCATGGATGACAATCCACATTTCAAAGAAATAATTAAAAATTCAGATAAAATTGGTAGATACATTAAGATTTTATATTTATAATTCTATAAATTGCAAAAACATACATTAATGGGCGCCATTATGTACATACACTCAAGTGGACAGTAGTATGCACACTATCATTTTTCTTCCTGAAAGTGTTATTTTTTTTCTGTCTTCTTAGTAGTTGATAAAATTAGAGGGAAGACCTATCCTTCAGGACTGGCTGGAAAGTCTCAACTGTTTTTGAAAAATACCAGCTCTGAACTGCCTTATGTGTGGAGGTGAGGGAAATGCTCACACAGACTCTGCAGCAAATTAGCTGGCATTTGGAAGCTTATCTGGTTATGTCTCTCATGTTAGATGCAGCAGTAAAATATTATCACTGGTTGCCAAAAATATCTAACATCATTTGAAATCTAGCTATTACGTTTGTCTATGTAATCTCCCAAGGTACTGGGAGATTTAGTCAATCACATTGGCTAAATAAAATTAAAAAGAGTTTCCTGAAATACTTTTTTTTTCATTTTCTTTGCATCTCTCATGTACAGTGGCCCCTTCTGCTGCCAGTCTGGTGCAAGGCAATTAAAAGGTAGATTGTATCTTTCATACTTCTTTAATAGCTCTGAAAATTTTAACAAAATAGTAGAGGCGGTGAGTCATCTCACAATATTAGCCATAATGATTTTTTCCCATTTCAGAGAACATATGAGATTTTTGCAAAAATCCCATCTACCAAACTATAACTTTGTAGTTTAGATCGTAAAGCCTTATGTTTAGAGCTCTGAAAGTTTCTCCTGTTTGAACCTCCAGAGAGTCAGCCAAGATAGCAACTACAGCAAAGGGTCATTCATATGTATATTTATATACACACACACACACACACATTTTATACATTTTGAGAAACTATAACAGTATTGAACTGCAAAGAGCAGTTCTGCTGCTAAGAAATAAGCTACCACTATTAAGATGGAGTCTGCAGAGTCAAAAGGAGACGTGACATGAACTATGGATCTAATTTGCAAAACACATGTATTTCCTCCTCAAGAAAAAGTACTACAAAGCTAATAAGAAAATGAACAGAAGTAAATCCTGCCAGTACTTAAGATGATGTCCTGCAGAGCACTTGGCGAGTGGGAGTAAAGGACACTGTTCTCTGTTTAACTTTGGCCCAAAAGTGTAAGCAGAGACTGGATATCCTTCTTCCCTGCCACCTTAACTCAGCTTCAAGAAAATAAATTCACTATTAAGACAAGACATCTGAATTTTAATTTAAGCCAAACATGGGGCTCATAGATTTATGATGCATGGTAAAAAAGACTGGGAAGGCCAACATGAGGAGGGTAAGTCGCTTGAATCAACAGAATGAATATTTTAAATTAACATTTGTATTCCAGTAACTCCAACAGACTCCAGAGAATGACTCTGCTTAACACTGTGTACAAATATAGGAGACAGCTGCTATGGCAAAAAGGTTACATTTTAAAGAGCAAGACATAAAAAGCAACTTGACAGCACAAGAAGGAAATAAGTAATGGAAATGTGATTAGCTCAATTTTTAAAAAAACAAAAATTAAATTGTAAGATATAATTTAAACTATTGAATTTTTTTCTAAACATTTGCAAAATGGAATAACAGGAATAGGAAAATTCTATTCCCTTACATAGTGCTTAACTTGGAAAAGATAAAAAAAAAAGCCTGTGATACACATGTAAGTATATGTGTGCGAGAGCTTGCACACACATTCAAGAGAGAGAGCAATTACCACTGGACTGCATTCACCCCTCAACTAGCAAGTAAAGTGAGGTACATTCTCTGTTTCAAGGCAGATTGTTCAAGAAAATTATGTCTCACTGAATAGACTTGAGACGGTGTCTGAGATACCTTCTTAACCTAATGACCTTTGCTTTTAAGTTTGGGGTTATTTTTTTGTCAGCTAAATGAATTGTACTTATCTGGCATCTCAGACACGAGCAAAGACAAACCAATAAACATTTTAATTCATAGAGTAATTTGTCAAAGGAAGGCAAACACAAAAGACTGGTAAGGAATGGACCATGAGCATGAAAATGCTCAGGTTTAACATAATCTATCTGTTGTTTTCCTGTCACACCTAGAGGCCCTGAGTAGTATTCAGTAAATATAGCCACTTCAAAATATACCTTACATTTTGATTAATGGTGCTAGTAGCATAAGCTTACATAAGCATTCTTAGGCATACAGTTTACCACCTAATTTCTCTAGGGTAAATGTAAATTTAAACATCACTTTTGAATGTGATCCTATGTATCTGATCAATACTGAACAGATTTCCCTAAATTATTGGCTGGCAGATTGTCTCATGATTCTAAGAGTTATTCTCTTCAAGAG
This sequence comes from Crypturellus undulatus, assembly GCA_013389825.1. NCBI lineage: Eukaryota > Metazoa > Chordata > Aves > Tinamiformes > Tinamidae > Crypturellus > Crypturellus undulatus. The sequence goes on from VWPW01025395.1 coordinate 18,461, forward strand.
TAACAGAAGTTTCTTCCACATTTACCATGGCATTTATTTATATATTTTGAAAAGTCCTTTTCAGTTCCCATGAAGAAACCAAAGTACATTTTTACCTACTTTTCCCAAAATAAGAGACAGCACTGCCTAACAGAATTGATTAAATGTGGCAGAAATACAAGTGAATTGGTCCTTCCGGATCACTATTAACTGAGAGAGACTGCTGTAGGCTTGAGCTATTGCCTCAGGCAGAAAGGGTCCCCAGAGAGTGTAGGACATGTAGGAAAGTTTTCAAGAGGTTACAGGCTTTTAGTGAGAAACCTGCACTAAGCATTAGAGTCAAAAAAAATGCCTTAGAGACCCTATATGTCTACAGCTGCCTTCTTTTAGAATCATCATGATGAAGGCCAGAACAGGTCCAGATTTATTATAATTATATATATATATTTATATAGCTGATTATTATATGATTTATGTTGCAATAATTCTATGAGGTCATTCATTCTTGATGCAGACTGCCTGAAGTTACATCAGAGAAGAGCTGTTTAGAGTAAAATATTCATTGGACAGCTGAATCTTCACAAACAAAATATTGAGAAATGGATTATGGTGAGAAATGGATAATGTTGACTACAGTTCTGAGTACACCCACTTTAGCAAGTATAAACCAAATTTGGTTATTTTTTTTCTCTGTGCTCTGAGATTATTTAGTGTCAATGTTTAAGATCTGAATCATCCAAGGTTAGGTCTGTATTACAGGTTTTGATATCTCAAGAGGTTTAAGAGTTAGATTATTAGCAGTATTCCAACTTCTGTTTCTGCAGCAGCGTATCGGTTCATATCAGCATAATGAATAGTTATTTATAGTTTAAAAACTCCAAACATTTTCTCCTAAGTAAACCAAGCAAAATTTTTGTGGCTGCCCTTTCTCACAAAATGAATTTACAAAGACCAACTGAATTACACAGAGGAAAACATGCAGTGCGCTGCTCACATGGTCATCTCCAAACCAAAGAGCATGCCAGCATAAGCGTATCAAATTAGTCTTTAGTAAACCTAGGGAAACGTATCATATTCAAACAGAAGAATCTGATTTTCAAAATATTTTATCAACCATTTTATGCCTGAGAAAATTTTCTGATAACACATTTGCAGCAGCCCAGGTAAATATGTAACATAAAATATCTGATTAAATCTCTCCATTACTGCTACTGAAAGTGTAATAGATAATAGTTATTGATTCCTTTTAAGATTTTATGATCCATAAGACAAGCAGACAAAATTATGTTTACTCAACCTTAAAAACATTTATATAGTTTAGACATATTTTTAAAGCTTTTTGGTAACTTTCACAGATTTAATAACTACATCAAAACCTGTTTAGAAGCACTATTTGACATCTGTCAAAATAAGGATAAGATATTCTGTTTCCCCATTTAATATAAATATAATGGGAGCATTATGATACTATTAGGCATCAAACCACTAAAAAATAGTGGGCAGACAAATGATACTGGATATTTTTGGCAGAGAAAGTCATAGTTCAAGAAATGGAAATACCAGGTTAAATAATAATATAATAACTTAGATTATTCAAATCAGCAGGACCAAAAGGAAATTTACCCCAGACTGCTTGGAAAACTAGCTGAAATATGTAAATAATAAATTATTTTCTTCATGAACTCAATAAGGATCGTGAGATCTAAGAGCACTGGAGAGGGATACACACAATACCAATATGGAAAAAGGAGCAATCAGGAGACTCATGAGGGTATAAGTATCTAGAGGATAATTGGATTATAACTGTACAATATAGAAAATAAAAATCTTGCCAGACTAATAAACTTTCTTCTTTGGAAAACTAACTCATCTACTGGCTAAGAAAAAGGCAATAGGTTTCGTCTAACTTGCCTTTAGTAGAGCTTTTGACATATGGAGAAAAAATATAGGGATACCTGGGCTAAACTGAATTACTCTTTGACAGTAGCAGAAATCATCAAGAAAAATAAAAATAGCAAACAATTTCTTTTNTGGGAGGTATAAGCAAAAGTAATTCAAAAATATTGACATCAATTATTTTCTCCTCATCCGAATTATGATGTGAATGGTCTGTGGATCATGTGAAGTCCACTAACCATAACCTTGTTTGGGAATCAACGCAAAATGTTCAAAGTGTGAAATAATAATCATAGTGTGATTAATAATAATAATAATAATAATAATAATAAAGTGTGAAATAATAATCATAATCATAAAAACTTCATCAACAAAGAACAGACAATAAAGGTAACAGCATTTAGTGACTCTTTTAATACTCTAAGAATACACTGATTATTTTCCATATCCTCTGATCTTAGATGAGAAAAAGTTTGCTTAATTTGCTTCCAGGGAAATCTAACCTAGATACTGTTTTAATGATAATGATGACTAAAATTGGAATAGATTACTCTGGTCACTGGAAGTTAGACCTGAGAGGTTAGCTAAAATTAGATAAAAATCTGCATAATGTTTTGGTTTGATGCCACATCAAACCATGATATAATGACCTCTTGAGATACCTTTATCTCTCCGTACCATTCTGGTAGAAATAATAATGTCAGTTTCATCCAACTCCTTTCAAAATTATCTTTCAGGCAAACAGCATAAAGGTTTATTTATGAGTATGTAGGTACTATATTAGAGAAATTTGCCTGAAATGGATCATAAGTGGAACAAATAGTAGTTATAACTAGTCCATAAAGACTATAACTGTAGGATTTATGGAAAGATCTACCTAAGAACCTGTCCAATGTTGATCTACAGAGCAGATTAGCTGACCTGCTGAGCATCAAGAGGCACAATTTATGTCCAATAGTTATAAAGAAAAAAAAAGAGATGTAGATAGACAAATTAATTTTTCATTTCCATTTGGCTGCTTCTGAAAACTTACATCTTTTTTTGGATTGTCTTCAGACTGTTCTCATGGAAAATTAAACTACTGACTGCCATAAAAGGCACTGGAGATTTTAATGCCATTCTGCAATGAGGTGCCTAAATTCCAGTTTCAAAATCAATAGATATTAGGTATTGAGACTGTTTTGTAAAGTACATTGACAAGAACTATATAAATAAGTTTAGCTGAGAAAGAGATCTACAGTCCAAAACTTCTTTAAATGAGCTAATCACCTCTATATGAAAACACTTTTATGAGTGCCTTTACTGCTCTCACCTTTTCCTTTTTGACATGTTTTTTTGTGATATGTAAGTTGACTCCTGAGTGTTGGTGTCAGTTTATGAACTTCAGAATAGCCGACCAGGCAGTATTTTCAGATTTGGTCTCATTTCATTAGAAAAAATAGCCTACCAGTTCTCTCATTTACTATTGATAGTATGTGGATACCACTTCAAAATTCATGATTATATATCAAATATAAATGTCTTTAAAAGTTATGGTTAGGAGAAAATTAAATATAAGCCATATTCAACTATAAACAGACTATAAGCATATCATAGAATCATAGAATGCCTAAGGTTGGAAGGCACCTCTAGAGGTCATCTAGTCCAACCCCCCTGCACATGCAGGGCCACCTAGAGCACCTGGCACAGGGCTGCATCCAAGCGGGGCTTGAAGATCTCCAGAGAAGGAGACTCCACAACCTCTCTGGGCAGCCTGTTCCAGGGCTCTGTCACCCTCACTGTCAGGAAATTTTTCCTTAAGTTCCTGTGGAACTTCTGATGCTTCAGTTTATGGTCATTGCCTCTAGTTCTGTTGGTGGCCACCACTGTAAAGAGGCCAGCCCCATCCTCCTCACTGCCTCCCTTGAGGCACTTACAGACACTGATGAGGTCCCCTCTCAGCCTTCTCTTCTCCAGGCTGAACAGGCCCAGCTCCCTCAGCCTCTCCTCACAGGGCAGATGTTCCAGGCCCCTGATCATCCTCGTGGCCCTGCGCTGGACTCTCTCCAGCAGCTCCACATCCCTCTTGTACTGTGGGGCTCAGAACTGGACACAGTGCTCCAGATGTGGCCTCACCAGGGCTGAGTAGAGGGGCAGGATCCCCTCCCTCGACCTGCTGGAGACGCTCCTCTTAATGCACCCCAGGACCCCATTGGCCTTCTTGGCCACGAGGGCACCCTGCTGCCTCATGGTCAACCTGCCCAGGTCCTTCTCTGCAGAGCTGCTCTCCAGCAGGTCGGTCCCCAACCTGTACTGGTGTCTGGGGTTATTCCTCCCCAGGGGAGGAGCACTTGGCCTTGTTAAAGATATATAAAATATGAGAAAACACATTCTTATTCCCCTTTTTTGTACAGAATTGGAGAACTGAAAATAATGCCACATCATTTGATCTTCATCTGATCTTTGCAGGTACCAATACATGAAAGTTCAAGCAACTCTAATGAAGCTATAAGATGAAGGTATAGTCTAAAAATGTTATGAGACTATAAAGTACCACAAGGGAAAGTTACAACCCAGTGTATAATTTAGAACATGCCTTCGCAACTCAACATGTATGCTGCATGTATACAAACTCCATATCTTTCCAAAGAAATCAGAATCTGAAGAAAACAAGCACAAGATACATAAAAATACACACACACACACACACACACACACAAAGGATTCAATTCCAAATCATTTTCCTTCTAACTTAAGAAAAACTATTATTTCATTTCAAAAGAGAGATCTTAGTGCAATATAATAGTACAATATGTGGAAACTTCACTGGCACCTAGCTATTCATTCAAGGACTACAAAAAGCCTGGAGTACACTAACAGACATCCTGTGGGGGAGTTTCCTTTGCAGTATTTACCATAGGGAATATTTATGCCTGTAGGATAATTTCCAAGCAGTTACATTGGGTGACAAGCACTAAACCTCCCAGTTACTGTAATTGCTGCTTAGAGTGAGGAATTATGACAGAATTCTTAACATTGTAAAACACACACAAAAAGCACAAGCAATAGTCCTACCAGCTGTCACAAAACATGGACTTTGTCATTATATGTCATGGACTTTGGACATTATAGCATCCATGTCATGTATACTGGGGCTTTATAGGAAATCACTGGTTCCATCAATTTTAGTATGCTACTAAGATGTTACAAAATTCCTGAAATCTTCACATTCCTACAGGTTTTCATTCAAAATTTTCTTTAAATCCTTGCCTTTAGGATGTCTGTCAGAGAGCTGCCATTAACTTCACTAGGACCACGTTTTAAATCAGGTCTCTGAATGACAATTTAATAAAAATTATTGCTTATTACAGACTTGTAATTTAAAATTGCAATGGCATTTTATTGTAAAATTTTCCCCATTGTCTATTATTTTACCATATTTATAATTAACAGAATAAGAAGATCTTCCAGCCCTTGAGTGAAAGCAGAAGGCAGAAAACAGCAGAAATGAACTTCAGGGGTTTATTCTACACATACTTTATAAAAACTTCCTTCCATTAATGTCCTTTTAATTTTTTTTCAGGGTTGTCTTGAAATGTCAGCTCATTCCAGGTTAGGAAAAACATTTCTATCCAAACTCTATGAGAAATTAAATAGACCTTTTCAGGCAAGAACACTGTAGATGCTTTTTCCTGCACGGCTGGTTGCAGCTGTCATTTCCAAACCTCACATTCTTTGGCTATTAGGTAAGTATCTATATGTCAGTTTAAAAGTGACTTCCATGAAAAACAAACTGTTTATCCAGGCTATTTAAAAAACAGTGATAGCTGTAATGGAAGTGATAGTTTTTAGTGATTGCTTCTCACTTGCTTTTGGTGAATGAAAAGAAGTCTAGGTAACTTAAGTGGGTTTTTTGTTGTTTGTTTGTTTGTTTCTTAAAGTCACTCTGAGGTTTGCCATTAATGGTTTAATCAGAGGTTATTTCTTGTTTCTCTTCAAGTATGTTAACTGTAGAATTTATATCACAAGACACCTTTTCCTACTGGCAAGTTATTTCACAAAGTGAGCATATATACTTCCATTCTTTTCTTGTCTTAAAAACAGACAAAAAAACCCAAACCAACACAAAAAAAACCCCATACACACAGAGAAAGCATAAAGTAGCTAAGGAAAGCCTGTCTAAACTACCGATATGGTTGTTTTGTCCTCTTAACACATTTCACACTAGGAAGACTAATGGCTTACAGAAATTTATTTCTCCCAGCTTAACTTCTCTAGGAGGTAAGGCACCCAGTCTCATGTAATTTTTGCTGAGATGCATAAATACATTAGAAAAAAAACAGCATTTAGTTAGAATCTGCAAGACACATTTCACAATATACACTTTCCTATAAGTAAGCAGAATATAAGGGGATGAACAAATGCAAAATCTTCTGAAGGAGAACTTACAGGCTGAGATGCTCCCCACTTTAAGGTCAGAAAAGATCCCCGTATGTGAACCAATTACTTGTCTGTAATACTGCACAAATACTTCTACCAAGTCTTCAGTTATAGCCACACTGCCCTCATTTTTCAAATTCCCAGGCTCAGTTGTTTATTCTGGACAGCTCATTTCAACAACTAAATGACTGGTAAAGTCAGACTACATGTAGCCGCTAGCATTCCTTAGATGTCTGACGTGTAGAAGTGTACAGAAATATATTAGAAAATGTGCAATTCCAGAGCAGGATTCTGAAGCCTATCTTCTCTGACAAGCTTTCTGTCAGTCTCAATCCAAGGATCCTGTCAAAGCAGGATAGAAACAACCATTTTCAGGAGGTGTGCATTAGTACAGTAACAATGATTTATACAACACCAGAAAGCTTCAAAAATAGTGTTACTACAACTGTTCACAGTCAAATCTCCAACCAGAGAACTTTTATTTTTCATTACTTACTTTTCATTGTTTTTCATTACTTCATTATTTTGTCTCATCATATATTTTTAAATAGGTTTACAATAGCAAGTTCATATACATTCGACTTACAATATTTAAAAAATGAATTTACAAATCCCCCAACAGAATAGCTCGAAAAGCCAACATTTTCAGAGTAACATCAGATGTTACTCTGTAAAAAGTTCACCTGCACACAGAGCAAGGAGCATGAAGGCATGAGGGTAGGCAGCACCTCAGCAACTCCAGCATAGACACAAGTGCTGGCATCTGCCATGGCTGTCCCAGAGGAGCAGGGGATCATCCTACCAGGTGAGCATTCCCCATCGCTCATTATTGACTGAGCCTGAACCTGGGAACTGGATTCCCTAACAGTATATATATGTGTAAGTAAAAAATCTAAGATTATATGGAAAATCTAAATACCACTACACTCTATATAAAAAGAAAATGCTACTTTCATAACAGAACCAATTAGAACAATCAGCTCTCATGTTGTTGGCAATTTTACTATCATTGACTAACTTATATGAATTATTTACTTTTTTATTGGTTGGTACTACAGAATGAAAGAGAATATAGAATCCACTCAACCAGATCCTTTGTGATGCTCTAGTCTGAGTTATAGAGGAGTATTCAGTAATTAATAGCCAGCGGTACATCTTGACATAATGCCAGATGGATCCCACGTCACTAAATATTACTGAAATAAGTTACTATTTATCAGATAATGGTTGCGGGACAATAAATTCTTGGAAAAGAAAGAAGTGTTCACAAGTGACAATGATACAATATATATAAGGAGTATTGCAATTGTCTTAGGGCATTAAAAATAAACAGAATCATATTTTCCTGTGAAAGTTATTCACTAGTTAAAGACACAGAATCTATTACTAATCTACATTTACCTTTCAAAGGAAGTTCTTTTAAATAAATTTAGTAGCATAGTGGATAAAAATTTCTTCAATCTTACTCTGAGATGTTGTTTTTCAGCCATTTATGGCTTTGCCTAAAACTAAGCATTCAATTAGAAAATTAGAAACTGATCATGCTGGATGTATGTCCCAGTATAGACCAGTGTTGGTAGCATTGCTTTGGAGAATGGAATTCTTACCTCCCAAGCAAACATGGGCTCTGCCTTCACAGGTGGCCTCCATCTGTACATTGCCCAACATTTTGGATACTTAGATCTTATTTTTTTAGGTTAGATTAGTAGGAATTCAGAATATGCCCAGCTCTGAAAGGAGATCTGAACAATAACTGGAATGCATTTTGTGCTGCAGTACAAAAAATGCTGGGTAATTAATCATTGTGTATTTCAAATTACTCACTCCACATCAGTATACCCTTCTGAGAAAGCTGGGCTTGATTTCTTCGTACCACAAATCCTCAAATCAAATCTTCTGTAAAACAGATTTAACAATATTTTGCCAGTAGTGTTATAGCATATTATTTAATCTTTGTGAAGCATCTAGACTCTACAATGTTAAGGAAATCCAATTAAGAAACAAGCCATTATGAACCTGTTGATAAAAAAAGAAATGAGCAACTGCCAATGCAGCCAAGAAACAAAGCATCCTGTACAAACTACAGTATGCATTCATGCATTTAAAACACAGAATACATTCACATAGGGAGGCCAAATTTAAAATTACCATATGGTACAAATCACCAGAATTGTAACATTTTGTAACTTTTGGATATTTTGTAGCCTTTTCGTTTGTAAGATAGTTACATTTGTTTTCAGAGAGGCTTATACAGACCATAATTTTGGCACTGCTTTTTTTCTGCAAAACTGAATTTTATATGGTGCTAAATTTATTCAAACAGCTGCATGCAAAATTATGCTTTAGTACATTCTGTAATCTTTAATGGGAGGAAATAGGGATTCTATTAGAATGCCTCTTTACTAACTGCTCAATTTGCATGTGCATAACAAGCTCATGAGAATGTAACCTGTTATTTCCCCATCATTATACTCTCTGAACACCTGAGCTTTAACAATCAGGAAGTTGTTTTGGTATCGTTAGAGAAATATTTAAACAGTTTTAAAGAGATATGTAAATATTCTATCTCTGCGTTAGATTAATAATATTATGTCCCATTGTATGGAGGTGCACAAAATAAGGATGGACAGCTGCTTGTCTTTATGTTGCCTTCAAAATGAGAGTAAAAGGGTTTTTGGCTTTAATTTTTCCCATTCATACCTGTGCCTGAAGGGAAATTGGCCCAATCATAATTAGTTTTCCTGCAGTGTAAAAGATAAGACAAAACGAAAAAGCAAACAAAAAACTAACTGGGCAAAAAATAGTTCTACTGCAAAAATTTTTGCAATGGCAATAGAAAAAAAAACACTAATATTAATCCCTGCTATTCTGACTACATTCTACCTACATTTGAACAGATAAATGAAATACAAAGAATTATAAGACATCTATAGATATCTTATAGATATCTAGAGTAGTTTTTCTCAACAGTCTGTCACACAATTGATTTTTTTTTAAATAAGATCATAGAAAAGCTCTTAAGTAAGAAATTAACAGTATCTTTCAACAGTACTCAGTATTCCCTCCCTAAGTTTCACAAATCTAAACTTCAGTGAGTTACCAAATAAAACAAACAAAAAGATTTCAAATAACATAAGCTGTAGGGTCTGGCTTCCAAATGAAAAATGGGGTGGTTCTTCACACACCGGGTTATGATTTATGGATTTCACTACCAAGGAGTTTTGCAGATGGAAAGACTTACATACCTTCCAGGGGAGACGTGAACTTAGGAAATATTTGAGCGGAAAATAATTGGAGCTGAAATTAATCCAAATAATAGGATACTGACTTGTGGTTGGTATCATATTGCATTTTCTCACATGGACATCTGCTTTCAGACAGAATACCAGTCCATCTGGATGGACCCTTAGTTTGTCCCCAAACAACTCTTTGCATAGCAGTTTTCATCTCATAAAAACATGCTTGAACTAAAGCAATTTTAGTTGGAAAAAGAGCACAGATAGGATTATCTAAAGAATTAGAAAGAAGAAAGTTACATTAAACCATTTTACCCTGTGCACATAGCACTTTCTGAATTTTCACTTTCACCCCCTCCCTTACTGTTTAGATTAACTTCTTGCCTAATTCACCTATAGGGGTGAGATTACTTCTTGCTACTGATTTGAACATGGGCTACCCTTAAAATAAATAAATAAATAAATAAAATTATAATATTTACTCTTTACTATAACAGCAAAGAACAGACAGACAAGATATTTCTTTTAAATTATGCAATACGACAGCAGGAAAATGCTCATGGGCATTACATTTATATTTTGTGTCTACCATATTTACAGAGAGAGGTTTATCAGTTAGTTGCTTAATGGAAATACAACTTGATCTACCTACAGGTAATGTTTTGACTTAAGGACTTGTTATTAAAACATGTTCAAGTAAAATAAGGAAAATTAAACAAGCTTTAAGCTTTTCCACATTCCAGAGAGGGAATTGGAATTTTGAATTATCGGTGATTGGTATAAATATTAAAATACAATTACAATTAGATGGTTTTTAATTTCTCTCTAAAATAAAGAAGGTCCATAACAAACTGCACCTATTAAACAAAACAGCTGCAGGAATCTTAGAACCAGAGAACCAAATCCCAACTTAAGTCTTAAGACAAGAGAAAACCTCTTCCTAGCCATTGGGAAATGGGTCTTGCTTGTTAAACTTTTTTTTTACCCCCAGAAGAAATGTATAATTCCTATGAGTTGAAGTTTCATAGCTGAGGAGAACTGGTGTCAAACATGTTAAACAGAGTGCCTAGAACAAACTGTAGTTTTGAATATCTCAAAATTCTCTACACAGTCTTTGATACATATCCCTTTCTCTAAGCCAACGTGTAAGATTTATACTCAATAATATCATAGAATTGTGGTATTACAAAAAAAAATCAAAATTAATGTACTAGGTTGATGTAATATACACTTAACTATTCCCATTGAAGGTTCTGTATGAAAGAAGCTTTGTTATGGTTACCTCCTTTAAAATAATGAAATAATGAATGAAATGAAAATGAAATAATGAATAATGTTTTCAAAAACATACTTGGAAATATATTTATATATATATATTTTGCATGGAAGTGGCAATACATCCTTTCATTTTTAGTAGATTATTCCAAAAACAAACTAAAGATAAGATTGAGGTAAATATAAAATGAAAACACAGACCTTCACTGTTCCAATGACCAAAAAACAAACAGGATGCTTAATGGAGCATGAAAAATGAAAAGTTCTTTCTCAGGTATTGCATTATATGTTGTTTTTTAATCCTACCAATAGTCACACTTTGTGTAGATCTTATATTCGAACTTAGTGGTACAATAAAGAGGCAGTGAGAAAAACATGGTTGATGGGGGTGTGCACTCTCAAGCACTGTGAGTAAGTTGTTCCCTTTGATATTCATCTAAACTCCACTCCTCTCAAATTTATATACATCTATATATTTTCAAAGTATCTATTCAATAAAATCAGAAAATGTGAACGGTAACTTGAAGCAGAAAGAACTAGCTTGGAAAACAAACAAATAAACAAACAAACAGAAACAAAAAAAACCCCACGAGTCTCACCTCTTAACTATAGTTATCAAAATCTGGTTGAGCAAACATTCTCTTTCCTTTGTATAGTCTACACACTGATAGGTAGAAAGACCGCATGATGACAGAAAAGGGATTGAACTCATTTCTAGCTGTTTTTTTCTGCAAATTTTGCAGAGCTCAAAAATACCACATGATCAAAACTGACAAATACACCCTATGGACAATATTAGAAAGAATTATTTCCTTAAAGAATATTATACAAGAATGATAAAACATGTAGTTAAATCAGAATCAAAATCAAAACTGCCTGACTCCTCTTTTCCTAGCTTTAGCAACATCACATAATGCTTTTTATGAATGAAACGGCATTACTGACATCTATTTCTTGAGAGAAAAATTTATACCGTCATCCCAGAAAACACTCCAGACACATCTTCCTACCTCCACCCTAAGAACAATACTGGGATCTAAGGAAATTCAAGCTCTCTGAGATTTGCAGAAGAGGAAGATATTATAAACTGTGTCTACTTGCATCCAATATTATTTTACTTGTTTCTTCATTTTATTAGATTTACTTGTTATTGTTTCATGTTTCTAATACAGAGTAGCAGATGGAACACCAAAGTTAAGTAAAAGTTCTTGTTTTCTCAAAACAATGCTTGCTATACACAGTTAAGTGACTATAACTTCCGCCATCAGGCATGATAACTATAGCTTTGATTTTAAAAAAATGTATTCTGAGCCACAAATTATTTTTGTCTATAATTTAAAATTTGTTCTAAATGAATAGATAACACCGGAGAATCTTATTTACCGACTCCCATCTTAAAATAAAATAAAATAAATAAAATAAAATAAAATAAAATAAAATAAAATAAAATAAAATAAAATAAAATAAAATAAATCTATATTTAGAAGGAAAATAGAGTCACGTGCAGAATGACAACTCTTTAAGTAATATTAGAGGAAATGATGAAAATTCATATATTTGGATTAGCATCAGAATTGTAAAATAAAACTTAAAGGCATTAAGGCTGTGGATATATACCTTCATCAAGAATAATCAGTGTATGAAAACAGAGGCAAGTATCACACCTCTAATTAATCATTTTTACTGCAATATATGCAATTTTCATGACTTATGCACAGGTAGGGTGAACAAAGAGCACCTTTCACTATACAGTCATTAAGATTTAATTGATAAGATTAATAGTTGGCTCTGAAAAGCATACAGGAGAACAATGTACCTTAAGAACCATGCTGAAACACTGATTTAAAGGGGAAGAATGTGCTCCAATATTTCAGAATGGCATCCCAAATTTTATTACTGTGATCAGTCCTGCATAAAAGTATTATTGATAAAAATAATTTTGGATCTTTAATATCTTTTAAAAACATACTGTAAAAATATTCAGAATGTTTCCTAAGTCAATAAGAATTTAATCTCCAACATTAGTAATCCCTTTATGGTGCATGTTACCCTTGCACAATTTTACAATACTGGTGAGACATGAAATTCGCACCAAAAAGCTGTAGGACATAGTTAATGGTAGAAATGATAAAGACTTACCATGACCAAGATCTCCATTCAAAAAATCAAAATTCCATCCTTTTTTTTTCTTAAAGTATGATCTTAAGAAACATTCAGAGTCTATTTAGCACCCAGAGGTTAGATTTTCTATATTTTTTTTCAGGAGAAGGCATGCATTGAGATCACTAATATGTAGCAAGCATAATAAGGTATTTTGTATACATTCCATATTAAGAAACTTTTCATGTGCTAAGGTCCTGCTAATATCATTTTTACAACTCGGTCGATTATTTAAAACTTACAAATTTACACATACACACATTTTCTCAAACCCATTTATGGTTATTATATGTTATTTAACAACTGAACAAGGGCCTTTACATGACTAAAATAATTAACATAACCCCTTCATTAATTTATTCGATGGACCTACCATGGTAAGGTATTTATAAATAATCCACAAATTCCTACCTATATCCATTATCCAGTGCTCACATAGACAATTTATATATGAGAAAACCATTCTGTTTGCATATGGAACAACACAACCGATTTAGTATTATTTTTATCAATTGTTTAGTTTAGAAAATAATTTTCAAAATGAAAAAAAAGAGTAATCTTATCTTTCTTCTTTGAACAGCATTAAGTTACCCAGTGTATATAATGCAGTAAGCACATTACGGCCATTATGAGTATGGACTTCCCACCACTAAGATGAATCCTGGGAATTGGTCTGCTCTGGGGGATTTTCCTGCCATAATGTGGAAGCTAAAGACTTCAGAGAATTTTCAAGAATGCAGGAGTTCATTGTCCATACACTATTCCTCCTATCCAGCAGTAGGATGACTTCTCATAGGACGACTATGTAGAATATTATTCAATGCAATAAAAACAGCTGTCTAATACAATATCTTTGGTTTCTTCTTTCTACAAAGCAAAACTTTTAGTTCCCAGAATTTGCTTTTTTGCTGAAAAAGCTGCAGTCCACATTTTGATTTTATAAGACAGCTAAGACATTACAGCTCTGGAACATTACATTAAATAAAAAGCTAATCAGACACAATATTTAAATTTGCAACCTGAAATTGGGCACATACATCTTAACAAAAAACTTGACTTTCAAAGGCATTTGGGAGGCTTAGCTCTTATGGACTTCTGTCCATATTTTCTGAAGTTAGAAATCATTTCATTAGCTCCAAAAATCAATTCCTTTTGACAACAAGTGATTATTTACTATAGTTAAAACAAAAGTAGCTTTTTATTTTGATTTGTTTTTTTGTGGTGCTTGAAGAGTGCTGAGGGTGGAGTTCTATTAAGTTATCAATATTAAACTAATTTTTTTTTATTGAAACATGCTGATTTAATTAGAACAAACTTCATATAAGAAAGAAACTGCAGTGAAACTCAAAAATGAAAGACCCCTTTCACACACATCTCAGGAGTAGAAAGAGGCTAATAATTCCAAAACAAGCATTCTTATTTGGTTATTAATGAACATAAAACATAGACTTAATACAAAGAAAATGAATGCTAAACTAAATTACTGTGGTTAAATTTTGCATTCGGAGCACCAGAGATACATGCTGTTCCTGTGGGTATGATGTTAGGAAAACACAGGAAAACCAAAGTCATCCTTTCTATTTTCCCCTGATCTCTCTGTGTGTGGCGCTGTGACTTGCAGTGCCAGCACTGGAAAGGCAGGACAACATGTAGACAAGGCTGCGGATAAGGAATGAGTGGCTCTTTTAGAGGCAATACATACATATCAGCTTAAAAATAGTAATGTGAAAAAAAAAAAAAAAAGGAAAAAAAAAACAGATACCAAAGCTTTAAACATTACCATGTAAGCAACTATGAGGAAAACAGAAGGGGAAAGCAAAGTGAAACGCTAACATTAAATAACATTTACTCATATTACATTTGTAAAGGAAAACTCACTCAGAAAATCCTAGGAAGAAGCAGAATAAATCCCAGTTTCAAGATCAAGAATTGCCAAAACTCACTGATCAAACCACATCAGTTTTCAAAGACATTTAGCTGAGCCATTTGAGAGGTCTGATGCAGGTTTTCATTGCTGCCATCAAAAATAAAAGTTCTTTACATGGACAAACTACTTTTGAGCAAAGAAAATTATCATAAGATATACAGTGGCTTTTTTTTCCTTGCAATTAATCTGTCATATATCTCTTTGGATAATTTCCCTCCACCCAAGACTATCAGTGATGGTAGCTATCTTACAGTGCTCCTGTGGAGTATTTTTTTAAACACTGGCACAGTTTTCCAGTTATCCACGTCTGCTAGTTGTTAAAATTTGCAAGAGCTAAAGGAATTTCCAGGATAGTGATCATGTCATCTAGGTCCTTTCATCAGGTTTCATCTTTGAACTGCTTTTTAGGTTTCCACTAAATCCACTACCATTCAATACCTAAGGATTACAGGTCTGTTTTTAATATCCAGTCAAAATAAATTAATATCAGCTCTAAATGTGTTAAAAAGTAAAAAGCATTTGCCATGGAAGATTCTCATTATCCCTGTATTGCTTGGAGCAATGAACTTTTAAACTCTTATCTTGTTTCCAGAGATCCATAAAGTTATTGTGTAGTTAATGTGATCCATGATGTTAAATTACTTTGGCAGGCTTTCTGCCTGACTGTGATGAGAATACAGGCCCTTGTTTATCAAAAAAGTTTTTTTTTTTTTTTTGAAAACCTGCACTTGATTCACCTTTTAATAGAATGTGAATGTCAAGGTCAAAGGGCTAAATCATAACGCACTAGAAATGAAGTCTAATAGCACTGAAACAGGTGTCTGCCATGTTGCAAAGTTAAAGATATCATTAGTAAGAGAGAAAGAAGAGCCTTGGATGCCTAATGCCACCGGTAACGTTAGGAGGAATAATAGCTGCTGACGTCTCAATGAAATTAGCTGCAGCAGAGCTGGCTTATGAGGTCCTGAAATAGTACTAAGAGAAGGCAGAACTGACCTATTAAAAGCTGACCTATTAATCACACGTAGAGATAAAAAGCTCTGCTGGGTGCTAAAAGCCTGCTGCTTCACACCAATGAGTGTAACTCAGAAAAAAACTTTCTAATATTTATAGTCTTAGGCCAATGCAGAGCTAAGAGTTCTAAAGCAAGTGCTAAGGAAATCATGTCTTAACTGAGAAAAATTCAACAGAAAAACAGGCAATAGTTTTGCTAATTTATCCAGAATCCACTGTCCCTGAAGAATTAAAGATAGAAACTTCTTTATTAGATCTCAGCAACATTCATCACGCTTTCCTTCTTGAATGTATTAGTATTACAGCACTGACAGCAAGAGTTGCAGCATGAATAATGAAAAAACACTGTCAAGGTAACAGTCTTTGCTTACAAAGAAAAGATACAAGTCATATGAAATATAAATAAATGGCAATATCATTATAAAAGTATGGAAAAAAATAGGTAGGGAAATTGAAATTAAATGCCAGTGAGCAACAACTGTATCAAACATTATTAAAGAAAAAAAAAAGGTGAGAGTATTTATTAAAAAAACAACAAATTGTATGCTTGGAAAGGTACATGGAAGTTATTGAACAAGTATCTTTTAAAATGTTAATCTATTCTTTTGTTTGTGGTGAGAAAAAGCAAAAACACTGTAAGATATTACCAAATATACAAGTTAAATCAAAAGGGAAACTATTTATACAACCAAATGAGGTAGAAGAAACCTAGTATTCCTATCACCATATTTCCCATGTTGCCTTACTACGCTGACAAAATATGCATAAAGAAACTAAAATGATACAAAATTTCACTCAAATCAGCTATGAATAATGTAAGAGAAAATTAGTCTATCATTGAAAGATGTTATCCTGCTTTTAAAATTAGATTGGTAGTATCTGCTTAGCATGTTAGACAAATAGATCTATTTGGCTATTTTAATTACTTACTTTCTTAGAAAACAGAAAATTAGGAGCAAGATGAATTTTGTCGTGGCATACTGTAAACAGTACAGAATTTAACAGAATATTATATTAGAATCTGCAACCTATTCTCTACTAATGGCCTTAGGTAGGCCATGACTACCTAAGTAGAATAACTCTCTGATATTTGGCATTCAATTTCACCACACGTAAGAAATTCTGAAGTTCAGAACTGACAACCTATGCAAAGTTACGTATCTAATGCTGGACGTGCGACACTCTCTATGGGATTTGTTTCGTTCCATTCCCTGCCCTAACTTCCATTATAAATAAACCAAAATTCAACAAAATATTTTTTTTTCTCCTAAATTAAAATTCTATCCATTCCTCAATGTCTACACATAAAAAAATCCTTGATCCTTGCTTCATAAAAGTCTATATCTAGTTCTTATATCTAATGTAACAAAAGACTCAGAAACTAGACAAAAAGACTTCCTTATCGTTTTAGACATGCAACAATATTTGCTCATTCTTCAAGGTATTCCCTAATGAACATTAATGACTGTTCAAACTTACACGGATGAGTACAGTGTAATCAAAGTCTCTTTTGATGCCTGGGATATAACAGTTCTTAAAGCCCATAGTGGTGACTGTTATTAATGCAAATCTCTTATTCCAACTGTATTGATGTCCTCAACTTATGGTCATAAAAGCTAAAACTCATGCATCTTGAATACTCAGTTTTCTTAGAGCATTAGAGCACAGATGAGTAGGTAGAAAGAAGAAATTATTCTTAGACAATTAAATGTGCCTCTATCTTAGTCTATGCTATCCATAACTGCCAGCTAAAATACTGAATATACTTTTAGTAAGGAAAATATTATGGCATTATGGTTGATGAGGTTTTCACTTTTTTTTATTCCACTTACAATTCCTTACAGTTATCTGTGCAAAAAGTAAGAAAAAATAGCACAATCAGAATAGCCAATAGTCTTGATTTTATACACTAATTCTCTCTTGAGTTCAGTGGCTTCTTATAGACCAGTTAGGTATGACTGAAATGAAATGCTTTTGAAAATGCTCGGATTAAGATGTTATAGAAGGAAACCATTGGTTAGCACACATACTGGCTAATCACAAATGCACACTATTCTCAGCATGTCTGCATGGAAGATTCTTTCATTTTACTGTTTCTCCACATACACAGACTTCCTTGATGTCGTTTTTACAAGAAACCTGGATTTCCAAGCCGGTGGTTCACTGAAGAACATGACGCCTTAGCCAGAGTCCCTGTCATGGTGACCCAATCTCCAGTACTCTCCTTGTGGGTGACGAAGCGACAACAGTCACAGGTGCCCAGGAGGGCTAAGGGCTTTGCGTGGCCCAGGAGCTCAACAACCAGGACATAGAAACCCTTCCTTCACAGGCCCAAGTCGCATTCTCACCAGTGTCAGTTTCTAAGAACTTATTATTTTAAGAACTTTCTATATTTAAAGCTCCTATCCTCCTAAAATTTCACTGAAATCAGGCAACAGGTTCAGAAGTTAAAAAGTGAGGGAAAGTGACAGACAAGTATGATCCTGCAGGTCTTATCTTCTTGGGAAACTAGCAAAAAAATCAAACTCACACAGTAGTAGTTACATACTCAAACGTGGGCTCCAAATCATTTTTCTTCCTGATGTATGTTCTGCCTCTGTGCCCCCTACTTATATGCAGCAAAATACTTGTGAATATATTGAGAGAGATTCTAGAAGTGATCAGCTGAAACTCATGGTCACACGCATGTGTGTTCTGCATATTTTTCAAGTACAAAAATCTTTATTTAAAACAACCCTACATAATGCATTGACGCATAATCTGAAAAGAAATCCTGAAGCATCAAAAATATGGGGTTATAATCTCTTTTATTTTTCCTTAATGAACTTTTGCAGACATCACCACCTGTCTGATTAGAGCTTTTTTAAATACAGCTATAAAGGAGTATCCTGAAATTACAAAGCAACCCTGAAACATTAACATGCTTTCTATTTCAGAAAGTGGATACATATTGCCTCTCAGAAAAATACATTGTTGACACTAAATGATTATTCAGATAAGGTGAGTATCTTTTAACACTTTGCATGCTGATGGTTCAAAAATTTATGTTATTGCAACTCTTAAGACTTTTATTCATATTCACTTTTCAGAGGATAAGCAACACACTAAATCTTCTTCTCTAAAATCCTTCTACTTTATGGAATGAGTGAGTCTCTAGCTGGTACAATCCCTACCTTATTATGACTTAATCTCCGATTCCTGCTTGGTTGCCATAAATAGCCATATATTAGCTCAGCTGTGGCTCAGCATGCATACCTTTCTGTGAGTGTGGTATTCCCAGTGGCAGTCACTTCGCCACAAGCCACATCTACTTGCAAATAGCAATGCTACAGGAGCAAATATGATTAGCTTGTCACAATTATACAGCATACAGAGATTTGCCCTTGCTGAAGTTTTTGTATATGACATAACTCACCAATAATTTAATGCAATATGCATTAATGCAATATGCAATAATTTAAACATCACAGCATTCAAAGTTTCAAAATGTTCACTACATAGAAAACCAGCCAAGCACCCTAACTGTCCTTTCATCCAGCTATAACTTGCTAACGAATGAAGATGGTCTAATGCCCCCAACTAATCACCCCTTGAAATTGTCATAATCTTGGAAAGGGTAATTTTAATATCTGTTAACTGGATAGTCCAAATGCTCTTGCATTGAATGTAAGCAAAGAAAAACAGGATTACATTGTTGTTATTAAGCACTTTCACAGTACCAATCTGGTAGGGAATATCCATCCTTTCAGAAGACAGAGATCATTTTCTATAACAATTATTCAAAGGCCTTAAGAAATTCTTTATGGAGATCTGTTTAGTTGCACTAAGGAGCTGCTTACTTTCTGGGTTTACTTTTGCCCAGAAGAACATTGAGGTCACTTGGCAACAAAATCCCAAACAACACAGAAGGAAAAGGTGTTTGTAAAATCGTAACTTTCACTGAAGCTCCACTTCAAGACTTTTGCATTTGAGAATACTCAATAAAACTCCACTCTCTAATAACATCAGAGAAAATTCACAAGAATCTGAACGGTTGAACGGATACAAAAGAATAAATGGATGAAGACCTAGGTAGTTTTTAGCTTTCACATGAAATATGTTTGTATGTATGGTACAGACTGGCACTCAAGAATATCTAAGTTCATCTCCCATTTTTCCCAGGTGTAATTTCTTCTTACCTCTATTCTCTAAGTACAGGATGATAAAAACGATCATTTTTTTTTGTCCATAATTTTTTGTTTTGCTTTGTTTTACTTGGAGCCTAGAGTTTCTAGTAAAAGATAAGGTACCACAATGCTGAAGTAACAGTATGCCAGATGAAAAAGAAGTTTCATACAGTACGACATAAATGGATGCAAACTACAGTGCAGGAAAATGAAATAGTATGGCTAAATTAAAAGGTTTTTAATTGTTCAGACCTACTATTTACAAATTTATACTGTGTGACAAGAAAAAGCAAAGAGATGATAGCAGCTATAGGCCAGGATTGTTAAAGCAGCTCTGTAATCTATTGAAGAAAATGATACTATTTAGGCAGAAACAATGGAGTAACAGATTTCAGCAAGGTGCTGGGAAATCGGAATCCTCCCTGAGTTAAATGCACAGGATAAAAACTCCCTATCCAAGTTTAAGAATTAAATAAAGCCTCTGAATAAAGCCTTATTCCTTTTTCATTTTAACACTTAAAGATGAATTGCATAAAAGAGTAAAATTGGAAGGTAAATTCTTCTTAAATATAAACATTAAGAAAGTAAAATCTCACAATAGATCTCGCATGCATTAAAACCTTAGACCTAGATGTGTTTTAAGTACAAGTAATAAGATTCAGAATCATCCTATCACTTTTTCCCTTGCTGCTAAAGCAGCAATCACAAACAATTGCATGGCTATCTTGCCATTTTTTAATTTGGGTATTTAACTGAAATATAATGAAAATTATGCTGTCATTAACCAATTAATAATTAAAATCTACTCCCTTTCCTGAAGTCATTATTTGCCAAAAAAGGAGAATAGTTGAGTCCAAAATATAAATGAAGTCAGCTATTGCAACAATTCTTCCCTAGGATTCACATACACATGCCACTGCTGTATAAGAACTTTGACCGATGCTTCAAACGACAGTAATCAGAAAGGCTATTTCACTTAAAAGTATTGTCCGATTCCGAATCTGCAAGGCACACTACAAATATTTATTTTTTAGTTCTGAATTACTTGTGAATAATTCAAAGCAAATTGACATCAACAGAAATTACTCTTCAAAATGATGCTAAAAATCTCATTCTTTAAAATCTATTCCAGTAAATGAGTAAAGAAAAATAAATGCAATAATAACAGGAAATGATATGAAATGATATGAAATGATATGAAAGAAATACACTATAAAATGTTACAACACAAGGACATAAAATGAAGTGACTATTTTTTTTTAGAAGTATCTAAAGACCATGTGATTATGCAGTATAAGCTGAGAATTTCACCAAAATGTCTCTGTCAAGCCCAGAAACTTCTGGAGGACACAAAACACTCTAGTAGAGTTACATCCATGTGATAAACACAGTTAACTCATCTAATGCTTAATTATTCACACATTAAAAATGCACCTATACTTCAGATTAAATAGAAAAGACCATTTGTTAGTGAGCAAAGTTAATTTGATAAACACTTTTCAAGAATCATAAAATCAAGAAGCTATATTTCTTTGAAGATGGGAAGAGCTAGAATCGTATCTTTCAATCTCAGGAAGAATTATCTGTTTTCCTGAAGGGGACAAGCTGTCATCTTATCAGAATAACACAATTAAGAAAAAATAATTTTGCAACACAAAATAATATAATAAAGCTTTAGATAATTTAGAATAAGAAACCATAATGCCTAAGAAAAAAATAAAAATAAATTAAAAAAAAAAAAACAGAAATCTTCCGCATTCTCTGTAAAATTACTGAATAATGTCACAAAGTAGAAGTTGTGAATAATAGGAAAAGAGACCTTTTTGAGAGGAGACTAACTAACCTAAATAAACAAACAAAAATAAATATAGTTCCCATTGAAAGGCTACATTTGAGTACTAAAGTATATTTATTATCCTTGTTGCTCTCCAGTGTTTGAATATCATTAATATGCAAGCATTCTTTTAATCAATTTTCAATAGAAAGAAGATTGCTGCTTAAAGAAGGCAAAATATTTTCCATACCACTAATTAGAAATAGTAACGAGTTCTCAACGTAATTCACAAATATCAACTTAATTATTTTTAAAAGAAGTAGAGCAATATACAATTGGATGAGTTGCTTTAAAAAAGTCACTATTTCCCCATGCAAAATTGTTCAGTCCTTTTTCAGGCATTGTACATGGTTCTATCCTGTCCTTTAAAATTATAAATTTTGTATACTCTGTTTTGCTACTTCCAAGGAGTGAGTCATAAAGGGAAAATTATTCTACTTATTAAAAGCAGCTAACCAATCAATTTTACTGGAAATATTAGTGTGTCCTTTCCAGCTAAAATAAAAAAAAAAAAAAATTAGATCATTTTTTATTATCAAAGAATTAATCCAGTCACATAAAAATATCAAATGTTATGTATTTAGTTCAGCTTTCAGCAGGCAATACTGCAATCTAATTAATATTCACATCAAGAACCATTTAACAGAGGGTACAAGTAAAACCCAATCATTTATATTTTAATATGATCATATTATAATAAACTGTAAGTTATATATGTCTGCCAATGTTCTTTAGCTTGGTAATTCTGAGCTTGTAACATTTCCAGTAGTTCTTTGCCCTCAGCCTGCCCAGATGAAAAGATCTATGCTGAAAAGACCAAACAAAGCAGTTAATCCTCATGTATACATCTGAACAATTTTTCTCTTGTATCTCGAAATGCTAAATACATGCAGATTAAGCAAACCTGCCAATTTCTCAGAAAGTTAAAAAATATAATGACTTTTTCCAATAGTAAACAAATTCTCATCTTGAAGTGATCTGGTCTGTGAATGAAAACTCATGCTCATTCAGATTAGACCAAACTGTTTAGAAATATCAGTATCCAAAAAACTACTTATAAAATGCTTTCCAAATATATCAATATCGGTTATATGCAATATTTGATAAAACTAATTTAATAATGGTAACACTGAACTTTTTCTTTATTATTAAAGCATTATTTAAGAGTTAGAACTGTAGGTTAATTTTTGCTGAGTCAAAATGCAGGTACAGCTTAGCCCTAGCCAAAGTAGACCAGAAGGCAGCTCTCTGTGATCAGATAAGAGTAAAAGACAGCAGAGGAAATACATTAACCGTCAAGAAAGAATTTTTAAGAGCAAAACAAGCTTAAATTTAGGTTGTAATTCTGTGACTTGAGTTATAAAGACAAAATCTGGGAGGTGGATTGTTTGCAGTGTTCATGCTTTATTCAGAGAAAGCAGGATATTCTACTTGTTTATAAAATTTCTCAAGAAATAATTTGTCTCTATCTAGATCTAAAAGTGACTAGCAAAAGGGTGGTCTATATGGACTGCAACCTACAGTCAAAACTCATTTGTCAGTTATCCTGCTGACTGGTTGCATTTAGGTAAGTAAAGCCAATTATGTTCAACATTTTCATGGGAGACTTTGAAAAAGTCAGTGCAGTTCAGAACTTATTACACCTCCAGATAATTTTGATGCATGTATACAAAGCTGGAATAGAGAACTACATTACAATTACTAACAACAATATATGTATCCACACCTGCATGTATGTATATATAAAGGTACAAAAATACAAACACAATATATAAATACACAAGCATAAATATATAAGCAAAAAAATGGGCCAGAAATACTAACTTCATTTGCAGATGATATGCTGAGAAAGGAAGCTCAAAGGTAGACTTTGGCAGAGCCCACAGGATGTTTCCACCCATGGCCTTAAAAGGAAAAGTTTTATTCCAGATTTTCTTGTATTTTGGAAACACTACATTTTGAAGATATAAAATTATAGTTCGATCATTTTTCAAAAATATGGATTATAAATCCATTTTTTAATTATAAATCTATATTTTTGAATGGATTACTGATCTAAGTACAGTTTAAATGATCTGGTTATTTTGGAACAAGAGACTAAAATGCTGATAGGATTTTCATCTCTTTGGGATAGCCAGATCGAACATGGTTGGCCTCAACTCATTTGGTTAAACTACCTTTTCTGCAAAAAATTTAACATGTAAAAGCATCACAGCTACTGTTTGGAAAACAATCTGTATTTCACCGGTGAGGGATGTAATTTATAAAAACATACACAGGTACATATCTAAAGTACACATGAGATGTGTTGTCAGATGCAGGTAGCTAGTATTTCTGGAACACTTTTTTTCTTTTCCTGAGGAAGACATTACAGAAAGTAAAAGTATTATGAAAACAAATTATAAGTTAATAAATCTTTGCACTAATTGCAAAAGATAGAAAAATAAATAATCTTTTCACAGACATTAAACCTGCTGAATTAACCTGGACAGATAAGGTTTTTGAAATCCAAACAATGAGGGTCACCTCAAGCTTGTTTCCTTCAATATATAAACGTTACTACATTGATCCTAATGTGAGCAATAAACTTCAGCAATGCCTGATGAAAAATAGCACCTACTATTCAGCATAATATGAGGAGGAATACCAGTACAGACTGGGGACTGACCTACTGGAGAGCAGCTAGGAGACTAGGATGATCAGGGGCCTGGAACATCTGCCCTATGAGGAGAGGCTGAGGGAGCTGGGCCTGTTCAGCCTGGAGAAGAGAAGGCTGAGAGGGGACCTCATCAGTGTCTATAAGTACCTCAAGGGAGGCAGTGAGGAGGATGGGGCTGGCCTCTTTACAGAAGTAGCCACTGACAAGAGGAAATGGCCGCAAACTGAAGCGCCAAAAGTTTCACAGGAACCTAAGGAAAAAAATTTTGACAGTGAGGGTGACAGAGCACTGGAACAGGCTGCCCAGAGAGGTTGTGGAGTCTCCTTCTCTGGAGATCTTCAAGACCCGCTTGGATGCAGCCCTGTGCCACGTGCTCTAGGTGGCCCTGCGTGTGCAGGGGGGTTGGACTAGATGACCTCTAGAGGTCCCTTCCAACCTTTGGCATTCTGTGATTCTATGATAAGAAAATAGAAAATGAAGTGACTTTTCATATGCAGTAGTCCTATGAAAACCCATGGGCAACAGAAGATTGCCAGCTTCTTCATCTTTAAGAGGAGTTCTTCTCAGTTTAACAAATTATGATTTTTTTTCTTGCAATTTCAGTTCTTGTTCCTGATTTCCAAAAGATGAATTGAGATATTCCACAAGTTTGTAGCTTAATGTCTAAAGCCAAAAATGTCTAAAGTCTAGTTAAATACTATGCTGAAAAGCAGATCGTGAAAAAAAAAATATTCCATTATAAATATACAAAAATCTTTTGGAACAAACAAATGAGTGAATAGCCAGGTGAAACATTTCACTCTGGTTTCTGTTATAGACAGAAGTCGTGAGAAGAAGAGATGAATCTCACAGTTTTTGTCAGACTCAGTTCCCAGAGATTCTTTAGTGAGCTGAGGACTCAGCATGTCCTAAGACCATACTCAAAGTTTATTTTATGCAGTAGCATCAAGATCTAGATTTTCTTTCATTTTTCTTCACAGCTACATAATCAATCTCAGAAAACAGAAAAACCTCCATAACAACGGAAAGATGAGCGGCTCCGACAGAAAGACATGGCCAGGGGGTGGGTCTATAGAACGTGTAGATAAACAGTTTAAGATCAATAGACAATATGGAGAAACCAGGAGACAGAATTTTACTAAAAATTGAATGCTTTCAGGGATTGGCTAAGGTGCTTTTCAAAAGCTACTTAGTCATCAAATTAGTGTAGAGCAAAAGATAACATGCAGTCAATGCACCCACATTATTTTGCATTGGATGAAGCACAGAGCACAGTAATGATCAAATGAAGAAGATATTCATACTCATATTGTGAGATTAAAAAGGACCAGAACAGATTTTTTTAAAAAATTTATTTATCCAGTGGCTTGGTATCCAAATTAAATTTCATTTGATCTCAATAATAAGAAAGCTAGCAGAAAAGGGTCATGATGTCTCAGGTTACACTTTTCACCCTGAAAAGCTAGTATGTTCATCAGCAGATTAATTTCCAATCTTTGACGGTTTCAAGATAGACATTTTTATATACAGGTGTTTGCACCTCCTATTTTTTCCTACAGTAAAACTAGAAAATATGTACAATATTTGTTTACTCAATTAGGCAAGCCAAAATTGAACACTGTGATTATCTCTATTTGGTTTGGCAACAAAAGGGCGGATGAAGTGTAATGGAAAGCAAAACTAGGTTATACAATTTGACAGTAAACATTGCTAAATTTGTTTCCAATTTGAATGGCAGTAATCTGCCTGCTATTAATACATAACTTGTTATGAAGTTTCTAATGGGATAAGTAGTTATAACATCCTACTCCACCTTTAATATGATCATAAATGTTTATCACTGCTACTAGAACTCACTTTATCCTCATCTGGGATATCACAACCACAAAGCCTTTCTAATCATATGTACTCTGCATATTTTACAATATGGGCTATTGAAAACAGTTGCCGGTAACCACCTTCTGTACTACAGAATCACCTCTGATACATCCTTTTATATCCTATCCAAGACAATTCTGATGTTATTTGTCCTGACAGAGAACATAAATATTTTGTAGCTATTTTTTGCCAGTAATCAGCATTACGTTGGTAGTCAGTTAGCACCCATTATAAAACATAGTCTTTAGAGACAGGCTTGTGGGCTCACAGTCAAATCCTTCTCTCAAGGCAGTCTTATTCTGCTATTTCTTTCCCCAAACGCTCATCTGGGGCCAAATAAACAGAAAGATCCATTACCTTGCTCGTATTGCATTCCCAGGGCTCTGGAACATACAGCTTGTACAAAAATTCAATTTCAAATGACTTCATTTTTAATCTTCCCCCCTCCTTCCCCATATTCCATGTGAGAAAGTAGGAACTATCACAGGAAAGCACACTGCAAATTTACCTACAATAAAACAATGTCTAATGTATATAAAACTATTAGTCCTACTGCTGAAATACTGAGTTGTGCAAATAAAGGTCAGAAATGTTATATATTATTAGAAATAATAAGATGCTAGCTACAAAACATGTTTGATGTGTTGCATCAGCACCAGGGAGAAATTATTAACCCACTAATGTTCACATAATAATAATGGGATCCCAAGAAGGATATCTTTTCCTTTATCTTCATTATCCTGCTCTCATGGACATCTCAAAGTAGCACAAGGTGAGTTTATGTACATACAGAAGACTAAAGCTGTATTCCAGCTTCGGTTCACAGTGAAAAAGCCTGGCATGCCTGACAGGCAATGCATAATTTGTGGGAGTT
The DNA here is from genome assembly GCA_013389825.1 of Crypturellus undulatus. Taxonomy (NCBI): domain Eukaryota; kingdom Metazoa; phylum Chordata; class Aves; order Tinamiformes; family Tinamidae; genus Crypturellus; species Crypturellus undulatus. Next base: position 45,778 of record VWPW01025395.1, read on the forward strand.
CTGATTTAAAAAAATGACTGGCAACTTAAAACTCTGTGAGCCATAAACACTGCTTACAGACCTACTGTAGCATGAATAAGCAAATTTGCCAATTCTGTGTGTGTCAAGATGAACAACACTGTGCTAAAAACATTCAAAAACTAAACTAAGGTCTAAAATGCAGTAGGAACAATCAATGCATGATACAGCTTGATTCCTGTAAAATACCATATATAGATCCAGAAATAGTTTTCATGGGTTTTCACAGGCACCACTTTGCTACCCAGTTGCTCCTGGGCAATGGGCACCCATTTGGTGGCATCCAGCACAGGGACCACAAAAGAGCTCATTTGGCAGACAGACAGCCGCCTCTGAGAGAGAGTAAATACAAACAGCTGGTTTTTCAAAGATCCCTTTCAACAGGTTTTGAAAAGTGCTGCCTGAAAATGCTTTAAATAAAAATGAAGCTAAGGGGTTAAAACATTCTCCAAATAACCCAAGTTATTAAAAACCAGAAGTAGGCCAAATTCTTTGAAAACAATAGCTGTGCCTTCCTGTTTCGGGGTGGGCTGCAGTACCCTTCCCAACGCTCGGCTGAGCAAGCTGCCAGGATAGAAAGACTATACTATATAAAATATTTATTCCTTCCTATAGGTGTTATGCTTTGGCGATGCCAATAGAAGGATTTTACATAAACTCAAATGATCCTATAGAAAGACAGAATAAAAGGCTATAACAAAGGATGCATTAGAAGGAGTGTGTGTCTACTAATTGCTTATTAAAAATTAAGCAATAACAGAAAGCAAGTCGCCAGGGCGTCACAGCCCCCTGCTCCCCCCGAGGCTGGCAGCCGCGCGCTGCCCCTGCCATTGGTCCTCAGCGAGGAGCTGGGTGGCTCTGACAAATGACACTCAGTGACGCGGGTGGTGGTGCTGCCAGGCAGCAGATCCTCAATTCTACACTGTTATTCTCAAATGCAACTTGGAAATGCCATAAAAAGAACTTGGCTTCAGGAACTTAGCTAACACCTCTCCCAGGGAAAATTCTGTCTCACATTCTTCTACAAATTAGCTATATATACAAGCTGACTATATACTAAGGGACAAATCTGTCAAACAAACATGCATACTGAAGTAAATCCTTCAATCTGAATGCAGATTGTGGTAAAAGGGCTTCCAAAACACACCTATTTTTAGTATTTTAATAAATGTAGTCAAAGAGCAAAAATTTATGATATAGTCAAAGAGCAAAAATTTTATGTGAAAGTATTTTTCCTAAGCTAGTATCATTAAACACTTATCAACACATAAATTTCAACATAAGGAGCATGACATGATGCAACAACCACTAGTAGAATTTATAAGCAAGTCACTACAATAAAGTGGGAAGAAGTTTGAGAGCTGGCTTGCTCAGTGAACAAGGACTATAGATGCCTGTGGTTTAAAAAGGAAACAGATGTTTTAATGATGATAAAGGGATTTTATTCTATGTGATTGTCTTCCAAACAAACAGCCTCATTTGAAAACCTATCATACAAATGTGTTCATTAAACATTACTGAATTATCATATGAATGAACATTTCTTCAAACACAAATAAATATATTACATGGCAAACAACACAATATCATATGGAGAAAATAAGTCTTCATCAATTCCCTCAAGTAATGCTAAGAAAGCACTGCAAAGAAGTGTTCCTTTCAGAAAGAAAGAAAATATGTCTCCCTGCTCTAAAGCTTTTTATCATATGAATAATAAAACATGACTATCACAATACTATGTTTATGACTTGCCTGTTTTATAAAGGCAAGGAACTAACAAACTTGTATTACTTTATCAGCATTATTTCCGTTAGATTTTCATTTTACTCATAGTCCACTTAGTCCTCATTTGGCATTAATGTAGAAAAAAATTCAGCATCTGGTAGTTGCCACAGTATTTTGCAAACAAGAATTTTGAGTTTAACAATTTGTAATGTGTATTGATTACTCACCATATCCATGAATGCCTCCTAAAGGGGAAATTATTCACATGCATCATGTTCACAGATCTTCCAACATTAGCGTTTCCTTGTCAGACAGCTTTATCTGTTATGGTATTCATAGATGCATTCCAGAACAACTACACGAGCACTGAACAGCAGGGTTTATTGCAACTACTGTAATCCACAAAAATAAAAATGCCCAGGATCTGAAGAAAGTCTTATCATAAGGTTTTCTAGGTACATGTCCATCCATTTATGCCTCACTTGCTACTTAAGAAACATTAAAGTAATCAGTATACAGAAACTGTGCGACGATAAAAATCCAAGTGCTTTTCATGTGAATTAAAGCATCTTCATATGCAGCATTTTGGACAGTTGGAAAAGGTTAGTCAAAAGATAGTTTTTTGTCAGCCACGTCAGAGCAGTGGTTAGGGCGAAATGTGTAACTTCATATTGCTTTGCCATGTTATCCTTCAGAAATGAATATTGCTTTTTCTTCTTTCTTAGACACATATTCATGAGCGATCACTTTAATGCAGTTTTCCAATATTGCAAGCCCAGGGAACAGGATGACGTTTAATAACCACATACAACAAAAACAAACTTCTTTCTGAATTTGATTTTGCAGGATTATTTCTTCATCTAAGAAAGAAGGAAGGAAGTAGGCTTTTTCTGCTCCGTAGGACAGGACTATAATTATATATCATCATGAGTATAAGATCATATCATGATCAAATTCATTTTTGCAGCCCAGCCCCATAACAAGGTTGTCTGCTCCCTTTAAGTAAAATGACTAAGCTATTGATTCTTTCACTGCAGAGCCTAGTTCGAATTTGGTGTTATGCTGTATATAAAGCCCATGTGCATCCTTTTGTATTTTGCCAAAAGCAAGCCCAGCTTCAAGTCCCGTGCTATCTATGCATTATTCCTGTGCTGTCCTTTTCCTTTTCCCCCCAGTTCGGCTCCCAGACAGCAGTCCCCTCTCGGGAGGTTGTGGTTCTATATCCTTGGGAAGATTCCGGCGCCCCAGCTAGCCAGAGCAGGCTATTTTAAAGCAATGCGGGCAACAGGCTCCGGCTCCCTTGCTGCTCGCAGGGATTTCCAACGTACCCCGGGGACGCCGCTCGCTGCTCCCGCTGCCTCCTGGCTCCCCCGCTGCGCGGCAGCCGCCCCGGCGCGCGGGGCTCGGGGACACTTTGCAGCAGCCCGGGCTCGGGCT
>VWPW01025405.1:0-36380 GCA_013389825.1 Crypturellus undulatus
CTGCTGCCGCTACCGCGGCTGGAGGGGGAGGCTCAAATTCGCCCGCAAGCCCTTCTGCGTCATCGGTGAGTGCGGAGCACCCGCGGGACGGGGACGGCCACCGGCCGCGGCGTCTCCGCTCGCGTCCCCTGGTGATAACGAGGTGCCTCGGGAGGGATGCGGGAGGTTTCATTAGTTCTTGTTGGTAAAATGTGTTGCGATCCGTTGCTGCGAGGGGCATCTGGGCGCAGCAGTGGGTTTAGTGGGGCAGGGGGTGGATGGTGGCTGCTCCGAGTGCCGCCTGCCTTCAAATGGCCATAGAGTGGGAATGATGCTCGCAGGATTTCAGTTTATTCCACAGAAAACCACTCCTATCAAAATTGCACAGAAAATCCGGACAGAGCAAGGTTTTAAACATCCTCCTATCCAAGACATATACAAAAAGACCTTTTTCCTTAGCCTATTTCTTGTGTTTTCTCTGTCCATGAGCATCCTAGGATTGCTCTAGCTTTTCCTTTCTGAGTCAGTGGGAGTTTGTACCTGCAGTCAGCGCTGGAGGGTTAAGAAAGGGCATCCACTTTGGAAGAACTCAATCCAATTTAGCTGTGTTGCTACTGCATCGTATCAAAATTCAGACTTTGGAGTATTGGGCACGTTTTCTCTCTGAAGGACTTTTGGGAGAAGGAAGGATAGGAAGTTTCCATAAGTTGCGTGGGTGAAGATTTCTGTGGTGTCCTTGAACTACCAGATATGACTGATTCAAAACCACTTCCATGCAAGTCTTCCTGCTCCCGGTGGCTGTGGGAATGCTCTCATAGGTGGTTCAGCAGCTGGAGTTCCAATCCCATGAAAAGGGCTATGGGATAAGGGGAGCTGAAGGTATTGGAGGGGTGGATGGGCCAGAAATGGTGCATCAAGGGTTGTGGTTGAGAGGATGTCCCGTGTCTGGAGAAAGGAGAAGCCCAACGTGTCCCATTCCTGCAGACATCATGGTGCTGATTGCCTCCATCGCCGTGCTGGCCGCCGGCTCCCAAGGGAATGTCTTTGCCACCTCTGCGCTCCGGAGCTTGCGGTTCCTGCAGATCCTGCGCATGATCCGCATGGACCGCAGGGGAGGCACCTGGAAGCTCCTCGGCTCCGTGGTCTACGCGCACAGCAAGGTGAGAAGGTCCCGAGCAAAGACACCCGAGTTGCTCTTCACATTTCCCTCCATCACAAACAGCTTCAGTTCTTCCTTCTCCAAACATATCCCAGGTCAGGGAAGGGTGCAGAGACACAATGTGTTGGCAGCATCACCCAGTAGAAATGCTGTGTGACCAACTTATGCATTCCAAGAGGATGCGTTTCCATAAACACATCCCATAGCACGAGGTGCTAGGGGACATTTGGATGGTTTCCTTCTCCAAACAGGAGATCCCGTACCAGTGGCACAACTGATCCCTGGTATAAGTGAGTTTGGCCTTCCTCTGGCCCGGGAAGAGTTTGCTGGTCACACTTTTTCCCTGCTGCTGGATTCCCGACGATGTTTCTTTTGGTTTCTGTAGTTTTCCCTGTGAAAACTTTAGCTAATCCATCCAAAGTTCTTCAAAAATCCCAGGAATTTAGTAGATTTCTTGCACCCTCTCTTGTGTGAATTTGATCCAAAACTGCAATTTGCAAACTGTGAATTGCAAGTTAAAACTTTCCTGAAATTGGGAGGGAGAAGATTCAGATGGCGACTTCATAGCTTCTTCTTTGAGCAAAGTGCCAAGGATCCTGAGGTCACATTTTGGTTTCAAACCTGTGATCTGAGGAAACCACTTCCCTGCCAGTTCTATAACTTTAAAAAATTAGGAATTAATAAATCCTTCTTTTCCCTATTTAATGTAAGTGGGTGGATACTTGGCTCCTCAGGATGGTATCTCTTGTGTGTTGCAAGAGCACCAGGACGTGGTCCCAAATCAGAGGGCTCCTTTCTGCTCTGGGTCCAGCAGTACCCTCAAACCAGGTCCCGAGGGCTCAACCTGCAGAAACGCAAGCTCAGAGCTGAGACCGACCACGAGCGAGGAACTCTGTGCACTGGAGACGCAGCAGGATTGCAATTATTCTCCTCTGTCTTTTAATGATCTTGCAGGAGCTGATTACCGCCTGGTATATTGGCTTCCTGTGCCTCATCCTGGCCTCTTTCCTGGTATACTTGGCCGAGAAAGGAGAAAACGAGCACTTTGATACGTATGCAGATGCACTCTGGTGGGGTCTGGTAAGTAATTTTCATAGAACGGCTGCTGATTATTAATATAAAATAGCCATTAACCCTCCATTCCATCACTTATGTGAGGAATTGACTTATGGGGTGCTTAGTTAACATTGGTGCTTAGCGGTTTCAGGCTACTTTATGCAGCTGTTTTTTTCTTAAGCAATCCTTGCAGAAAATTTTCCAGGATTGCATTTTTTGAATTAGAGTTGCAAGGCAACCAGGAACTTTTAATCACGGCATTTAGCTCCATCGCAACAATTGAGCTGGATCTAATAAAGACCCCACACGACTGGGTGCTTTGATAATCATTTTGACAAGTATTGCTGGCATTAAATTATTTATAATCACACTTGGATCGTGTGTTTTTAAACACACTGGAATATATTTTGTAAAATTAATGCGGTCTAAGTCCCAGAAAGACTTTGCTGCTGAAAGCACTCCTCTTTTAGATCTTTGCTGACAAAGAAAGGGCAGCACTTTTGGTTTGCTCGGCCTGTGCATGTGAATTATTGGATTACCAGATTAGCAGAGGGAGAATTAATGACGTGCTAATCGTCTTGGGTTCTTGTTCTTGGGCTCTGGCGTGGCGCGGGCTAGTTTGGCCTTGATTCCAAAGCACGTAATGAAAATCCCAGATCTGATCAAATCCCAGTAACAGGCTTGGGGAGGGAATCGACTGCTCTAGCAGCTCCTCTGTTTGCAAAAAGAAGGGGAAATGATGCAAAGGCAGCAAAAGACTTTGCAAGCTCTTGGTTAGGAGAGAGAATAAAGCCCAAGCCCAATTTGATGCATCTTGCAATGCAGGTCCAGTGCAAAGTGATGCCAAGAGATGAGCACAGGATACCCAATTCCCCATGCAGAAACTCTTCTCCACGTTGGATCATGGTGGCTCCAGCCCTTATAATGAGCGATGTAAATCTTAAGGCATTAGAAATGAACCTTGCAGTGGTTACAGAGAGATTCTGGTTCCTGGTTTGCGTTTCAGTAAGGAATAGCTGTTTAGATGCCTTTTACTGAATGCACTGCGAAAATGGCATCTAATTGATTGCGCTTTTAGTGAGTCCAATTAAACAGTGCTGTGGGATTGAGTGTTCATTTATTTAAAAATTACTTTGCTCCGAATTGAATGCGTGAGGTTTCCAAAGCTCCCTTGGGAGCCACAGACTTTGGGAGACAGGGGACAAAGGGTTATTTTTTAGGGATTCCTAAGGATCTTTGGGGTGGATGTCTTAAAAAGATGTTCTTAATGAGACCATCTCTCCGTGCTCTGCCCTACTGAGCACAAGCTCCCCAGATCCTTCCAGGAGCCTTTGCGGATGCCTCACACTTCCCGTTAATGGGATCCATGAACAGAGGTGGGAAAATGCCCTTTTTTCCCTGCAGATTGGTCCTTGAGGGATCCCTTGTATCCACCGAATCTCTCAGCTCTGTCTTCAAAACACACATGACAGTTTGCCAGCAGTTTTTTGGTTCATTGTAATAATAGCAGGGCAAGGGAGGGAGGTAATATCCCTAAATTAGGATGTATGAAACACCCTTAATTTGTGCTGTCAGCCTAAAGTGCTGTTTTTAAGCTGGAAAAACAGGTAAGAGGGAAGATGGCAAGATGCAGCAGCCAACCTTTTTGCATGCAAACAACACGACCTTCTTTCAAGAACCCTCAAAAGTGAATTTCGGGGATCCCTGCGGGAGTTTCCCGTGCTGGAGGAGCGAGGCTGTGTCCCATGGGAAGCGCAGGGCTGACATGTGCCTTTAGCAGATGGCATCTCGGTCCGTGCCAGCCCGTGGGCAGAGAGATGCTCCTTTTTTTGGCCAGTGTTGAGGATCCTTCCCTGCACAGGAGGCTCAAAAGGGCATTGGGAAAACTGGAGGCTCCCAGCGCATCCCCGCTAGCAGCTCAGCATCCTCAAATCATTCCCAAACCGGCAGTCGCTAACCAGTGTCATGGGAATTTTGGTTGCATTATTGCAGTTTTGGGGGCAGGCAGCGTTATGCTATTTGAGATATTGATCCCAGGTGCTCTCCTCCCCGCAGATCACTCTCACCACCATCGGCTATGGGGACAAGTACCCGCAGACCTGGAACGGGCGGCTGCTCGCGGCGACGTTCACGCTCATCGGGGTCTCTTTCTTCGCCCTCCCCGCCGTGAGTAAAGGCTGTGACGTGTCGCTACGGGCAGGACCGGGTTTGCTGGTGCGGAGGGGACAGCTACGTCCGTGGCTTAATGCACCCAAAATCAGCAGGACTCAGTGACCTGAGTCAAGAGGAAAGGGGACGCGAGGAATCCCATTGCTTGCTCACATGCAAGAACGGGGACACGGTGGGAACAGAAAGGAAACTTGATCTGGCTCCATCAATATGATGTTACTGGGGTGAAAATCTATTTTTCCCCCAAGTTCCTGTCTCCTTGGGGTGACTAAGCCTTTTAGCAGCTGTCCCCATCCCTTGGGCAATGCGTTTTGGTGTGTTGCATTGATCTGATTTCTCTTTATGGGGCAATGTGAATGCCAGCACAGTGCGGCTAATTTGTGTTTTCCCACCCTACTGGAGGCAGTTTGGGAAGACCAACCATTCCAGGGAACTTTGGCAAAGCCTTCCCACCCCTTCCCGTTCCCCAAATGCCCCTTCCATGGGAATTTGTCCTTTAGGGCTGCCTTGAGTGAAGGTTCCTCCTTGCTCCCCATGGACCTCTGAAGCCAGGAGTGGGGCAGGAACTGAGGAGAAATCAAACCGATGGAGGCCAAGGTGGCTCTAACTAGTTAAAGCTTGGCCTAAAATGCTGTTAACCGCAAGTATCTTCCTCCTCTCAGGGCATCTTGGGCTCGGGGTTTGCTCTGAAGGTCCAAGAGCAGCATCGGCAGAAACACTTTGAGAAGAGGCGCAACCCGGCAGCAGGCCTGATCCAGGTTAGTCTGGGCTTGTTAGTCTAGCATGGGTCCTCCTAAGGCTCTGGGAATCCTGGAATTGGGATATCCTAGCTTGGGATCATGTTTTTCATCACATTTTTCATCACGTTTTTCATCACATTTTTCATCACGTTTTTCATCTAGGAAGAGATGCTCTAGTTCTGGTCCCCTCTTTCGCTATGGTTTGACTCAGCTCCCTGCAAAGCCTACGGGAGTCTTTCCATTGGTTTAATTGCATTTAATTATCGTGGACTATAAGTGCCTCATGATGAACCTCACAATTTATGGGGTCTTCTGGTTCTCGCAGCAAAAAAATCCCACATAGGGATCAGAGTGCAAAATGGATGGAAGTGATTTTCACTGAGGATTATTGCAGAAGAGCAGGCTCACAACCAAGGGGACTTGGCGTTACTTGTTTCCCTTTCTGGGGGTCTTTGAGAAACCGAGGAGGAGAAGAGAAGGTGAAAAATGTGGCAGCGTGTGGAAGGTGCGAGACAGCAGCTGGTGACTGGTCTCGTCTGGAAATAAATGCCAGGAAATCAGCCATGGAAAAATAGCATATGTGGTAGGCAGTCTGGGGGAGAGAAGGAACAAAATCCAGCCCAATGCAGTCAGACAAATGCATTAGGACAGTTTGTTTGCACCATTTTTTCTTTCTCTCTTTTTTTTTTTTTTTTCCCCAAGAGAATATTTGTACTGATAACAAGCTCTGATTGGGAGCATTTTCTTAAAGCTAACAGATGCCTGCACAGAAGGCTGGTCTGAGTGGAGGTCTTAAGGATGTGAAAGATGAGAGGCTTTTAACACGCCCTGGATCCTCTCGTCCCAATATTTTCCAACCATCCCATGTGTTTGCTACAGCGAGGATTTGGTCCCTAGAGTGGGTTTTTTTGGTGCATGTGGCTGAGAGGGGGGTCCTGTTACTGTGGCTTTGTAACCTCTTAAATGGAGCCAGGGGCAGGATGGAGTCAAGCTCAGGAGGGCTGAGGATGCAAAATCACTCAGAAATCTGTAAAGACGCTACCATTTGCAAACAGGTTAAAAAGGCATGGGGTAAAGACAGCCTAAGACTTCCTTTTTGATGTGGTTTTGCTCACTTGGGGACACAGCCTTTGCAAGGGCAACCATGCGCCGGCATATCAACTGCATTTTGCAAAACCCAAAGCAACTTGCTGCTGTTCTGCAGCAAAACGAGCCCTGGAAATCCTTCCCGTGTGTTTTTTGGGGCTTGTTGCAGCTGCTAAATCCCGTCTCCTCCGCAGGCGGCCTGGAGGTTTTACGCCACGAACCTGTCGCGCACGGACCTGCACTCGACGTGGCAGTACTACGAGCGCACGGTCACCGTCCCCATGTACAGGTACCTCCGCCTCCGGCGCCCTCGCCGCTGCCTGCTCCGTGATGCCGCCGTTTCCATGGTTATTTTTGTTACCCAGCGACATAATTTGATTTGTTTATTTTTAAGTTCAAAACATTGTTTTTGGAAGCTCTTCAGGGCTGGTATGTGCTTTTTATTTTGATTATTTTCGCTTTGTTTCTTTTCTCGTGTGTGCTTCTTTTCGCCTCGGTTTTAATTTCCTCATTATGTTTTCTTTCCGTGCGTGGGGGTGACTCGGTGCTCTCGCTTTCACCCTGGTTTCGCCACGGCCGGTGGTAGTTGCGTTGTGTTGTGACAGCGGCCGGGCCAGAGCGCGAAGACCTCCCTCCCGAGCTGCCCCGGACGTAGGTAAATGCCTCCCTCCAGCAGCACCCGCTCCAACTCATTCCCTCTTTACTGATTTCTGGTGGTTTTCTGCCTTTCAGCCAAGCTTTGCCCCTTAATTGTCCCCAACTTGCAGCACTTTGGCCAGCGGATGGCCTGCGGACTCTTTCCCCATCTCGGCATCACCTTTATTTTCTCCTAAAGGATAAAAATCAGAGCAGGATTTAGGGAGGATTTTCTCCTCTCTTGCATTGCATTTCTCTATTGCAAACAGCGGGTGCAGATAGGGAAGGGTGGATGTAGCAGCCTCGGTCCCACAGGACCGAGGTGACTTGTCGCCGTGTCCTGAGCGGGAACGATGCTGGCTGGAGCAGGGATGCGGGAATTGGCCCTCGGGAGCCTCCTTGTCTTGGTCTGTAGGTTTTTGTTGGATCCATCCCCTGTGTGTGTGTCTGGTAACTCTATCCCCCATAAATAAACTGACTTTGAGATTTTTTTTTAAAAAAAGAACAAACAAACAAACTGAACAAAACTGTTTCCCAATAGCACTAAACCCATTCATTGTCACTCTGCCTCTCAGTACTTGACCTGGCTGCTTGTTCTCACTCGTGTACATGTTGTTGGCCAAGGTCAACTACTGCAGAGGATGAGGAGCGGCGTCTGACCCAAAGGCCACCTCAAAACCCGGAGGCAGACGTGGTTTTGGTGGCCTTTGTCAGGCTTTACCGCTCACCGAAAGGCTGAACACGCTGCACAACCGGGCGTAGAGCAACCCCTTTCTTGGAGGGACCTTCTAGGATGGGTCCGGGCTGCAGGAGGTGACTTGGGAGGACCTGGATCACAGGGAGCTCATGGGCTGGAAGAAAATTCTGCCAAACTGGTTCTGCTGAGGCTAGTTAGAGGTCTTAGGGAAGAGGAATAGTAAAATAACTCATAGAGAATTGAGCTACTTGGAATGAAAAGGCAGCGGTTTTGCTGAGTGATGCCCCAAGCAGCAGCATCACTTCCACTTTCTCTTCTCTCCCAAATTTCCTCTTAAATCCCAGCTTCTCTCTGGGCATAGGGAAAAAGAAGGTCACCCAGGAGGGTGAGCCTTACCCAAAGAAATCCAACGTACACCTATAGCTTAAACCATTGGTCAAGATGGAAAGAATGCAGTGTATTTTGGTTTTGCTCAGCTAAATTAATTGGAACTGAGATGTTATCCCCTGAGGAAAAGAAAAAGACAAAAAGAAAGGGGTTCCTTTACGTTCTGGCTGTAGCCTCCATCTCACACCACCCATCTCTGTTCCTGCCCTGTTTGCTAAGCCGGCAGGGCTCTCGCCACCCTTGTCACAAAGCCCCGCACCGTGTTGGGTGCTGTCCGGCTTAGGAAGGGAGTAGGAGGGGACGATGACGTTCCCGTCTGCCTCACAGGTGCCCGCGGGATCCGTAGCCCTGGCACCGCTCGCTTTGGACCACTCGTTGCCATCAGCAGCATCCCCGTGCCAGGGCCTTGCGCGTCTCCCCATGGCTTCTCCTTGAGACCTGGCTGGTTCCGTGTGCCTTGGAGAAGCTCCTGCTTTTCCGGAGCATCACTCCAATGATGCTGGCTGTCCCATGCCCAAGGTGGCACCAACGGTGGCAGAGGCACTTGGTCATTCCCAAGCCTATTGCAGCAGAAAGCCAAGCCAGGCTCCTGTGCCGTGGTCCTTAGTCCTGGTCACAGAGCATCTGGGAACTGGAGTTCACGTAGTTCATGTGCTAATTTTCTTTATTCTGTTTCTTTTCTCCTTTCCTCCCTCCCCTCCCGTTTTTCTTTCTTTTATCCCTTTGGTTTTCTTTGGTGAAAACCCTTGAAAAGCACGCAAACGCAAACGTACGGTGCCTCCAGGTATGAAGTGCATGTGACTCTCCAAGTGTGTGTCATGTCACTCCCTGTTCTTCATTTGGGATTGTAACATGCAAAGCCTCTAATTAAACCACACACAAAAAAACCCACAAACCTCTGAAGATCAGTTCTTTTTTCCCAGGAATGAAGGGAAGCCCAAACCAGGCTCCCCATCCTGCTGCCTGCAGACTAACTCCATGCACCTTCATTAACGTTTAGCTATTGGTACACACGAGTTTTGGGAAAAAGTGACAATTTGAGGAAGAAGGGGAGAGTGCTTAAGCTTGCTTTGTGAAGGATGATTTCTTGATGGTCTAACAAACCCGCGCCACGCCATGCACCCTTAACAAGAGTATTTTCCCTTTCCTAATTCCATTTTCTCATTCCTATCACCCATGTGTGTTCCTCTTCCTCTGGTCCCCTTCCTTACCCAGTTGTTCATCACTCATTTCACTCCATGCTGAAGGAGCTGTGCCCACCAGCAAACATTAAATATCCTGAATTTGCTGGTGTAAGAAGCAGATGAGCAGCCAGACCTGCTCGAAAGGATAGATTTGGAGGAGGGAGAGATCCAGAGCAAATCTGGTATGGAAATAAATAATCATTCCGGATTTCTCTTAGTAATCCGGTCTGATCTTTGAAAGAGAGGAGTCCTAACTCGGCAGCATTTTAATATTTCAGCTTTTTTTTTAAAGAATGATCCACAGTTAAGCAAGAAGTTATTAATGTCAGTTATTCACTCTGTGGCTTAACCTTTTGGGGTAGTTCTGATTGAGAAAGTCCTATATACAGCCAGGTAAGCCTTGCTATAAATAATAGTACCCTCGGTTCTGCAGAATAGCATAGATTTTCGATTCGCAGGCATATTTTATAGGAAGTGGTTATCTCAAGCTGTAACAAAGTCAGTATTTTAAGAAGGGGAACGGCTTTGAATTTCAAGACTGTGGGCCAAGCTCTGCTCTTAGTTACAGCAGTTTAAATCCTTCCTGGGTGCATTAATGCCATTACAGCAGATCTGATTTAGTGCCTGATTTCCAAACCAGTTTCCAGTTTTCACAGCTGCAGGTTTTACAGCCCCAGTAAATCACACTCACAACTTTGTCCTTGGGGTTAATTTACAGCAAAGAGCGACCAAGTATTGCAAGTAGAAGATGCAAGTACGTGTCGCTGTCGTGCAGAACAGCCGGGTTTGACAATCAGGCATTTTTCTACTGCTGAAAGTGAATTGAGAATGTGATGCTTCCATAGCAGCTCCTAAAATACAGTATTTTACAAGTTTCATAAGTGTTCCCAATTACAGAGAATAACTTAAGCTGGAGACACAACATCTCAGTTAGGATAGCAATAGCTTTTACAGAAGAAAAAAAAATCCCCTGAATTCTTAGATTTAAGTCTTTTGTGTAAAGGGTTATTACACAGTTATGAGGAATAAGGCACAACCTTTCCTATTGCAATTGTAGGGCTGGATCTCTCCTTGGGTGCACCAGTGGGCAAGGATGTGTCATTAGGAAGGGTTGGCCACTGGGCTCCTAATGACTATTTTATCTTTGCCCTATGGAAACTAAATCATCATCCTGAGAAGGTTGGAGGGAGAGGAGGAGAAGGATGGACTCCTCTCAGAGACCCTGGCACAGCATGGAAAATTCCATTGGAGTCCCTATCCCATTCCAGCATCCTTCTCCTTTCCTGCCCTTTTCCCAGTGGTGCTCCAGCTCATGGTGGGCTCCGTGCGCGTTGTGTGCCTGTGTCACCCGTGCGTTGTGCTGCTGCCCTCCCTTGTGTTGTGGTTGTTTGGTGGTGTCCTGGCCAGAGGCATGATGTCCCCCTTGTCCCCAATTGCTTGAGTGTGACCTGTGATAGTTGGAGTAGCAAATTCCCCTTTGTTGGTGTGTGAGTGGTGGTTCTCTGTGTGATGGGAAGCAGCCAAAGGTCCCGGTGGACCTGGATGTTGGCCCTGCTGCGTTGGGTGGCATGAGTTGTGTGTGTTCCCGTGGTGTGTGCGTCATCTCACCTGGCTCCCCTTAACCCAGACGCGCTTCCCTTGCTAACAAGTGACCCACGGATCGGGAGGAGAGAGAGAAAAACGCAGCGCTGCAGCTGCGGGTCCTTGCAGTGTCCCATGCTGCAGTGTCCCTGAGCTCGCACCCGGCTGCAGGGGCTGCTCCAGCCCTGCTTTTTATAGTAAAACTGGGTTAAACTGCTCTACGGAGCTCTTAGTCAACAAACCTGGTGTTTCCCTTGGGATCTTTAGTGAAATAAATGCTGCCAGGTATTGCTGCAATGGTGATTCCCAAGCTATGGCAGGTTGGACTGAGAACACCATTCGGATTAAATTCTTGTTCAGGCACTTGATTGAGTTTATACATGTTCTCCACAATGCTACTGTCAGGAAAACATTTCTGTTTCCACCACACATGTGCCAAGTCCACCACTTTTCTGCGGAAATGGGAAATTTCTGTATTTACTTGTGCATCTTCACTTCTGCATGGAAGCGCCTGTGGCGACCCAGTAGGTTTCTGTTTTCAGCACCATGCAAGCCTCGTTATAGACTAATGCAAAGAGGGGAGATCCCTCTGGGATGTTGAATCCTCCAGCTTAGAGAACTATTAAGTTTTTCAGCCCTGTGACTTGCATCGTTGGGAGTTCCCCGTTGTGACCGCTGCTCTTGTCCCATGTTTTGCTCGATATGAACTTTCCTAAGAAACTAAGCCACCAAAGAACAGTTGTGTGCCTCTCATTGACTTGAGTACACTTTGTGCCTGATTTTTATGCACCACCTTCTCCCATCTTGGCATGAATGTGCAAAACCATGCAGGGTTTGAATGGCAATGATGGCCCTGTGCACCGCGCGCCGCTCTGCTGCACCCAGATCAGCTTCTTCCTGACGTCTTGAGTGAAGAGGATCATTAATTCATCAGATCAGGATGTGCTCTACTCTGGCTGGAAGCAAACAGAGCTGGACCGGGGAGCTGAGCCAAAATTTTCAGACCTATTTTTATTCTTTTTGCTTAGGACTGGAAAATTTTCTGCCTGCCTCTGTTTTGAGAGCTCCGTTGAACAGCTGCATTTTGAGTTTGGGTTTTGTGCACGCAGAAGAGAGGAGACTTTTCCCGTCGTGGTCGGTTGGAGGAGATCTCTGAAGTATTGGTCATATAATGGCTGAAAAACCCTGGGCATAGCTATTTTTGCCCTTATTTTACAGTAAACAACAGTTCTGTTGCAACCAGTCTGCTAGGGGAGTGCAAGCCCTTGTAGCCCTTTCATTCCAAGCCACTGTCCTAGGACACCTTGCTGCTTCTTCTGAAGATGCCAAGAGTTCCTGTGGGCTCTGACAGATTCTACAGTGAGTATTTGGCTATTTAAACCCATTTATTAAGTGAAAAGCTCCTGAACAAGCAGCTCAGCTCAGAAGCAATGGGCCCACCATTGGAAAAAGCAGCAAATATCTGTGCATCCTCAAGAGGAGAGTGAAGTTCTTCGAGCCTCTTCATCCTCCTCTTCATCCTGGCCGTGGAAGACTAAATCAACTGACTTGCTTGTTGCAAAGGCATGGTCCTCTGCGCACAACGATGGCATGTTGCACTTCCACAATTTGACAAGGACATGTTGGTGGCCCAGAAGGAGAGTTGCAGGAAGCCAAGGGATGAAGAGCACCAGCCTTGACCCCGCACAAGGAATCCCAGAGCTCACTCCTAAGTAGCTTTCTCTGTCCTTCCCCTGACATCTCCGCTTCACTTCTCACTCGGTTGAAAACCCGACTGTGAAATCAGTGTGAAATATTTATGGAGAAAAACCAGCCTGTCGGGGTTGAGTGGAGACGCCAACGTGGCCCACGTGCCATCGTGCCTGGTCTGCTCCACACGTTGCTGCTTGCCCTTCTCAAAGCAGTGAACTGCAGGGAGCCGACTGTGGTTCTCACCACAATTTAAGCCAAAAGTGGGTTAGACAACAGTGTTTTGGATTCCCATTTAGTAAAGCAAAGGAAAGCTGTTGTTCCTCCCTAATCTACAAGGGGATGATGCTTCATTATGCCACTTTTGAGGGCTCAACCTCTTAACCCAATGCAGATGAGAGCAGTGAGATGAGCCCGACTCCACCACACTGCTGTTTTTCCTGGGATGCTCCTGGCCTCTGGATCCCTGTTTTCTGCTCTGCTGCCCAAACACGGCCAGGCTGCCCAGGCAGACGCTCATCCTCAGGGAAGTTGGGTCATGCTGATGCAGACTAGTTTTTCTCTTTTTCTTGCTGTGTCTCTCTCTCTTCCCCCGTAGCTCTTCCTTACTCCATCGGCGGGAATATCCTCCAAATCCCTCTCCATTCTCCCCAAACTCTCTCCCAGTAGCAAACAGTGGCACAAAGCTGCTTCTAGGTGAAAGATGGGGCAGTGGGTGAGGTTTCCAAGACAGGACGCTCTGCTGTAAGTTCTGCCTGAGCATTAATACTCTTTATTCTCTCCCTCTAGACTCATCCCACCTCTGAACCAGCTGGAACTCCTGAGGAACCTGAAGAGCAAATCGGGACTGACTTTCAGGTTAGCAACAGAGTTAAAGCTCGGAAAACACCCACTTTGCAACTCTTCTATTTTTTTCCCCTTTCCCCTTTCTGCATATGGACAACCCTGAAGATGTGATAGGTTTTGGCAGCCGGTTCCCCATGGGTCAATCAATGATCTCCTCCCATTCCTCTCCCGTGTGTTACATGCATTTCTTCAGCCTCTCCCTAAGTTGTCTCTGGGGTAATGTCGTAGTATTTGGCTGAAAAAGCAGCTGTATTTTCAAGGGATCTAATCCAGGTAGTGTTCCTGATGCTCCTCTGCTTCTTATGTCTGTTCACCCTCTCAGAAACACTCCAAACCACATGGTGTTAATTTATTTCTATTTCCTCCAGCCCTCTTGCCTTCCCTTAGCTTCCCCTGGGGACAGGCAAGGTAGAAGCAGCGATAAAAAGGGACATGGCTATGGCCTTTATCCCCAACTTGCATGTCACTAATTCCCATAACTCCATAACCAGGGCTGTATCACTGTCCAGGTAGTCGGAATCTGGAGACGGATGGGTCTGGCTTAACATGGAGCTGGGCCCCAGTCTAGGAGTGTTTTGTCCCTTAAATTATCTGGTGTTTGGGCTAGACAAGGGCAAGAAACAAAACCTGTTCCCTCCGGGGCTGCATGGACAAGGCTGCTTGGGAGGCCAATGTCACAAGCACTTTCCAGGTGCACAGAAGCAATGGATCAAACTAGTTTAAGGTAGAGCAGTTTTTTCCGATTGCTGGAAGGTAATGCCACCAAATCGCCCGCTCAGCGAAGGGGAGATTGTTTTCAGTGTGGCCTTAGCTCGGCTTGTGGCATTGTGCCTGAACACCCTTTTGCAGGGCGTTTGAGCTAGCTGTGTCCTCAACATCAATGATTTTTCACAAAAAAAAATCAAGTGAATTGAGGTCTCAGTGATTTTCTAGGCAGTTTGCTGTAAAATTGCAGCTCCCAAAGGTGCTGGAGCTGCAGCCAGGGTGCCAAGACCAGAGTGCCCAGCACCGGGTCCCTTCCCCAGCAGCATCCCCATCCTGGCACCACTTGTCAGCACAGAGATCTGCGCCAAATGATGTGACATGAGCTTGGTCCGGAGAGGAGAAGCGAGCCCAAAGGGTCCCCTCGCATTGTGCACCTCCGGGCCATGCAATCCAAAGGCAGGGAGCCTTTGGCTGAGCCCGCAGAAGTCCTCCTGTGCTCCCACAAATCCATGGCCGTGGCGTGTCTCAGTCCTGTATAGGCGCTAGGACGGGTTGGGATGACTTCTTCAACCCTGTACGTTGTATGTGTCTTCTCTGAGGTTGTGTGAGTCTCCAACGATCTTCTGTCCGGGCCAGAAACTCCAGGAATAAGGTGCTCCTTGCCCTCTCCTTGTCCACAACTTCCACTTAGCTGTATCGTTTGGTATTTGTCCTCTCGTTATGTTTTTAGCAGCGAAGCAGCAACATCTTTTGCCACCTTGACACCATGCTAATGTACTATTGCTTCTGTTTAAAGGAAAGAGCAGCAGCCCGAGCCATCGCCCAGGTCTGTATTGCTGCCCACACGCCATCCCCATGCATTCCCCGTCGAGCTCTGTGTCCGTGTGTGCGTGTGTGTACCATGTCGTGGCACCATTGAGGGACGGAGCCGAGGTATTTTCCGTGCTTGTTCTGTGCTGTGGCAGTCCAACGTATCTCCGTGTGACGCCGGGCCTTAAATCACACCTTCCGACGCGCCTCGAGGCGCCGCTCCGAGGATGAGGAGGTTACGGGGTGGAGCGAGGGCAGGGATGAGGTTGGCGACGCGGGCAGAGCTGGCGCGTGCCCGCGGGGATGGCAGGACATTGGGTTTTGCTACTTTATTCTCTTACTGCTCGGAGTTGAGGCTGAAATACTGCAAGCTCAGAGGATGCTAGCAGAGAGTTGATGCTTTGCACGTGTCTCCACCACTTGGTGCCGTGACAAGGGGACATGGCACACGGTCACCGTGTCACCGGGTTGACCTGTTCTCCCGGAGCTGCAGGGCGCACACTCGGTCCCGCTATCGCTCGGGGTCCCCGGCACGGCAGTGTGTGGTGGAGACCCCCCTTCCCGGCCCTGCTCCCTCCTGCATCCCAAATCGCCGCTTTGTCCTCGAGCTTCCAGGCGGGCAGCGCTGGGAAGTGGCCTTGGCCTTCCAAGGCCGGTGAGATCCTGACGCGATGGAGAGGTTTATCCATTGCCATGTTCTAGGGTGAGGCTGGTATTTAGGATACATTTTTCATCCACTTGGATGTATTTAGTTCCGTATGTTTTTTTTTTTTTTTTTTTTTTCCCTATATTTTCCCACTTCTTTCAAGAGGTGATTCTGGAATGGGCTCTCTTTTTTTTTTTTTTTTTTTTTCCCGTATTTTCCCACTTCTTTCAAGAAGTGATTCTGGGATGGGCTCTCTTTTTTTTTCTTTTTTTCCCTTGGGAAGCAAGGAAGCGAGACCCAAACTGATAATCTGTAGAGATCATCCACTTGGCTTTTGGATCTTCTGTCCCATACCACAAAACTTAGCTTACAGCCTGAATATGTTAAACACCAACTGTGCTTTTCCATTTATTAGGTTTCAAAAGTATAACTAAAGGCTCCCATTTTACAGGTATAACTTTCTGCTATGTCTTTTAGCTTATAAAAGGTAGAAATTATTTTTTTTCCTGGCACAAAATCCAACCAAAGATGTCTGGGCAAATAAGGTGCCAGCTAAAGAGAGGAAAAGTTCAACCTTCCTTTTTTGTTTCCTACTCCCTTTTTCCTGTCTTTCATTTGAGCTTTTCTTTGCAAGCAGAATCTCCATAGCACTCCATCCACTTCCTGCCAAATAAGCCTCATCACCAAGATCATGTTTCAACTACCTAGAATTTGTATTTTTTCCAACCTAGGGTCTCAGCTGGTGTAGTGAGAGGGAAGGTAACCTCCATCCAGCACTATTTAAACAGAGAATGTTACTTGGGAAGGGCTATCCTGGAGCAGAGCAGCTCTGAAATCTTGGCCATCTGCCCTTGGAAGCATGAAAAGATAAATCCACGTTTCTCGCTAGTGTGTAAGAAGAAATCTCTGTTCAAAACTATCAGCTTCGTATCAGAGGATGCAGGGATGCACCAGGCAGCGATCCTGTGGATACAGGCACTGGCTTTGCTTTTCTGTTCATTCCCCTTCGGATCTCAGTCCTGTCCGGCAGGGTTTGCAGGGTAAAACTTCATGTATTTTCCATAGAGGTTGCAGATTTTCCCCCATTAGTTTTCTCTTGTTTTTCTTCACCTTGGGTCCCAGAATAAGCAAAAATGCCCTTCCAGTGCCCTTTTTCATTGTATTTCTTACTACATTCAGGTGCTTTCTCAGGGTCATTTCGAAGTGCAATTTTCTTAGTCCTGCACTGCATCTCCTGCATCACTGGTGGGTTTTGTTGTCCTCTGTCATAAGATGCTAAACCTGAACCCAGGGGCTTACGCTGAAGATCTGCAGCTGATGTATAGGTGGTGTTAGGGTACATTCCATACAGCTCAGTGCAGCAGCCCTAGCTCAGTCACAGCTCTTTCCTCCTGTATTTTGCCAGGGCAGTTTCCCCTCTCCCTTCTCCTGCTGTCCTTGTCCATCTGTTCACTTCTCACGTCCCAGGAAGAATTTTTGTTCAGAGGACCCTTATTCACAGGCCCCCAGATCTGCTATTCCTCATTTAAAAGTTCCTGAATTTTTCGCAGTCACATCCCAACATCCTACTCTCTCTGATTTTCAGCATCCTTGCCATGATGGTCTGTGTGTCATCTCGCCATAGGTTTGGTTCATCGTTAAGATGAGAAAATGCATCCTCTTTGTGAAGCTATAATGAACAACCCACTTGGTGGTTAAGCATCCAGCTGTGGATTGTCACTAAGGACCGTTCCACTTAGGAAAACTCTTCGGGATGAATTTGCTCTCCTAGCAGACCCAAGCACAGGGCTTCTGCTGCTGCCGTGGGCAAAGGATTCACCCCTTTGCGTTTCCATCAGTGGAAGGACACATCCAGGCTCTGCATCCTCACTTTTCACTTGTTGTCGTGCATAGGGAGTGGCTGATTTCCTACATCCCGACATCCCTCTTTGCATGCTTGGCACAGCGCAGAGACCGTGGAGCAGGCAGTGCGCTCTGCTGCTATGTTACACCCCAACAGCTGGTTTGGAGTGAGCAGGGACAAGCAAATTTTGCCTTGCAAGGTCAGAGCAAGTCCTGTGCATGTCAGCTTGAGCCCACAAGGTTCCTCAAGGATCCCACTGCATCCAAGTCCAGCTGTTCCTGCAGTAGCTCTGGCCACAGGAGCTACTGCCCAGGCAGGGAGATGCGATGCCAGGAGGTCTCGGCACCTCCTGGACACATCCACCTATCCCGGAGCAAGTGCCACTCCAGTGGTTTTGATTTGATCTTGGAGATAAACAGGACAGCCTACCTAGGCGATGGGTTATGTCCTTTCTCTCTCCTTTCTGTTCCATTTTCCCCTGCAAGCTTGTCGACATCCACCTACGCCCGAGCACCGTGGTGTGCTGCTCTGCTCCTGGGACACACGAGCTCTTTCCCCATGACATGGGCTGTGACGAGCACAAAAGATGCTGGCCTTATGCTACCTGCTACGTGCCCTCCCCCTTTTTATTTTCTCTTTTAAAAAAAACTGCTTAGAGTTTCCTCTGTGGCCGATGGCTTTGGGTGCTGTTTGTGTGTCCACCCTATGGTCTACGTTGGCCAGGAGAAGTGGCCGGGTGCCCTTCCCAAGGCCAATTTGTGCTGCAGAAATAGTTACCCCCATTTGACCACGCTGCTCTTGAGTGGATTCCGACCACAAATCCTGCCTGCCTCATCATGCCAGCGGATGAAGGCTGCCAGGCAGTGGGGCTCGCTATGGAAAACTAGTGATTCCGAGCGGTTAATGGGCTTGGCTTCCTCATGTGCTAATCAAGCTGGAAATTCATTGCGGCATCTTGTCTCTGTTTATTTTGTCTTCTGATGGTGACATTCAAAGGATAAACATATGGTTAGCCAGGACTACGGAGACTCTTCCATGAAGAGGTGCCCTCCAGATGTGCTTTAACAAATGGCTTGTGAAGCATCTGAAGGCACCTTGAGACCAGCTTTGGTCCACTGGTGTTTCCAAAATGTGATTGGCCAAAAGGGAAGAAAAAAAAGAAAATCGGTGATCCAAATCATCAACATAATGTGTGAATATCAGAGGAAAAGAAACAGAAGGATTCCAGGGAACCGGGAAGCTAAAAATCAGATTACTTTGTCCAGCATGAGTTAAAGTCTTGTAGTCAATGAGAGGAACCTCTTAAAAAGTCGTCATAGAGTTTGGTTCATCCCTGACCGCAGAGAAAGCAAAACCCTGGGCATTATCTTGAGTGAGTGCTGGCCGGGGCCAGCTTGTGACGTGTACGTGTATCTGTGTGTGTTGGTTTTATATACATATGCATATATGTATATAAAAGTGTATGTGTGTGTCCGTCTGAGATAGGCACTAGACTGGTATTTCTGTTCAGGGTGTGATTAAGGCTCTTGTACGCACTGGAAGATGCCTCTGGTCAACTCAGTGGACCCTGGTCACTCCCATCCCTGGACACTGGTGTCAACCCAATGGGCCGCGTCAGCCTGGGCTGGCGATGGACCTTCCAGCTGGTTAAACCAGACACTCATGCTGGGACTGACAGTAATCTGAAAATAATCGGTTGCCTTCAGGGGAGCGGATTATTTGCACGGAAGGGACTGCTACTTTCTGTAGAGACGGAGCAGCTGGGTACCCAACGCGTCTTGCCAAGGCTCTGCATGCCCAATACCCGCTGCCCTGCTGTGGAGCTCGGACCCCAGCCCTGGAGCCACCCAGGTAGCACCCCGGGGGCTACGGGGGCTCTTGCAGGTGCCTTAGGGGTCCCAGAGAAAGAGAGGTTGGTGCCAGCCAAGCTTGCACCAGAATCCTCACAAATCCTTCCTGCAGGCTCTGCAAATCCCCATTTACAAGGCTGGGGTTTTTTGCACCCTTTTCGGTCCATCCGAGCGCTCAGCAAGTAGCACCCGCTGGTGGCCGCGCGGGTCCCTCGCGGCGGGGTGACGCGGGCCACCTCATTGCCATCGCGCAGGTAGAGGGCTGCTCCATGGCGCGGAGAACCCGGCTCGGCCGGGAGGGCCCGAGCAGGGATCGGGAATGGGGTCCCAGGAGCCGCGGTGCTGCCTGGACAGTCACTCGGTCCCCCCGGGCTGGCGGACACACGGACGTGTCCAGATGTCCAAATTCCTTCCCACAGGGGACTGCATCACAATCCATTTATCTATACATACATTTTTTTTAATGCCAGGCTCAGTGTAATGCTGTTACCTGTATGGGAAGTGCAATTTATTCACACGCTTACTGCATCTTTTGGTGACTTTTTTTTTTTATTTTCTTTTTTTTTTTGAAAAAAAAAGGGAAAAAAACACAAGTTTTTTTGGAGAAAACAAGAATTTGGCTCTCCGTGGCTTATGCAAAGGGAGGTCTTTTTTACGTTTTTCAATTCAGAGGAAAAAAGAGAACACTCCCAATGGAAAAAAAATCTTCCTGCATAACTCAGTCGAGTCGACTGTAGATAAACTGATGCCAGCAATTCAATGCAGAATGGGTCATTCTGATAACGGCATTTGATCACAGACAGACTAATTTCAGGAATCCCCTTGAACTTTTTTTTTTTTTTTTTTTTTAATTTAATGCTCAAATGAAAAAAAAATCCTGTCATGAACCCGGCCCTCAAAACACCTGTCTTTTAAACCTAGAGTCAGTAATCAAGTTTCCTGTTTGGCATTTGCTTCCAGGTCTAATTTTTACTCTCCCCTCATTTCCAGTAAAAGCAAACCGTGCAGGGAGTCACTATGCGGATGCTGCTCAGGAAACTCTAGGTACCACGGGAAATGCGTCGCACGGAACTAATCAAAAGCTGCACGGCTCATTCTCCCTCTACCCTGCTACCACCCGTTCTGATCACTTCCCTGCTTAATAGAGGTACTAGATGAGTAAAAAAAAGCAAAATTCCAAGAGCTTCCCCATTGCCTGCTCAGAAATCAGAGGCTTCCTTGTCCGGGTGCACGCATCCAAGAGACAAGGATGGGGAATTTGGTCTGGCCTAGCAAGCCGTGACTGTTCAGCAACGAAGGAGGCCGGAAACTGGAGTTTCACAAATGATGGAAAAAGAGGAAAAAAAAGAAAAACAAAAAATCTGTTCCTTCTTATCTCTTCCTTCCTCCTAAAGGTTGGGGAACTCTTGCAAATTCAACTGCAATATCAAGTCAGTAGCATCGGAAATCCCAACTTCCCACCTCCGCTTGGTCACCCTTCCTTTGGCGCTCCCAACGGTGACAAATTGACCTCCCTGGTGGCATTTGGAAGCCACGGCTTGCCTCTCTAGCACCTCTACTACGCAGTCAGAGAAGGACTAATCTCAGCCTGTCCCACCAGACGTAAGGATACGTGTTTCCCTTAGCGCTGCCGGTAGGATTGGGAATGGCTCTGTATCTAGATCCAGAGGGGAACGGATAGAGCGGAGGGGTTTGTATGTGCCATGATTTCCTCTTTTTCAAGTCGGTTATTGACAGGCAGCTTCAACGATCTCCCAAGGTGCATCCCTTAATGCACCCATCTGCTGACCGTAATGGTACACAGATACGTATATAGATAAATTTCCTTACATATAGAAAATTCTATTTCCATGCCTACGCTGGAAGAGAGTCTCTTCCCCGGCCCCAGACACTGCTCCTCAGCAGCAACCATGCACTTTCTTGACTGACTAATGCCCAGAGCTTGCATGCTTTGAATGCCGACAGGTCGACCCTATGTTCTCCCCCGAATCAAGCACAGGATGATTGTCCCAGCAGTCGTAGGGCACCGAGTGATGCAGCATGTTTGTGAAAACGGATTTTTGCATGCTCTTTTTTGGAATCCATCCTAATTCTCAAAATCACCAGTCTGTCTCTGTCAGAAAGCCTATAAACTGCAGCTAAAAAGTACATGTATCTATGGTTTTCTCCATTATTTGTTCCAACTTGTATCTTTTTCTTTCTTACTATTTTTTTTTCTTGATGGCTGTTTTTACTCTCTGTCAGATTAGAGGCTAGAAAAACACCTGAGACTTGCTTGGAGCACAGCTCAAAATTGGTTTGGTAAATCCCATCTCTGAATGGGTAACAGAGAGGAAAGGGGGCATGATCTAGGTTTCATTATATGGAATTTTCCCTGCAGGAAACTCCCTGGGAAATAGCCTGAATCTTTGAGTTAGCCTCGTGCTATGTGTCTTGATGGTCCTGTGACCTCCTTGGGGTTTGTCTGTGAAAATACCGACTTAAATATTGGGTGATCCTCAGCTGCAGAGTGTTTCAACAAATTTTCAGGGTTTTAGGTTATTAGACTATTTTTGGTTAATAGTCTAGCTGAAATTTTTGTCGTATTGTCTGCAGTGTTTCCATTTGCTAGGGGAGATCGTTCTGTCCTTGGACTCATCCCTGCAGAAAAGCTGCTTTCAATTGCCTGGTGCTGGAGTTGGCTTTGGGCAGAATTTAAATCCAGAAGTGACATCCGTAATGCTGTCCTCTCCCCTGTCCACGTCCCGTTCTGTTCTCTGGAAAATCAGCCACTCTGATCTTCACTGGTCTGTTCCCAGTCTTGTGTTTGTAGCAGAATGGAGTTGCATGTCTTCTAGGCATGATTTTTAATTGATAAAATCACAATAAATTCCCCTATGTTCTAGTGAATTCCTTCCCCATTTAGTCCTCATTTCATCTCCCCCGTCTTGAGTTCTACGAGGGAAAGGGAGGATGAAACAAAACGTTGTGTAAACATCTTCTTCCTCCGCTGGAGATCCTGAGAAGGAGGTTGCACAGGTCGGTTCTTGCAGTTGTGAAGAAGTCTTGAGCTCTGGTATAAATCCTAGAGCATCTTTGTTACCTGCATCCATCCCAAATATAGTGTTGTACACACTATGGTATAGCAAAATTGTAGATCTGCCTTGAATTTGTTGGACCCCTTGGACCATCTACCTGCATTCACCCAAACGAAAAATCCCTCCGCATTGATGTGACCGCTAAGGCCCTTGCAGATAGGATGCCTGGAATGAAATCACTGACCATTACAGCACAGCGGGGCAATCGTGGAAAGCTTAATGTAGGTAAATTAATAGAGAACTCCTTATGAGCACTGGTTCCTTAATGTACTCAAAATCTGTAGTCAGTAAATGCAATAACGCATGCATTTGTAGCCAATAATGTAACTATGCCACCCCAGATTAACAAGTCTGTTATATTCTGCTTTGTAAAAGACTTATCTGGAGTCTGCTCGGGGATGTGGAGGCAGCACAGAGATTTATACCTGGTGGTTAGAAGAAATGACCCGCAAACCCGTAAAGGGAAGGTGGCTGCAGAGCCCTTGGCTGGCCTGTGGGCCGGGGTGCAGTGTTCCTAAAGGAATAATTGGCCAAGCTCGAAGCTGTAAACTAGTTATTTTGCTTTGCTCACAAAATGCAAAGCAACCGAGATGGAAAATACCAAAAGATTTCTTGAAAAATGTGCTCAGTGGCATTTGACAGGAGTCTTCTTGACACCAGGTCGAGCCACCGTAAAACCAAGGGGGACAAAAGCCCTGCGCTAGGAGCAGGCGAGATGACAACTCGATGCACTGATAAGTTCTCCTGAGCATTGAGTGACATTGAGAAATGCCAAATGCCAAGGTGAAAGGCTGCAAAACCAGACGTGTGTCTGTCTGTGGTGTCCCTCCACATGCCCTCGCTGGTCCCAGACGTGGTGACACGGGGACAATGCAGCTCCAGGCTTCCCAATTGCACAAATTCGGTGCTGCCCTTCACTCCAGGTCTGACCCTGCTGCGGTTGCAGGATGAAGAGAAACGAGACTGTTCTCCGTGGCAGCAGTCTCTGGCTGTTTTTCTTTATTTCCTTCCCCATATCCAGGTTGCCTACTCCTAGAAACTCTATCCTTGGAGCAATGGCTTTCCTGAAATCACAGTGGGGGAAGCAGGAGGGAATCCGGTCCTCTTGATTTCTGCTCCAGGTCCAGAAGGGGTTTCGTGCATATTGTCCTTTCCTTGATGTTTCCAGTAATTGGCTGGTGTCTCTGATTCACACCTGCAACCAGTGACCCTCAAAGGCTAAAATTCACTCCTAGTGCTTCTAATAAGCTGCTTTCTTGTGCCATGAGCTCAGCACAAATTCTGGATCAAGGATGACCTCATTTACCAACAGGAGGAAAACCCTTTCTCCTGACCATAGCTTTTCAGGGGAAAAGACATTAATTTTGGTTGAGTTTGTGTGCAGAGATGGATCTGAGTTCCTCATATCTAATGCAGTTTTGCTGCTGTTTGTTGCCTTTTAGATGAGAGGAGGAAACACAGGAATTGCTAAAATGTAGTTTAAAATCAATGACGAGATTATAGCAGTAGTTTTTATTTGTCCATATCGCTTGGGTAAGGAACCCTTATTTTAAAGAAGTGCTGATACCCCACAACAGAAAACTGAAAATCCCGCAAGTTTTCCCTGAAGTTAGTCTGGAGATTGAATTTCCATGGAATAAGTTTTCAGTAGGGAGCCACCAACCATGGGCATGAAGCCCTGGGGACTGGACCACGTCCCTTCTTGCCATTCCACCTTCCCATCCCGTGTGTGCCCAAGCCAGGCCGTGTTCTTTGCCTTCCCTTCCCCTTGGGAGGAGCAGGACCCCGTGCTCCCCGCGCTCGTAGGCATCGTGGTCGCCAGCTTCCATTCGTGGTGCCGCGCGTGGCTGCACTGCTGCTTTCCCCATGGCCATGTCACCATCACCTCCACCCACCTACTTGAGGCCCATCTGCTTGGTCCATACGTGAGCACCACCTCTCTGAGACCCTCTGCGTCACTCTGCATGACTTTCTGGTTGAATGAGAACATGATCTTGGATTAGCCGACAACATATATGTCTATATATGTCTATACATCTCTTTTGGACTCTTTCCTCCCAGCTCCTGCAGCCCTCCAACAGCACTCTGCTCTGCAGGGACTTTATTGCATGTGAATTGGGGCTGTCACTTCCCATGAAGGAATTGCATGGCAGAAGGAAAACTTCAATGAATAGTTCATGTCGTCTCGTGTTGTCTGTGTTAAAACAGCGCAGTTATGGCAGCTGTCATCATAGGTTTTATTTTTCTCCCCCTGAGGAGTGGATACTCAGGGGAAAAAAAAAACACAGCCCTTAGTTGTTCTTCAGATTTATAAGAGGTTATTTTAATGAAGAAAAGTATTGCACCTCATGCTATCAGGCTTGAAAGCTTTGCTCATATTTCCTGCCGAGTTCAACGCTTTCTTTTTTTGCCTTTAGTAAATCTTGCAAACGTTTCCAGTGCATCTATTGCGGGAGGAAGAGGAACCCCAAAGACCTCGTTTTCCTCCTTGATGGGTGTTTCGCACTGGGGGCTTCAGTTGTCCTTGAGATCAGAGATGGGAGCAGCTTGTCGGAGGATGAGGCATAAAGAGATTGCTTTGAATTCTGGACATCGGTGTTGCATTGATTTACGTGGAACTTATTTTAGTAGAGATATCGGTGTCCAACTCATTGATACTACTCAAATGCAGTACATTGCAGGAGTTCTCTCCTTTAAAATTAATTTAAAGTTTTTTTAAAGCCTCTTTAGAGGAAAATGTCCAATACAATTTTAATCTGTTCAATCTGGCTTCTGCTTCAAGAAACCCAGGATGAGAATTGCTTTTAAGCATTTGACTTATTACATACAATGATTTTGGTAGCATCAGGGCCTAAAATTTACATCCTGAAAGGTGTTTAGGCACATGCTTATTCCTATACCTGTTTGGACCTCTGATCTGATTCCTAAAAGCTGGATATCTGCCAATCCCATGGGCTTCAGGTGTGCAGCCCTCTGCAAACGAAGCCTCCAATTCACTATGAGGTTTCAAGATGTTAAAAACACATCATTTATTGACTTAATTCTACCTTTTCTACTTGAAATTTGTTCACAAAATAATTCTATTTTTTTACTTAAATGTTGCTTTCAACTTGAGATTGTTGTCCCTAAAATGGCCACAAGTAATTGCTGTTCTCCAGGGCAGGGAGGGATTTTCCTGCTCGGCTCTATGGGCTTTGCATGGGGCAGGCGGTCCCTCCCTGCGCAATGCGGGAAAATGCTGCCTAAGCACCTTTCTCTTTGTGTTAACGTTCAGTGTCTCCCGCTGTAACGTGACTTTGTAAAAATAGCACCTTCTTACTCAACAAATCTGCTCCCCGCGTGTCTCCAAGTCACGTCTTCTTCCTTCCCTGGCAAAAACAAATGTCTGTTCCTGTCAGCACCGTATAACTGATACGGCTGGGGAAAAGGCAACGAGACTTGACTTTGCCTCCAATATCAGCAGCTGAATTCTCAGCAGAGAAGCTTAGTTGCCGAGCTGGGAGGCAAAGGAGGACTGTTTGTTTATGAGTTTGAAGGTGGCATTGCTGAGAGACAGAAAAACAAGAAGTCTTTGGTTGGTGACCTGGAAATTTGATGTGGAAGACAAAATTCCCGCAGTGTTCTCCCCGCAGATGGAGTCAGATGATTTGCACCAGAGGGATAAGTGGTTACCGCAGCGGTAGAGAGTGCTTGGAAATCAAACCCTCATTTTGTCCCAGTTTTGATTTGCCTATATATAAACCTGCAGCTACATGCACAAGTGCATTGCGGTAGTTGTCTAACCTCAATTAATGTGTTTTGATAATCAGTTGCCAGTTAGAAAAGATCAAATTATGTAAAACTATGTGCAATTTGGTCCTACCAATGCTCTTGTAAAGTTTTCCTTCATAAAATTTCTCAAAATCTCTTTTTTTCCCAATTTTTGTGTGAATGCTCACCCTCTTCATCTGGGTGAAGGTATTAATTTTAAATCTTGGAAACTGGAGAGTAATTAAAGCTGTCTCAGAAGACCATTCCCTGTTCCAAGAGTGATCTTCTATTTAAGCAATAACTACATAATTCTAGAATTCTAAGAGAAAAAAAAAAAGAAACAAGATATAACATTCTGAATCAGTAAAATTTTGCTTGAAACATTTATGACAACCATAGTAGCCCTGCAGATCAATTAAGGTGACTTTCAGATTGAATCTTTCTAGGAAGTGGAGGACTTGGGTGTTGAAGTATTCACTTAAGGTTTATAACTGGAGAAGGCCAAACTCTTCTGAAGATATAAAAAGGTCGGGTTTTGCAAGGAGGGAAGACTGGCTATAAAGAAGGGGGAAGGACGGGTCTAAACATGAGAACTGAGGTGTTTCCAAGGCGGGTTCAACGCTGCAGGTGAGGGATTTGTTAGTATTTTTGTAGGATTTTGGAAGGCTGTTGGGAAAGAAAAGCTTCCTGGCTCCTGATCGGCCCCGCTCAGTGATTTAAGGATTCATAACCTCATCGTTTGACGTCATTCTGTCCCGCCAGCCCTGGCATCCCACGAGGGGCTTCTGTTTAAGTCCTCATTATTTTTTCTCTCTTGATAATCATTCCCATCTCACTCATTACGGTGGACACATTTCCACAGCGCTTTCTCAAAAAAAAAAAAAAAAAAAGCAAAAACCAAATCAAATAATAAAAATACTACTACTAATAATAAAAAATCACACACAACGGCCAAGCTACATCTCACTGCTGCTTCGAAGCACTCTTGGTTTCTAAAGGCTGGTGGGGAAGGACTGCGTGGTTTCCAGAATGACTCCTCCTGCTGTCTCCTTTTTGTCTTTGTTTCACCGTGTTTCTCTGAACAGTCAGAAGGTCAGTTTGAAAGATCGTGTGTTCTCCAGTCCCCGCGGTGCTGGCACCAAAGGGAAAGGCTCTCCACAGGCTCAGGGCATCCGGAGATCCCCCAGCGCCGACCAGAGCATCGAGGACAGCCCCAGCAAAGTGCCCAAAAGCTGGAGCTTCGGGGACCGCAGTCGAGCCCGCCAAGCGTTTCGTATCAAGGGTGCCGCATCGAGGCAGAATTCGGAAGGTGAGACACTGGGGTGGCTGCTCCGTGTCGCCAGGGACCCTGCATGGGGTTGCGTTGGCAGGAGTGGCACTGAGTGGTGTGGCATTGGCATAGGTGGCATTGAGTGGTGTGTTATTGGTATGGGTGGCATTGGCATGGGTGACATTAGCATGGATGGCATTGAATCGTGTGTCATTGACATGGGTGGCATTGACGTGGGTGGTGTTGGCATGGGTGACATTCGCATGGGTGGCATTGAGTGGGGGGGCATTGACGTGGGTGGTGTTGGCATGGGTGACATTCAGTGGTGTGGTATTGGTTTGTGTGGCATTGACATGGGTGACATTAGCAGGGATGGCATTGAATCGTGGGTCAGTGACATGGGTGGCATTGGGGGGGGTGGCATTGGGAGGGGTGACATTGGCATGGGTGGCATTCAGTGGTGTGTCATTGACAGGGGCGGCATTGATGTGGGTGGCATTGACATGGGTGGCATTGAGTGGTGTGGCATTGGCATGGGAGGCATTGGCATGGGTGGCATTGAGTGGTGTGGCATTGACATCGGTGACACTGGCATGAGTGGCATTGGCATATGTGCCATTGATATGGGTGGCATGGGCATGGGTGGCATTGACGGGGGTGGCATTGGCATGGGTGACATTAGCATGGGTGGCATTGAATGGTGTGTCAGTGACATGGGTGGCATTGATGTGGGTGTCATTGGCATGGGTGGCATTGAGTGGTGTGGCATTGACATGGGTGACATTGGCGTGGGTGGCATTGAGTGATGTGTCATTGGCATGGGTGCCATTGGCATATGTGCCATTGATATGGGTGGCATTGGCATGGGTGGCATTGACGTGGGTGGCATTGGCATGGGTGACATTTGCATGGGTGGCGCTGAGTGGTGTGGCATTGACATGGGTGACACTGGCATGAGTGGCATTGGCATATGTGGTATTGATGTGGCTGGCATTGGCATGGGTGGCATTGAGTGGTGTGTTATTGGCATGGGTGGCATTGGCACGGGTGGCGTTGATGTGGGTGGCATTGGCATGGGTGACATTGGCATGGGTGGCATTGAGTGGTGTGACATTGACATGGGTGACATTGACATGGGTGACATTGGCATGAGTGGCATTGACATGGGTGGCATTGGCATGGGTGGCATTGAGTGGTGTGTCATTGGCATGGGTGACATTGGCATATGTGGCATTGATGTGGGTGGCATTGACATGGGTGGCATTGGCATGGGTGGCCTTGAGTGGTGTGTCGTTGGCATGGGTGGCTTTGACGTATGTGGCATTGAGTGGTGGCATATGCATTGGTGAGATTGGCATGGGTGGCATTGAGTGGAGTCATTGACATGGGTGTCAGGTTAGATATTAGGAAAAAATTATACATGGAAATAGTGGTGAGGCAAGAGGTTGCCTAGGAAATTGATGGAGTCACCATCCCTGGCAGTATTCAAGGAATGTGCCGATGAGGCGCTTAGGGACGTGGTTTAATGGGCCTGGTGGTGGTGGCTTTATGGTTGGACTTGATGATCTTNCATTGGCATATGTGGCATAGAGTGGTGGCATATGCATGGGTGGCATTGACATGGGTGGGATTGGCATAGGTGGTGTTGAGTGGAGTCATTGACATGGGTGGCAGATTAGATATTAGGAAAAAATCATACATGGAAATAGTGGTGCAGCAACACTACGAAAGCAACAGGTTGCCCAGGAAAGTGATGGAGTCACCATCCCTGGCAGTATTCAAGGAATGTGCCGATGAGGCGCTTAGGGACGTGGTTTAATGGGCCTGGTGGTGGTGGCTTTATGGTTGGACTTGATGATCTTGGAAGTCTTTTTCAACCATAACGATTTTATGATTCTATAACAGGAGCGACATTGGCATGGGGGGCATTGAGCGGTGCCATTGACATAAGACTTCCCCCTTGCAGCCTGAAGGGTGGTAGGGGTATGAACAGGAGGAAAAATCACTGCCAACACCCACAGTGGTATTAAACATAAAGGGAGAGGAGTAATGGGGCTTCTGAAACACTTTGGGACAGTTAGAGCAGCCGGTAGCACTGTGGGGTGTCACCTTGGCCTGGCTCAGGGAAGGGACTCAAGGGATGCTCCCCACGATGCTCTTCCTGATTCTCCTGGACTCTCGTTCCTCCCCTTTTGCACCCAGAAGCCAGCCTCCCTGGAGAAGACATTCCCGATGAGAACAAAAGCTGCAACTGTGAGTTTGTGACGGAAGATCTGACGCCGGGACTCAAAGTCAGCATCAGGGCAGTGTGGTAAGAGCGGGAGAGGAGGGTGGCGGAGGAAAGAATAAAAAATACGGGTGGAGGTGGGGAGGAGAAAGAAAAGGGAATGTAAAGCGGTGGAAAATGCCACAATCTCCACATTGGTGCACTGCTGCATAGAAAACTGAAAAATAGAGGAAAAATTTTATTTTTAAGGGAAGGCATAAGCAAAGTTGCAGGAGAATCCCCTGCAACATGTCCCCATCAGGGTGCTTGTTGCCGTGAGGTTGAATCCTGATGGTGCCAGAAGCGGGTCTGGGTATGAGACTCTCTCCCCAGAGGAGGAAAGGATCCCCCTTTTCTTCTCCTACTGCTGCGTCTCGGGATTAGTGCTGGGATTTGTCCCACTTTCTGCTCCGTGGAGCTCCCAGCAGCCGTTTTATCTGTCACGAAGCGGCTCAGGCTCCAGCTTTGTCTTTTCCTCTCTGTCTCCCCGCAGCATTATGAGGTTCCTCGTCTCCAAACGCAAGTTCAAGGAGAGCCTTCGGCCCTATGACGTGATGGATGTCATCGAGCAATACTCGGCTGGGCACCTGGACATGCTCTCGCGGATTAAAAACCTCCAGTCCAGGCAAGAGACTCCTCCGTTTCCTTCTCTTTTTCACTGCTTTTGCTGCTCGTGGAGGTGTTGCTGTGATAGACACCCTTTCCTTTGCAGCTGCCACCTAATTTTTCCTTCCTAAGAGGGAGGCCAGAGGAAAGCGTTGGTGCTGGGACGTGCAGGGATGGCAGTGCAAGGAGCACACCTAGAGCAAGGGAGCCTGCAGGAGAGGATTTCACCTTTGGGCCCACCGATGTGGTTTAACAGAGCTGCATTTCAGCCTGTATGCTGGGATGTTAAGGGTAGTTGGGTTAGTTTTAATAGGGAAGACACATGAAAAAGGGCCTTGGGACGGGGCAGCTGAGAGAGATCTGA
This sequence comes from Crypturellus undulatus, assembly GCA_013389825.1. NCBI lineage: Eukaryota > Metazoa > Chordata > Aves > Tinamiformes > Tinamidae > Crypturellus > Crypturellus undulatus. Next base: position 30,397 of record VWPW01025405.1, read on the forward strand.
GAGAGGCCTTTTCATCTTGATTTCCATGATGAAATCTCCTAGATTTCTCCTAGAAAGAACAGAGGAGCCAAGCTGATTGTTTTGATCTGACAAATCCCTCAGTCCTCTGTGATCTGCGTTGAGAACCAGACCCCCCGATCCCTGCCAAGCCCACAGCTGTGTCCATTGGACAAACGAGTGGTGGGAAAACAAGGAGAACCAGCGCTTGCCTTCGGATGGCCTGAGCATCACGGCCATGTGGGCACCAAGAGCCACTCTAGCTGCCCATAGGGCCCCAAAACTAAAAAGGGGCAACCTCGAGACAAGAGGATATGTGGGATGACCAAGGCAGAGTCAACCAGCCCTAGTGTCAACACGGGCTATGTCCACCAGCCTTGACTTGACCCTGGTCCAAAAGGCAGCAGCGGGACAGGGGGATTTGTCACAGCGCGGCTCAGAGCAGGGTGGCATCCCCTTTTCTCCCTTTTTTTCAGCAAACGAAGCAATGTGTCTCCCTACCAGCTCTGCTCCATGGGGCTGGTTGTCCCTCAACCAGGGCTCCGTTGGGTGGAAGCCGCATTCCAGCAAATCCCTGGGGTGTTTACGTGCGCTTTCCTCTCGAACCACGACTGCCTCCGTCACTGTGCTCTGTGTGTGATGTGCTCTTTGCAGTACCGTGCCTGTCTTGTGTCTCATCCCGACTCCTTGCCATCCATGGATGTCCTCCACCCATTGAGTTACAAAATCCCACAGCCTATCTCGTTGGCTCCAGCGGCTCTTGCCTTCCTGCGCTAGCTGAGGAGGTGTTGGCTAGCCCTGTAAATGCAAAGAGAATATAATGCTCTCTATCCAGCTGTTTCAACGGGATACTGCTACATATATGCAAATATATTCCAGAGGGTAAAGCGTGTTTCCTATTCCGTGTCGGGACAGCGCCGTGGCCGTGTTCCTGCCTCTCCGAATCCAGGCGATAGAGGAGTGGGCTCTGTCTCCAGCGGAATATATTTTCAAATTCTCTCTCTTTCTCTGTCTCTGTCGTTCTGTTTTTCAGTTGTTTCTTTCTGCAACTCTCTGACCAACTTTTCTCGACATGTTGCTTCATTATGCATTTTGCTGGTGTCTTTTTTTTCTTATTTACTTTGCCAGGATAGATATGATTGTGGGTCCCCCGCCCCCTTCAACTCCCCGGCATAAGAAGTATCCAACCAAAGGACCCATGTATTCTTCCAAAGAATCTCCCCAATACTCGCCTAGGTTAGGATTCACCAAAATGCCGCTTTCTCCGGATTTTTCATTTGCTTAATGTCAAACCCCTTTCATGCTAGTTACATGACGGCATTGATGGCTTAGCAATCACGACTCAAGGGCTTGCTGCACTGGGTACCTTCTGATTTACTTTATTAATAGGCTCTCACACTAGGCAATTAGAAGGGAAAAAAGACAACAGACATTTGTAGAGTCATCAATAACCTTTAAGTTCCTTAGTAGTATTTTTCAAGTCTTCTCCCAGGTGTTTGGTAGCAAAATCATATCTTTTTGTAATCTCATATTTTATCAGATTGTCTTGCAATGGAGAAAGATGAAATATTTCCCCACAAACCAATACAAAGCAGAATCATCTATTTTCTAAAAGATGAAACACTTCACACCAAATGCAAGGAGACTCTATTTGCAGCTTTTTGTGCCTTGAAATGAGTTTATTTAGTGGACAAAGTAAGGAGGAAGTTTTTCCCTCCTGATAAATGCAGTGGTCTTTTTCTTGCTGATATAACTCTACTGCCTACAGAGAAAAGATGGAGTTAAAAACATTACAACGGTGTATTTGCTGTTGAAAAGAACATCCTGGTTTTGCATGCAAAAAAAGAAAAGCAGGAGGCAAACCCTCAATCCGTCAATCAATAAGCAAGATTTTTTTCTTATTTCCTAGGTAATTCTTATTACCTCACCCTAGGTAAAACTGCCCTCCCAATGAGGCTGTGAGGAGAGTGTGTTTTCCCTAAGAGCCCCTTTCAGGGCATTCCCTGGAATATTGCTCATATCATGGCAGGCAATTTGGGGCTCTGAATTAAAATATTAAAAAAAACAACTCTTCAAGCTACAGTTTCACCATGTCTCAAAACCTCTGGAGCCCAGAGGCAGATGTAGTATTTGACAGTGTCAAGCACAAATAATAGGTGTTTTTTAAATGCAGTCTTAGCCTCAGATATTTTTTCTAAACATACTTGTCCCTGCTAAGAGCTAATATGTGACAAATCTCTTGATTTTCATTTAAGCAGTGCTGAGTAATCTTCACCAAAGTAATGCGAGTAAAATGGATATGGAAAGATTACTTTTTGCCACTCAGCTGACTGAAAGATTAAATATACATATGTTTATTTCTATAGTTAATTCTCCAGAATTAAGCACCAAGATTTACGCTTAGAAAAAAAAATGCTCTGACAAATTAAGGAGAAAGCATTTCTCCTCCTTCAAATGCCAAGTCCCAAAACTAGTCTTTAAAAATGAAATAATTTTTTTATTGGTAACAACATGTTGATGTTGCAGTATGATGGTGTATTCAGATGGATTTTGTTATCTCTATCTCTAAAGCTAGTTAAGCCTTCCTGAAAAATGCAATTTCCATGGGAAACCCTGCACCTCACACACTGAAATGGTGATTGATGGGTTCAATACCCAAATAGCCCCAGATAGGAGTATTTATTCTGCTCACTCCAATTTTCTTATAGTTTCAGATTAATGTTAATACTTTTTTTTTCTTCTGCTTCTGCAATTTCTAATGCTTAGAGACAGTTTAAAAATCTGCTTTAACATGTCACCTGAGCTCCTGGGACATTAGGGTTTTTCCTCCCTCAAAATGAATGATGCCCCATGAGTTATCTCATCCCTGTGGATAAATAAATTCTCCTGACTGACAGATTTAGCCCAGACCCATTTTGAAACAAATGCAACCTGAGCTCTAATATTTAGATATCAGATATTGATCAAAACATGCCTAGAGCAAACTTTATTGCCAAATAAGAAGGTAAGTAGCTAGTCATGTGGCCTGGATGAAGGGGGTTTGTCTTCAATGCTTGGACTGTGTAAAAAAATATACAAGAAAAAGAAACCAGAAAAGAATTAAATATATATTCCCAACACTTCATTTTTATCTCATTTGAGCCATTTTGACCTTTTGATGTCTGCTTCTGGCCCCAGGGTGCCATAGTACACCTCCTTGCATGTACTGTTAGCATGAAGCATAATGAAGCATGAGAAAACCTGCACTGTGGCTGATGCGAGATTTATTTTTATTTTTTGTATCATTAGAAAAAAAGGAAAGATATCAAAGTGGCATCAAAGAACAACCCCCGTCTCTCTCCCTCTCAGACTAAGGGCACAGAGCCCGTCAAAGGCAGCAGATGGTAGAGTTGGGCATCGTTAGAAATCTTTGAATCCTCTTCTGCCACGATGGGAAAATTAGTTGGGGCCGATTCTTCCGAAGCTTTCACTATATTCTTCCCTCTATTATATGTGTATTTGGCACAGCCAGGATAAGAGTTAGGAAGATGCAAGGCTCCCCACGGGATATAGTGCATAAGTGGTACTGGGCATCTTCGGGAAGGTTCGTGGTCCTCTATTGTGCAGTGGGAACATAAACTTTCTACCACTTCTTGCAAAGGTTGAGCATGTTCAATCTTCGTCTTTTGAACTTTGCTGCCCAATTTAGACAAAACTCTGAGCTCTTTTCTGATGGCTAAAGGATCTCCTGCTCTTTGCTGGTGGCTGTATCCTCGTGGTGCTAGGTATGTGTTGGGATAGCCCAGGGAAAGGCCTCTCATCTCCTCTTTTATCAGAGAAGGCACAGATGGCATTCAGTACTTTGCTGAAGACAGGAACAGTCTCCCTGGTTTCTAACTTCTTCTGTGGGAGGCAAAGATGAAGGAGAACTCGAGCCTGGTTTCTCCTTCTGCCTTGCTTAGGAAGTGGGTTGGAAACAGAGAATTGCTCAGTTCNAGAAGGCACGGATGATATTCAGTGCTTTGCTGAAGATAGGAACAGTCTCCCCTGGTTTCTAACTTTTTCTGTGGGAGGCAAAGATGAAGGAGACCTCGAGCCTGGTTTCTCCTTCTGCCTTGCTTAGGAAGTGGGTTGGAAACAGAGAATTGCTCAGTTCACCTTCATTTGCCCCTTTTTTACGGTGAGGTGAGTGTCTTTCATATTTTGTAGCTGCAGGAGATGACCAGTTCAACAGTCAGGATGAGTTTAAAGCAGGATTGCTCCTGCAAGACTGAATGGATCTAGTATCAATGACACAGGAGATGCTTTAAGGATGAGTTCTGTGAGGGCTATAGCCAAGTTATACCACACCAAGTCTACAGGCAAGCCATAAACAGCCTGAAGGTGGTGGAATAGGCCAGCACTTTTATGTAAGACAGTAGTGACCAGTCAATCTGTGAAGTCCACCAGGTCTTCTGAGTTTCACGTGGTTCCTGCAAGGTCCACTTGCTCCATAGCTCTTCTCTTCAAGACACAGAAAAGAGTTGAAGTTCTTCCTCAACCTCTGCAAGACTAGAAATAGGGTTGCAAGAGTTCCCTGCTGTTATAATACACTGCAGCATGGCTATATTCAGATTTATTCTCTCTGTTATGGTCTGTCCTGCCTCCCATCTCTACTCAACACCTGTTGAAGGACATTTCATTCTCATTAGTGGACACATTTTGGTGTTTAACACTGTGCTAGATGTGATACAAGGCAGAGAACCCTCTATTTTTCTCAGTCTTCCCAAGTATCCAGTGTAGTGATAAGACTTTGGACCCCTTTGAACAAATACTCTTTGTTTTACTGATCTACTTGTGCATACAGGAGAGGAGTTCGTACAGTGGCTCTGCTACACCTTGACTTGAGATTCCAAACCCATAGGTATCTCATTTAATACCTCTTTACTTAAATAGTAGCAATATTGTTGTAGGATTTCTTGTGCTATATGTCATGTCAGTAGTTGCATCCCTTGTTGGGGAATTCCTGTACCTGTGAAAAAATATGCTTCTCCCATTACAAGCGAGAAATAAGGCATGCATATTCCTCACCCTCGTAATTATATATAGCACTTGGTGCTCCTTGGACTCCTGCGCTTATATTTCAAAGGATTGAACATGACTTTTAAAATAGAACAGTGCTCTGTCACATCCCTGCCCAAATGAAGGATCTTGTGGGATCAAAGATAAACTCCAAAATAATCGTTGGCTTGGATTTTCTGTCTTTGCTGTGCTGTGTTCATCCAGTCCATCTCTTTGAGCCAGAATAAATTGCTGTCACTCTAATATAAGCCAAGGGAGCCACACTGTCTAAACCCCCTGATCTCTGTCCTTTTATGTCAGCAGCAAACGTGTCTACTAAGGCCCTGTTAACTGTAGAGAAACTAGAAGGCTGTTTTGCTGGAAATGGCCTCAAGTCTCATTCTTTTCCTTGTTTTTTTGTTCATTTTCCCTTGTTTGTCTGTGTTCAGCTCTTTCCTTTTCCTCCTTCTGGTGCATGGCCCCATGGCCCACACGGCAGAACTGCATAAGAAGCATTTTGAGTTTCCCGCTCAAGATACCTCAAGTTGGTTTCAGGCGGATCAATTAACCCTTTCTTCCCCCGCCACCCTTACATTTTGGTGCATTATGCAAGAGTAAAGTTTGCCTGGCTTAGAATTAGCTTATAAATTGGGCTACCGCATTCCAAGGCGGAGTTGCTCTCATAAATTTGAAGGATCAAGAAGCTCCAGTACTTGCTCTCCTGAAAAATCTAGATTTGATGCCCAAATAAAATTGACTTCCAGCTTCCAGTGCGGCTCTGCCCTCTTTCCTCCTCTGTTGATGTAGCTATTTATCAACCACATATTCCTGGGAACTGCAAATATAATGTGCCAGACAGTGCCCATAGCTGGTTTGACAGACGTGTCTTCTGCTCTGACTGGTTTTGAGGCCTGCTAATTCTCATGAGACACTGCAAGTTGATTAAAATAAATAAATAAATAAAAGAC
>VWPW01025408.1:0-21798 GCA_013389825.1 Crypturellus undulatus
TAAAAGTCGCGGTCGCAACCGTCCTGGCTGGCCATGCATTCCCAGCTCCGTGGGCATCCGTGGAGAGGATTCCCGCTCCCGGAGCACATCCTGAGCGGAGGGAGGTGGCTGTGGNCCGTCCTGGGCTGGCCATGCATTCCCAGCTCCGTTAACGCGTGGGCATCCGTGGAGAGGATTCCCGCTCCCGGAGCACATCCTGAGCGGAGGGAGGTGGCTGTGGGGCTGTCAGAACGTGGGACAGCGGCCCCGGTGCTGCCTCCGTACGCTCGCTGGGGACACGGGGCTCGCGGTACCGCTGGCCCCGGGCACCCGAAACACATAAAGAAGCACCCGGACCCCCCGGGGCAGCACCTGGACAGACCAACGGGAGGGTTGGGAGAAGGGGCCCATCCCGCTGGGCCCTCTCCTGCTGCTCGGGAATCCTGTTCTTAACTGGGAACTGCTGTGCCTGTTTTAGGGCCTTTTAAAGGTTTCTGGAGTACAGTCCCAAACACTCTGATATTTGCAAGCTAGGTACAGATTGTCCTGACGCATGTGAGGAAAAAAAAAACAATTATAAAAAGCCAGTCACCCCCCGCTTTTTCTTATTTTTTTTAACCAGGATTTCTGTTTCCAAGGGATCTCTCCTAACGGGAGCAAAAGCAGCCTTCCCAGCACACGCTCGCAGGGCTCTTGCTACTCCGTGCTGCTGCTCTGGAGCCAGCGGCAGGAACAGAGCAGCTCAGGGAGTGCAAGAAGTGGGAGACGAGTGCCAGCTCTCACTGTCACCGCAGGTCCAAGGCCAAAAGTGACAACACGGAGCGGAGAAGCAGCTTCCTAAGGCACACGGTCTGCTCCCTGGGGCCCACCTGGCTTCCCAAAGCCCTCCTGCAGAGCAACAAAACTCATTTATCGACTACAAGATCAGCTACGCTGGGGTTAAAGTTATTACTGGCGGTGATATAAGAGGCCACGGGTACCTTGGTTGAAGCAGATCCTCAAATCAGTTACAAAACTGGTTATTAAAAAGGTCAAACTTTATTGTGAAAACCAGTAGTCTTCCAGGACCACCCCTCCACCCATATCAGTCAGTCCACTTTAAAACTAGATTGTGTTTAAATCCAGAAAACAATCTTCAGGTAATTTTAAAGCCAAGCTGATTTGGGGACAGGATACCATTTAAAATAATTATAACAGAGAACAAAGTTATTTAATTGAATCTGCTCTACAATAACCTAATTATTTTCCAGTTCTAGGGCAAAAAAGAAAAAGCACGATCACAACTGGCTTGTGGTGGGCAGGTGTGTTGAAGGCACGAGAACACAGCACGTTCAGCTACATTGCAGAGGAGTTGTGTATCGGGCCAAAAGAGGCTCCCTGGAGAGTTTGAGACATACTCAGGAGGCGCTTCTAGAATTTGGTGAGGTCGTCACAGGATGTTGCTAATAATTCGGAAAAATCAACAGAAACAAAAGACATGGAGATATTCACACTCACCTTTGAAAAGGAAATCCAAGAGTTCAGCGATACAATCGGGTCTTTTGAACATGCCTCTTAGTTGCCCTAACAGAGTCAATCACCTGGTTCAGCTTCAAAAGCTGCTGAATTCAGGACTCATGGAAGTCACCTCCACATATAGATTAAGCACACTAAAGCCAGATGCACGTGTTTTATGTATGTAATTGCCACTATCCCTCCCATTCAGGGCTTGGCATTATTTCAGTTCCCATGTTCTTTACAATTTTGCCTGCACATCGTTTTTGAGGGGCCAGAACAGGGCAAAGGGAATGGTGAAAAAGGGGTTTGGGACAGACTGGCAGAACTGTAACTGCAGAGATCCAACGTCCTGTGCAAAAAAATCTACCTTGGTGGGTAAACTCAACCCAACATGAGTCATGACTAACAACAGGGTGCAGATTACTAAATACTGGCAATGTCAGAGCAAGAACTGAACTCTGCAAATTCTCCCTCATCTGTTAGGGGGGAGAAACAGAGCCTTTAATCTTCCCTGACCTGTTCACAACAGAGCATTACAGGATTTTATGTGTTCTAGAGACGTGGAGCAGCCTGGTGTTCTGGATACACTGGGAAAAGCCTCCTGAGCACTGGCTGCAGGGAGCAGGTCAGTGTTTCTCCCCACCTTGGGGTCTAAGACTCGCCCACACTGAGCACCCAGCACGCTCCCTCCTGCCACCCGTTCCCTCCGTTCCAGGACTCCAACACCTTGATTCCTCCTGGCCGCAGTTAAACCAGAGGCACTTGTACGGAAGGCTTTAATTGCTCAAACAGGTGAACGGCATCCAAGATACACAAGCAGTGACCACAATTTATTTACCTGTGCTTTCCTCCGGATGCACGGTGGGGGTTTTCCTGGGCCCCCGCTGCTCGCCGCTCTTCTCCCCGTTGCTCTCCTCCAGGGTTAGAACGGGCTCCTGGCTCTTCATGAGCTGACTCAGCAGAACGGCCAGCACGTTCTGCATGTCTCCCTGAGCGCTGGCTGCTTCTGGAGTCACCTGCTCCTCCGGTGGCTGGGCCTCCGTGGGTGGCTCTTCTATGGCTTCCTCCGCTGCCACCGCCGCCGCCTGGGACTCGTGCTGCTGAGCGGTGGCTTCTGTCAGAGCGTTGATGGACTGGTTGAGAGCCTCCAGCTGCTGCTGCATCTCTGGGTTCGAGTGTACATTCAACAGCTGGGCCATCTGCGGGACACTCAGATCAGTCTGGCTCTGCAGCAAGTTCAGTAAAACGGCGAGTTCGCTCTGATTCAGCTGCTGGGTGATTTCTCCAAGGCCTGCAGGAAACAAACAGCATCACGGAATGGTTCCGGAAAACTGCAGCACACTGCTCTAACCACCATGCTCAAACTCCCGCATCCCAACACCGCCCTTCTCCGTCTCCCTGGGGAAGGCAGGGAGGCTTTAGGAGGAGGATTCCGGGAGGGCTGCTCCGCTTCCCACTCTCGGCTTGTCCGTGCCGGCTCGGAGCTGAGCAGCGCTGCAGCAGCACCCCGTGGTCCTGCTCACGCACTGCACTCGCGGCCGAGCGGTGCTTTGTCACTGCCTGCTCCAATCTGCCACCCAAACTGCGCGCACAGCTGCTCACCAGAGCAGCTAAACCCAAGGGCCCCACTCGTGGGGCAGGTAACGCATCGAGGGCGCCCCAAGAACCGCAGTGTGAGTGGCCACCCGAGCCGTTACCCCCAAGCAAGGCTGAGGATGTGTAAGGAAGATCGAAACCCTTCAGCCCAGCTCAGCAGCAATCGGAGCAGCAGGTCTGGTGGCAGCTCAGCACCTTCCCAAGGTCTCTGCAGCACTCGGTGGATCAAAAGCCCTCCCTCTCGCACCAAAAAGCGCATTCCCTGGCACAGATTTATGCTGTTGCTTGGAATGAAGGAAGAATGTTCCACTAACAGTGAGAGAAATTAGGTCGCATAGAACACAATTCCATGCGGAAGGCTGGCCTGGGATCACGCAGGCCTCCACCCTGGCCACAAAACAGCCAGGTACATCTGAAATAGAGGTCCTGAAGGGCATCACCTCCTCCTGTGCCACAGTGGAGCAAAGTCGCCCTGGTGAAGGTGACGAGGGTGTCACTTCGCACTGACCTTGCGTGTCACGCAAACTCTCTGGGAAGCGGGATGCACCATTTGGATTTAGAAGCTTAAAAATAAGCTGCCCATGCTGGTAGACAACCAATAATGTGAAACTCCTTTCTCAGCTGTTTGCTAATCTGACCACCACCTTTTGTCCATCTGCCATGTTTCACTGAACACATGGATTGCACATTCCCTGGAGCAAGAACCGTCTTCCCTACTATTTGTCTGTAGAGCATTCGCCACAAAGGAAGCTTCTGCCTGCATCTGGGTTTTGTACAGATCTTCCACAGAACAATCAGCCTGGTCCAGGCAACTTTGTATATCTCTGCATTCCCTGGAAGCAGAACACCTCTCCTCAAGCCATTTCCTAGACACTAGAAGGTTGATCACGGTTTTGGGAACAGTGCACAAGTCCTGGTCTGGCAAGTCATTATGACCAAGAGATTTTTTTAATGCAAGAAGCATTGTGCAAAAATTTGCATTTCCACCCTCCAACCACTAGTCTGTTATGTTGCATGCCTAAACTTTACGTAATTTGATCAATAAGATCATGAACTTCAGCTTATTTGCACTCCTTTTCCCTCCATCCTATTATTTGCTACTCAGGAATTCCTTCCATCACGCTCCATGAAAACATGAGTAGGAACCAATAACTTAACTCACACAGTGAATTTAGTCAGCTATTACACAGAATAGCTGACTATACAGTGAGCCATTTAGAGACTTCCAAATAACATCCATAATTCTGTGCACCGAGTAGTCTTCAGAGTAGAGAGGGGAGAAACAAAAACAAGAAAACAAATCAACCTCCCCCATCTCAAATAGGGAGATGCAGGAATGCTGTTTCTATAGAATTAAAGAATCACCCTGGCTTAAAAAGAGGCATAAGCCTCCACACCCAGCACAGGGCAGAGATGGCAGGGATGCAAGTTAGCAGCAGGATCTTTGCACAGACCAGACGAGGCACTGACCTACTGCATCTCCAACACCAGGCTCTGTTTTGAGCTGGGCAGGCGGTGGCTGCACAGGACTGCTGTTGTTTTTGACAGGGTCCGTGCTTGTAACAGAGGTAGTTTCTTTCCGAGAAACTTTTGATAACGGTGGCTCCTCCACTGCGATCCCACTCTGCCGCTGCCGTCGACGTTTCTTGCTCCACAGCTCGTGACAATCCTGCCAATGGGGGAGGCTGGAAGAGAACAAGAACTCTTAATAGCTTAGAAAGATGGGAAGGATATTAGTTTTATCCTCAAAGATCACAGAAAATTATTTGTGCTATAAAAGCAGCACAGATGTTCCCTTGGCTGTAACGTACTCTTATACTCAAAAGGGGCAAATCCTAGAACTGGGAAAGGGGATTCAACAGTACATGAATCATTTAATTTGCACTAGGACCTTATTCTTGAAAGGGCTGTGTTACTACATACACATAACCCGCCGTAAGGGTAAATCTGTTAAGCTTTCAAAGTATGGTGGCTTTGGGCAAGCAGCTGCCATTAGGAATTCTGAAGGAAACAGGAATCCTAAAAGCTACAATCTACTTGCGTGCAATGAAGCTGCTGCAGAGTTTCGTATTCCGCTCACCCGGGATGGGAGGAGAGAGCTACAAAGGGAGCTTTACAAAAAGCAACAGGAGAGAGGGAAAAAGGAACATAGGAAAGGCTATTTGCTCAGCTGTATGACAAAATCCTGGGGCACAGGGGAGAAAAGAAGCCAGAAAACTTGACTCAGTGAAAATAAGGCCAAAGCGACGGCTCCCTCCCAATGCTCAGTGCCCGCCGTGGTGGCAGATGCCAGCTGGAACTTACTCCGGCGGTGCCATCTTGCTGAGGTCAACGTCCTTCAGGAAGTCGCTCTGCAGGGCCTGTTCCGCCGTGCAGCGCTTGCCAGGGTCCAGCGTGAGCATGTGATCCAGCAGATCGAGAGCGGACGAAGGAATGCTGCGCAGGGATCGGAAACAGGGCGGAATTAAGAGGCTGTTCTCAACAGAAGCCCATTTCTAGAGAGTCACCTCAAGCCTAACCCATGCAGGCAAATTTACTAGTAAGTAATGCAGCAGCTCGCAGACATCATCAGAACAAGCATCAGATTTGTAATATTTTCAGTCTAATTTTCACCGCTTTTGAAGAGCAGCTCTGCTACAAATCCCCAGAGATTATCGCACAATTATATTCTGCCCCCAGAGAGCACATCTGCGAAGTCAGACAGCCTCTGCGCTGTGCAAATGCCATCCTGCGAAGCTTCCAAGTGCAGACTGACAAGGCAGACTCCAACTAGACATCTACACGGAGGCAGGAAACCCCTCCAGGAGGCACTTGGGGCAGATCAGATATTCAGAGAGGGGATAGCAACCACATTCCAGTCTTGCACAGATGAGAGCAGCCCTCCTGGAGAGGAGGGCAGGTACACTGCAGAAGCACTGCTCCATCCTGCCCAGGAGGCTGGAGCCAACGGATACCACGTCAGTCACACAACTTAAAAGGTCGCGATTCTAACGTGCCCACTTGTCCTCCCTTCTGCTGAGACTCACAAGGAGAACTCTTCGCGCAGGCGCCTTCGGTATTGCTTCTTGGGCTTCATAGTGTTGAAGTAGGGCAACTTGATGACATCTGGCCACACTGCTGGACAGGGGCTCCCACAGAGTCGGCTGAGAAGCAGAAAAGCAGTGTGTTATCAGCACATGAAATGCACACCAAAGAAGTCACCACCCAAGTGAAAATATTTCCTCTTAAGCAATTTAGCATATCAGCTTTTTAGGGCTGGGTATAGTTTGACAGGGATTAAACAAAGACTCAGGTTAAAAAAGAAGCATCACAAACAGGAGAAAAGATTCCTTAGAATTGATAAACCATCCAACAAACAGCATTTTCAGTGGTGAGATCTAATTTAAGGCCATGATTTTTGCACTCTAACAACACAAGTTTGCTGAGGGTGAATACATTAACAGGCACATGCTTGGCTGCAGGTGTGGACACCCAGAGGCCTAAGCATTCACATTTGCAGTTATCATGATGTACTGGTCCTAATTTGCAGGCAGATTAGAGGAAGAGGGCTCTTATAATACACAGACTGTGTGCATGAGCAGTTTCTGCAGTGCCTCTTCTCATAGGCATGCATGTGCAATGCTTTACCTGATTAATTCAAGCTGAGCCAGTTCCAGATTGGCTTGAAAAATAGGCTTCTTTGTAAACAGTTCCCCGAGGATACAGCTGGAAAGAGGAAAAGCAAGAGGTCATGACAGCAAACTCTTGGGATGATCGTTTGAACACTGCAGCATTGCTGTTCGGAAGCAGGTTTGCCTGAGGAGAGTTATTTGCATCAGGGCTTGTAGTTGAGAACTGACAAACTAACCTATGTGTAAAGAGCCACCAATTCCACACAGCTGGGAAATAACATCCACTAGTAGGCTGGTTAACACACCATGGGCTTAATGCTTTAACTCTTTGCAGGGAAAAGGAAAGCACCAAAAGCAGAATGAGAAGAACAGCCAGACATCTCATTTTTTCCAGATTCAGCCTAATTCTCCCTCCAACTCCACTGTCCCAAGTTGAGGTATTTGCTCACCCAGCTATTCTCTGCTGCCAGTAGCTTTTTGCTTATCATGGCCAGGCCCAGGACAGTCTTGCACACATGTCTGTGCACACATAGCACTTCCTAACAGTTGGAAGGGAAAGTAAATGAGGGAGGGGAGAGCCCTGACTCATTCAGCCCTGAACATCTATGCTTAAGTCTTCTGACAGCAAAGGCAATTGGTGCCAGATAGAGCTGTGGCCTCTTGCAGGCACCTGTCTGCTGGAACTGGACTGACCCACTTGTCTGGCACAAGGCAGTGAACAGCAACTGCCCTTCACAGACAGAATTTCCACGAGTAATTAGCAGGATACATTTTATGCTCCTATGTGTCAACACCTAAACACATTTTGTTTTAGGAGTTAGTATCAAACGATTTAGCGTTAATCAGTTGACAGAAATCTAGTGCTTTAAGGCACAGGATTTGAAAGCATTCCAATACTACTGGAACACTTTGTCCAGCTAGAACAGAAATCAGATGTGGCAAGTGACACAACCCAGGTACTTACCCGCAGCTCCACACATCTATGGCTGGTGTGTAACGCTCCTCACCTAGCAGCAATTCTGGAGGTCGATACCATAATGTAATGACTTTATTTGTATATGGACGGCTGTAATACAAGATATAGGTAAGTAAATTAAGTGCGACAAAATGCTTACAGACTGCAATCACTACTTCCAAAATGTAGCATCTAAATAGAAGTGGGGGGCTCTCAAGTACCTAGCCCTCCCTGACCTGCAACAGGCTGCCACTACTGAACAGTGGTTGACCTCATCAGGTCACAGTGAAATGGGGACATTAAGATCAAAAGAGCTCGTCTCACTTATGTTAGACCTCCCTTCTTTCACCACATCACGTCTCACCTCTCCTCCGAGCTGTAGAGTCGGGCGAGTCCAAAATCTGCGAGTTTGATTTGCCCACTGAAAGACAAAAGCAGTCACTAGTTTGAATCACAGTAGTAAAACCAGTAAAACAGAAAGAAAACTCCCCAACACAGCAGGCAGCTCTAGCAAAGCAAGGTTTGCAGTAAGTATTTTGGCAAAGCCGGTCTTAGTTTTTCAGACCCTGTTCGACCCTTCCAATAAATGAGAGTATCTGCAATAATTCAGTCTCCTCTCCACCACAAAATCTACCCAGTGGACCAACATTCCAGTGAAGTCTTTTACCTTTTACACAGTCTAATACCTTTTACACAGGTATTAACATGCAAATGCAATTATGTGCAGTATTAGTCTTACTCGCTCAAACTTTTCTTATGGATACTCCGATAAAGACTTGAGAATTAACAGTAAATAGCAAATTTATAATGTGTTGTATGGCAAACTATAGTGTTCTATATAAAAAAAAAAAAGTGAAAATTCACGGAGAGCTACTACTTCCTACTTTAACCTTCAATGCTTTCTCTGCATACAAGCACTTACAATAAACAGTAGAATAAAAGTCACCATGAAAGAAATGCAACTAAAAAGAGCTGCAAATCTAAGCAGAGGGTCTCACATGGAGAGATTGCCACAAGCAGATCACCCTGAGTTGTATCTAGTCCTAAATTACCTATTGTTCAATAAGATGTTGGAGCACTTGATATCTCGATGAAGGAAGTTCTTTTTGTGACAATAATCCAGACCTTCCATTAACTGTTTCATGAAAGACTTGATATGGTCCTCTGAGAAATGTACCAACCCGGATTCTAGCAGCCCCATTAGATCATGGTCCATGTACTCAAACACAAGGTAAAAGGCACCTGGTAAAATAGAGAAAGGAAAGGAAAAGCAGAAATTGTTGAGAAAAACAATTGATTGTTGAGAAAAGTCCCAAGGTAAAAAAGCTCACGAGGTGTTAGAGCACCTTTCTTCCACAGTGATGGAAGTTTGAAGACCTTTCACACTATCAGCTATTCTGTCAGCACCAATCAGTGTTAGATGTGTTTTGTAGAAGTTTTAGGAAAAATGTATTTTCTGACTCTGCAAGAACAAATGTAATGCACCCTTTTAAGTCCACTTCTGCTATGTTGTGTGATGACTCATTAATTGGAACCTATTATTTGATGTAAAGCCAAATCCAGACAATAAACTTTTGCTGGAACTACTACATCAAGAAAGAACATACAGAAAACCTACACACAGCAGGACTTAGCTTTCTAGCTCTACAATAAGGATAACAAAGATTGTGTCACCTCTCCAGCTAATTGAAACCACACCCTGCAGTAAATAATACCTTTGTCCTTCTTGAAATCCAGTGCATCTTGTTTGTCCGTGACAATTTCCTTCATGTTGACAACACTGCGGTGGATGAGCTGCCGGAGGATCTTGATCTCGCGGATGGCGGTGATGGGGAAACCTTCCTTCTCGTTGTCCAGCCGCACCTTCTTGAGCGCGACCAGCTCACCTGCCACAACAGACCAGTGTCAGAGCACGGCAGAGCCCTGCTGACAGCTCCGTGGGTCTCCAAGGGGAAAGCTCAAAGCTGCTATGGGCACACCAATACCCGCCGAGAAAGAGCAGAGGCAGCTCAAGCTACCACCCTGTCTTTTATTAGCACTGCCCTGCCAGAAGTTGGCACCCAAGCCACCCCATCAGGAGCAGTGACATCGGTGTTGCTGCTCTGCTTCAGGGGAAAGGGACACAGGTAAATGCCAACCTACCCTGGAAACCGCTGCAGCCCTTCTCACAAGCTCTGCTGCTATAAATCTGGCAAAGGGCTGTGTCAGAGGACATCTTTGGTGCTGTAACTTGCAGGTAGCAAGCTGTATATGCAGAGCACAGCTGGCCAACAGCTCGCGGATAACAGGATTTCTGTGACTTTGCACTTTGCTCCCCACTTTAAGCCCTTTTTGGAAACCCCCAATGTTCATTCTAAGTCTGGAGCCATTTCTGGTTCTACAGGTATTTGTCATTAACCAGCACCAAGCCTGGAGAGGGCTTTAAGCACATCCACACTAACAGAACCAGGCCATAAAGAGGCAGAATTGACCTGAAGTCACTTGGCATCTTTACCTGTATCCTTGTCCTTGGCTTTGTACACCTGCCCATACGTCCCTTCTCCAATAATCCCAATGATATCAAATTTGTCCACGCAACGCTTCCCCCAGTCGCTTTCCGTCTGTCTCCTTTCCCCATACCGAGGACAACAGATTCTGAAAGAGGAAAAAGGCCCGTTAGACTCCCAAAGGCTCCACCTCACCCACAACCCTGCAGGCAAACCCTGCCCTAAGAACAAGGGCAGAGCTCGGGCGCCCTGTCCTGCTCCCCAGCAACTGAGGGTTTATTTCACGCTGCTCACACAATCTCAGTTACTCCAGATACAAGCGCTGCTACACAGAAATGTTATCCCTTTTCTTCAGTCACATGTTAAACCACCCCAGCAAAAAGCACTGTGTTGTTATCGGATCTTTTTCCATCAGTTTTGCACTTAAAAAGTTGAACGATGGCTTTCTTCTACGGGGCAAATAAGGTATACAAATCAGAATGGGGAAGACGAGCAAAAAGGTATTATGCCACCTCAAATCCACAGGCTTTGATACGGCAAAATTACTTCGTCATAGCCTCTTTGGACATGTAAACAGCTACACTGATTTTTCAAAGACCTCAATACAACAAAGCAGTTTGAAGAAGAAGTGTATCTAAAAAAACACCAAAGAATTATATTACAGTAGCACAAAAAAGCAGTGTTCGAAGTCTTCTGCACAAGCACTGGACATTTGATCTGTCTTTGTTTCAAATAAAGTGCATCTAGCAGTGCACATACAGAAAGGACCTACGCATGCAGGAGTTTACTAACACTTGACAACTGCATGAATTTTGCTATGCAGGATGCTGCAAACACCTCGCAACACAACCCATACTGCAGTCGTGCATGAAGATAAGGCATGTGGTTCCTTTCCTATATAATCTCTTCTTAAAAGCACTAGGAGGGATAGTTATCAGGAGATTTCTTTGGCCTAGAAACTACAACATAAAAAGATGAAGGAAGTCTCAGGGCAGATGTGGCTGAAGACCGAATGTTTCACACTCCAGCCATCCCTGAGGTTGAAAGGACCCAAGGGAAGGACAACGGAGGCTGTAGAGACTTGGACGGTAAGTCTAAGCTGCAGCCTCCACTTGATGCACAACGTGCACACCCTCCTCTTCTTCACAAGCTGCAACTGCTGTACTCTTCATTCTCAAATTGTTGGTAAGTAGTTTTCAATTATCACCAGGAATAGACAGAACATTATCAAGAAAAAAAAAAAGAAAAAAATACAGGAACTTGATTTATCCAAACACCAACCTGAGAACATAAGATATTCAGTAAAATAGAACCAAGTCNGGAACTTGGTTTATACAAACACCAACCTGAGAACACAAGATATTCAGTAAAATAGAACCAAGTCTGGCTGAAGATTTATAAATAAGTATATATAAAGAGTTCTCCTCATCCTACAGATTGTGGGGAAGATGCTAAAGAGAAGGCACAGCAGGTGCCAGATTCAGCTTTAGAACTGCCTGCACTTTAAGCAACAATCTCTCGCACATGGACATACAGAAAACCTAACAATCCAAAAAAGGCCAGAAAAAAGGAAATCAGCCTTACTTTGGTCTCTTTTTGAACGGTTGCTGAGGTGGTGTGGCTGCCTTTGGTTCTGGGGAGTCAGGAGGAGATGGGTCCCCTCCAGGGAGCTCTGGAGGGAGCGGGAGGTCCGTGAGTAAGTGTCGTGGTCTCTGCTCTCTATCTTTCTTCACAGGCTTCGGAGGAAGAATCTCTTTTGGACTAAACTCCGCAAAGTTAATATAATACAAAGGTCAGACTTAGCAGCCAATTAAAAACAAAGCAAAAAAAAAAACCCCACTATTGTAGGTCAAACGCTCTGTGTTCGAACGCAAAGTTAGGAGCCTGAGTTTAAGTGACAAAAATCAGCATAAGTATAAAGCAAAGGATAATCAAGTCTTACATAGCTAAAAAGTCAGTGGAGAAAAATATTAAGTTTGGATCACTTCAAATAAACACATTGCTCTTTGCAACTAGAACTCTCTCAGTTTATACAAATAAACAATTTTTCTGAAGTTCCCAGAAAATACAGAATTCGGAATTCAGGTTATCATTAGGTTACCTCCTGTAGAGCCTTACTCCACTACCTGGGCCATTTATTATAATGTAATTAAATGCATGACCTGTTAAGGACCACCATAAACGCACACACTCAGAATTAATTCCCTACACAAGCTGCTTTCAAATTCTGAGCGAAGACCAAAGCATCACTGAATTTTGCCTATTGCTGAGAAACCAACAGGATTTCCTTTGTTTTAAAATATCAGTGGCATCAGTAGAGCTTGGTTTAGATTAGCAAAAGTCTTATAAGCAGAATCTAATTCCTCCCCCCTGCTTGTATGTGGCAGGGAGAATTCCTAGGTCTGAATAGTAAGTAATTCTTCTCCATGAAAACCTGTTTCACCAGAAAAAAAAAAAAAAACTATTAAGAGACAGGAACCACCCCTCAAATAGTTCTTCTCTTGCTGACATGCTGTTATCTTTGCTTAGCTAATCTATTTTATGTTAACATTAGCGCTACTAGATGGTTACTCCAAGTTTAAGTGCTGCCAGAACATTTGGACACTTGGATTTTTTTTAAATGAGAAATGCAAACAAATACTTTTTTGCTCAAGCAAAAACAGTGACAAATTCATCACCAACTGCCTGGCAAGTCTCCTGGAAGTCACCTTCTTTCTCCTCCTTCCCTGAGAGAGAGGGCATGCTTCAATCAGCTCTGTTTTTAAACCAGGTTAATGCTATCACCTGTTGACCAGATGTTCCCAGGAACCTGGGCAAGCTACAGCACTGCTGGGACAACCTCCGTCAGGACCAGTCTGGACCGCTCTTCGGGCCAGGGGAAGCGACCCCAGGACACCCTGATTGCTGAAATGATTGAGAGTCACAGACCAAAACCAGCTCGAAACATTGGCAAGCACGAGAAAAGGTCAAGGAGNCAAGCTACAGCACTGCTGGGACAACCTCCATCAGGACCAGTCTGGACCACTGGACTCAGCCATCACCTTCCCCTCCCGCCGCTCTTCGGGCCAGGGGAAGCGACCCCAGGACACCCTGATTGCTGAAATGACTGAGAGTCACAGACCAAAACCAGCTCGAAACATTGGCAAGCACGAGAAAAGGTCAAGGAGAGTCTAGCCAAGCGAGATGCATTTTGTACTTGGACATTTCAAAGCATATTTTCAAATCCTGTGCTTACCACGCTCTTAGAACCCTGCAGGAGTGATTTCGTAGTCTCAGCATAGGGGAAAAAATCTGCTTAAAGAGTTTTACTCACAGAGTCAGTTGGTTAAGAGTGAGCTTCTGTATATGGTCAGTGTCACTTGAAACCAGCATTAGACTCAGCAGCTGAAGTGAGATTTCCCCTCTTTTTATTGGGAGAAACAGTACTGGGAACTCCAGCAACCAGCCGTGCTGTTACCCACGCTCCTAAGTTCATTGGGCTGGCAGACATGGAACAAAGATTGAACCACACTAGCGTGGAAAATGCAATTGCATTATTTCTACGACTGGAGATGGGTGAAAACAGAGGTAAGAATCTTGCTTAAACTGGCACTTGAATGGGAGAAAAAAAAAAATCTGCAATCTGTTAAAAGCTACTGCTCCTCCCAGATGAATTTGAACTAAATAGATACTTGCTGAACAACACAACGTTAAACAGCTTGGAGAGGGCAACACAAACATGTGCAAGTAACTTTTATGATTATCATGGTGACAGCGTTGCCCTGATTGACATTGATACCAGGGCAACCCATGAAAATCAATTAACGGAATCAGAGAATATGTAACATACTGGTTTTTTTTTTTGACAGGAGGGTAATTATATGAAATTTTAATTGTCATGCAAAACTGTTAAAAATGAAAAAAAAATTCACTGATACACCTAATACATTCTTTAGTAAGGGCTAGAAAGAGATAAAAGCTGTAAGGAAACTACAGGCTAAGACCAGTGATTGTCTATCTTCTGCTGAAATAACAGCCTTACCCTAAAATATTAACCAGCTCCAAAAAGGGAGAGGAAAAACAGTATTTTTCCCCTCCTTTTGCACTTCTAGTATTCTGTAGTGATCCTCTGCCATCCCCCTGTCCCAAAGGAAAAAAAACAGATTAAAACCCAGCATCTCCTGTGGATAGGTTCATGTTAGGGGCTGAGCAGAAGAGCAGCTGCACAAGGCAGACCCAGCGAACCTGGTTTGGAGGTGGAAGGAGAGAGGGTTTCCGTGCATCCCACGGCTCCACGGCAGCGCAGCGGGACAGGAGAAGCACAAGGACGCAGTGCATGCCAAGGAGGATGGCACGTTAGACTTGCCACCACTACAGCTCTGCTCCAGGACTGATCATCTGCTCTGATCAGCTCTTTGACAGCAGAGAGTAATTTGAGTAACCTTTTCTTCTTTCAGGCTCAGAAAATTGAAGTTGAATTTTGCTCCTAACATTGACACACTTGCATTCTCAAAGAAGTAAAGCCTACAATTTCAAAACAAGCTTTTGCAAAAGGCTGCAGTACAAAGAGCTGCATAATTCTGGATCCACGAGTCATTATCATAACAAACATGAACTAAGCATGACTTGGAATTTCTAACAATCATTATTTAAACAGTAGCCAAGCCACTCTTCCTTACCGAGATCACATATACCCGTCACATAGGCCAGAAAATTTTCCCTGCAGAGCCAATAGGGCCAAAAGCACAGGAATGGCCACACAACGTGGTATTTATTAGACACCAGTATAACCTGCACTGCTGGCTGGATAAGCTAGCACGAACCACGAAACTAATCGAAACAAATTTACTCTTCCTTTCAGTGTTTTGCATTCAAATACAAACTGAAGGACACCATTTCATGTGACCTTACCTATCCAAGTCATCTTCCCCAACTAAAATAGGGGGGAGCGGGAGCGGAGGCAACGTCGAAGTTTTCAGGTGTGGGATAGCAGCCGTCACAGACACTTGGGTTTTTGTAGCGACTTGGACAGAAGACTGAGAGTTCACCTGAGAGGATAAAGTAGACGTCCTTGGATGGGAGGAGGATGACAAAGATGTCGGGACTGAAGCAGGGACCTGAACAGGAGTCGGTAGGGATGGTGGCAGAGGAGGAACAGCAGGTGATGGAGGTAAAGGTGGCAACGGTGGAGTCGGAGGTGGCGGCGTGGTTGTCGGCAGAGGCGGAGGAGGCGATTTGATTGAGGGCAATGGGGGTGGAACCTCCTTCTCTGCTGCCTCTGTCTCTTTTGGAGACAGAAGCTCCTCTTTCACTACTACAGGCTTCAAGTCTTTTGTTCCCATTTGTTTTGCATCTTTAACTGGAACAGGATGTTTCTTTTCAGAGTTCTCTTCTGCTTTGACTTTTATTGTGTCTGCAGATGCTTTAGTCTCTGCATTTGTATACAGTAAATTAACTAACTCTGTATCTGAAGACGACTTTTCAGATTTAACAGTTTTGGTGACCTTTTTAGACTCTGTTCCAGACTCCTTAAGTTCAGTTGAGCTGTTCTCCTTTCTAGAAAGGAAAACAGGCGAGCCCTTTGCCTCCTTTCCATCCACCTTTGCTGCAGCCGCTGCTGCCGCCGCTCGTTCCTTTTTCTTCCTGCTGAGTTCGGCCCCCAGACTCGAGTTCAGTGGCAGCCTGGTAGGGGATATACTGGAATGGCGACTACGTGACCCAGACCTCTGCTTTTT
The DNA here is from genome assembly GCA_013389825.1 of Crypturellus undulatus. Lineage (NCBI taxonomy): Eukaryota > Metazoa > Chordata > Aves > Tinamiformes > Tinamidae > Crypturellus > Crypturellus undulatus. Next base: position 15,839 of record VWPW01025408.1, read on the forward strand.
ACTGTGAGATGATGAGTGTCTTGAATACCCAGGACTTCGACTTCGGGACTTCACAGATTTCCTGCGGAGAGAATGGGAAGACAAGTCACACAAAGCAAGTCTCAACCTCTGAGCTACTCACCGTCATTAAAGGCACTCTCCGAAAATAATTCAAATTCCTTATTTGTCAGCTAAGTTTAAAGAGTCCCTAACACCTGCCAAGAGAGACTCAAGTTACCCAAACCTACTTTGGGACCCGAAACACATTACAGTAGTCAACATCCAGCTTCCAGGGTCAACGCTGTCCTTACATCATACAATTAAAATAGAAATGAAGCCTCAAGACCGGACAAGCCTCAAGGTAAAGATGAGATCGCAGATGCATGAGCCGAGCAGACGGCTTCAGCTGAGAGGATGAGCCTCAGTTTATGAATCTTTCACTGTAATTACGTGCAGTTTTGGAGGAAACAACGGAGAAAACGCGACTGCCCTCATGGGAATCCCGCCTCAGGAAACAGCTCACTTCAAGCTAATTTTTCCCCTGGTTCCTTTACTATCATCAGAACTCAAATTTGCATTTTTGGATTCACGGGAAAAAAAGAAACAGGAATTTTAATTCCGTATATTCAGAAGGTGTCCATCATCACCTACAATAAATGGGCTCTAAATCAGTAATATGTGCAGGACTTACTGACAAACCTGTACTGCAATACAAGGTAGGAAGTGTCCAACACCATCAGGGCTCGCAGGATAAACACAGTACAACCCAAGTCCAAAAACTGCAATAACTTCAGACTCACTGGAGACCAATCTGGAAACTATTAAAAAATACAATTGGAAACCTATTTCCAGTCTATATGTCCAAGTTATTGGCAAGAGAGCCCTGTTTTTTCCCCTCTTCAGTAAATCGGTCTTTGATGGGAATGCTGCCTCAAGATCATGCCCTTTTCCATGGGTTCTTGTTAATGAGTTAGTTGTCCCACTTTGCCATTCAGATAGCAATTCACCTGCCACATCCCNGATAAACACGGTACAATCCAAGTCAGAAAAGTGCAATAACTGTAGACTCACTGGAGACCAATTTGGAAACGATTAAAAAACAGAATTGGAAACCTATTTCCAGTCTATACGTTCAGGTTATTAGCAAGAGAGCCTCGTTTTTTCCCCTCTTCAGAGGTCTTTGATGGGAATGCTTCCTCAAGATCATGCCCTTTTCCACGGGTTCTTGTTAATGAGTTAGTTGTCCCACTTTGCCATTCAGATAGCAATTCACCTGCCACATCCCACCACAAAGTTGCCAGGAGCTGAAAAAAAAACCCGTCACCACTCTGTGCAGTGACAGCATTTGCAGGCTAAGAAAACATTTCGAGTGAACCCTGCAGGTTGTAGTTTACTGCAACCACAAATAGTTTTAGGGTTACCCTTCACCACTCTCTTCCTCTCCTTCAGGAGAGATCCTGTTTAAGATAATCTGAATTCAGTTCCTTGTTCCCAGCCTTCTCTCCTTCCCCTTGCAGATAATCTCTTCCCAGTTCCCACAATAAGAGGGAAAATGCACAAGCAGATTTTGTTTGTGGAGAAATTCTTCCCATCTGGGACAATCTTTTCTGGCTTTACCTGCAGCCAGCGCGTTGGTACTTTTACCCCTTCCCCGCCTTACACGAACCAACAGCCCCCAAAGGCTTCCTCTGTAATTAACAGAAGTTTGGGGTAAAAGAAGGCCGTCTGTCCTACACACCTTCCTTTTTCTGGATAAAAGTGCCCTGGGGTGCAAAAAGCAGCATTAAACTACCAGATAGAGAGAATTAGAATGGTCTTCAGAGGAGGAAATGCTGGAAGTCTCCAGATCTCCTCATGTTGCAGGAGCAGCTACCGCCAAGAACTTTTGGCAGGGGTGAACCTGGAGCAGTCCACACTTACAGCCTTCCACACTAGCCACCATACAAATTCTTGAGAATATCTACCACATCATCTACCAACGTTGAAGTATCACACACGCTCCAAACCACAGCAGAGGCAAAGAGCAAAGGAGAGGAGTATCTGGACAATTGACTGCATGTCCCTGCCCCAAATTCTCAAGAAAAGCTCAAGCAGAAGAGCCCTGTTTCTTACTTATGCACCACGGCACGGATCTGTGCAACAGCAGCCACTGCTACAGCATGTGTGGACACTCACACTTAGGTGCTACACTCAGCACAGAGCACAACCCACCTTCAAGCTGAACGACTCTGGAATTTCTTCTAGTTTTTGCTGCAATAACAACAGTTGCTACAAGTCGCATCTGTTATTGTCCCTACTGACCAAACCATCCCCATTTCCTCCTGAAAGCAAAGCAAGTTGCTTGGCACGAGCATTTGAAACACAAGCATTCTGCATTTGCTCCAATCAGCGCAGCATGTTGATTTAGTTTTCTAGAACTCTATTTTGGACATACAGATTAAAGTAGAATGCACTTAAAAAAACAAAAACAAAAACCCACAACATTTCTAGGGAGGAGAAATAATTCAGTGTCCCAGAAAAGCCTGTTACCTCTTCTGAAGAGCTTAAGTCAGGGTCACATGCTTAGGACAGAAGCAAGGTAGGAGTTTAAGATGATTTATCTCCCAAATTGTTATTGCTCCTCTGTGTGAGCCAGGAAAGGGCATTGCACCACCCTGGTGCTACCCAGGTGCCTCCGTTCAACCCTCATCGTTTTCGGCTGCTCCGTGGAGCCGGAGCAGCCGCTCCGGGCGGGCTCTTGGGCAGCGCGCGGCCGGGGGACATCTCTGCTTTGCGCAGCAGATGTTGGACCATAAATGTAAATTGACTTCCACATTGTACTGACTGCAAGCTTAATGAAGCAAAACCAACATATTAATTATAACCTAAAATTTGCCTAATATATGGAAAATACATTCAATTCTCTCCATCCCTTGGACATAATCACCTAAGGCAGATGCTTTCTGAAGGCATAATCCATGCTTTGTGTTGGGATCTGAAGAAAATACATCAAAGTCAGTAAGTTATCTTTCAAGAGAGGAGAGAAGAGTGACAGGTTATCAACTGAAGTCACAGATTCAAAGACTCTAGTACAAGCAGAACGTAAACAATAAGTAACCTTTGAAATCTATTTTGGTTTGGGTTTAGCTTTTTGTCAGCAAGTTAAAGATGCCTTTTAAAAAGGCTCCTACATGGGTAAGCTCAGGGAAGCACCAAGTGCTTTGGAGGCACTTGTGTCTTTAGGAGGAGGAAAACATTGATTTCCTGGGGCAGGAGCAACTGCGGGAAAAGACCTCATTTAGTGTAGGGCTCTCCCCGGCTACAGCTGAGAACGGCCGCTTGGCAGACCCCATAGGCACCATTAGCTCATGTATCACACCTAAATTTCTACTACTCTAACTTGCCCTTGCACAAAGCATTCCCAATAGCTTGCAAAAACCCTGCCATGAGGGCAAAGAAGCATGAGGGGAGGGAAAGGAAAACCAGGAAGGACTTGGCTCCCTCAGCATCTCTCAGATATACGTGCAGAGAACAGGGAGAAGGAGAAACAAGCCAGGAGTCAGCGGGTGAAGGGAAGACAGGGCAATTCCTGCTTGTTTGCTCCACCATTTCGCACAGCGGGCTTCCCATAGGAGCTTCCAGGCCGCTCCATACTGCAGCTCTTGCAGGGAGGATGTTTCAAGCCCAGGATACAGTAAAGAGACAACAGCAATTCCAACAACAGTGAAATTCCAAAGCCACCAAGTTCTCTGGCAACTCCCAATCACTAAACTAAACCCTGGAGGCAGATTCTTCCCACAGCTCCTGCTTGGAGCGAGGGATGCAGCACTGCCAGCACGGCACAGAGCATTTCAATAGTTATTGCATTCCAGGTCAGATCTTAATTGCCATGGAGCTGCCACCGGAGCTCCACAGCACACACAGCAACAACCGGAGACGCGCTCAGGACTCGTGTTAATAAACACCTGAAATAAAACACAGTTAGCACCACTTTCAAGTAAGGAAGAGTTTGTATTTCTGACTGAGTGCGGAGGAAAAGGACAGAGAAAATTATACTTAAGCCAAAATACAAGTGCTCCCTATTTGCCTTTCCAGAATGGATATGGATATGGAAGCAAGCAACTCCATTACAGAGAAAGTTTGGGCTACAAAGACGCAGTTTACACATGGTCATCTCTCATTCAAGGGAAGAAAAAAAACCAAGTCAGTGTAGAAAGAGTAAAACATACTTAAACCAAGAGCTGCCCTCCTTAAAAGCGTGAGAAAGTCTCCACATCTAGCAGAAAGATAAAGGATTCTAGAAATAGGTGGGAAGATTCTTCCCAATGGAAATTCCCACCCACGAAGGGCCTCAGGAGGGGAGGGCTCCATCCCCACGGACACTGCGGATCCCCCCCGCAGGGGCCACGTGGAGAGCAGAGTGAAACTTAATCCCGGGAGCTCATTCGGCCCCAGGGCTCTCTGCTGGGAGCCAACATGGAGGCTGCCTAGCGCCATTCAGGGAGGTGTTTTCCAAGGTGCGAACACCATTTTCCAAGAGAACCACGGGAAACCTTCCCAAAGCAACACCACACACATCGCCACAGCCCAACAAAGCACCACAGAACAGAGCATGATTACGAAGGGGGCGATTTCCACATCCCCAGAGCTGCTCGTCCCGAGATGCTTCCTCATCCCCACACTTCCACCTTCCCGTCCCGCGGCGGCACCGCACGGTCACGCACCTGGCGATGGGGCTTCGGCTCACGGAGCGCTTGGCCACGAAGGGGCTGCTCGAGCGCCGGCGGCCGTAGGGGCTGGGCGACCTGCCGCCGTACGAGCCGCTGCCCCGCTCGTAGCTCGACGAGCGCCGGCGGCTGTAGGGGCTCACGGAGCGCTGCCGGCGGCCGTAGGGGCTGGGGGAGCGCGTGCTCGACTGGTAGGCCGCGGGCTCCTTGTAGGGCGGGCTCACGGACTGGCGGCGCGAGGAGCTGCCCGGGCTCTTCTTGTACGAGTCGTAGGTGCTGGAGGTGTGAGAGCGCGGCGGGCTGAGGTCGTACTCCTGGATGTAGGAGGCTCCCGAAGGGCTGTCGTCCAGTTTGGGGCTGTCCGACCACTTTCTGTGGGGACTTCTGGATTTCCGCTTGGGACTGTCAAGGGTTTTGTAACTTTTCGGAGCATCCCTTTTCCGGTGGCTTTTGCTGCGCTCCTTGTGGCTGGATTTGAGCTCCCGGTCCTTCCTGGATTTCTCCTTGTGCGCTTTGGCCGACCGGGACTCCTTGTTGCTGCTCTTGGAGGAGAGCGACTTCGGGTGCTCCTCGTTGTCATCGAGGAGCCTCTTGGACGATCCCGATATTCTGTCCTTGGTGGATCCTGACCTGCCAGACGCCTCCAGGCTCTTTTCCAGCCTCCTCTCCTTCTCCGCCTGCTTGCTCTTCATGAGCTCGCGAACGCGCTTGTGCTGGTGGTGCCGGTGCTTCTGGGCCCTCTCGCTCCTCTCCGCCTTCCTGTCCTCGTTCTCCCTCCTGTCCAGCTTGAGGGCCACGTCGTCCGAGAAGGTGTCCGAGTCCGAGCTGATGTCGTCGTACTCCACGAGCGGCTTGATCACCGCGCCCAAGGGCGCCGCGCTCTCCGGGGCGGCCGCCGGCGCCTCCTTGGAGTGCCGCGACTTGTGGCGCTTGTGGCGGGAGGCCGCGCGGTGCCGCTCCTTGCTGTTGGAGGCGCCGGGCACGCGCTGCGAGGCCCCCCCGCCGCCCTCCTTCTTGCCCCCATGTCTCTCCGGGTTGGGCATTCCTGCCCCACAGCGCTCGAGAGAGGGGGAGCGACCCCCCCTCTCCCCCAACCTCCCCCGGCCAAAATAACCTCCCTCAGCGCCCGCTCCGCTCCCCCCGCACCATTCAGGGCAGCGTCGCCCCCTTCCCGCCCCGCCGACACCCCCCGCTCCTACATGGGGGGGAGGCGGAAGGGCCCGGGCCTCAGCGCCGCATCCGCGGGGCGGCCAGCGCTGGGGGCGCCCCGCGGCC
>VWPW01025408.1:22676-37393 GCA_013389825.1 Crypturellus undulatus
AGTGCGGCGGCGGCGGCTCCGTCTCGGCGCTCGGGGGGCGGCGGCTCCGGCGCGGGTTGGGCCCTCGGTGCCTCGCGAGACCCCGCGGCCGGCGGCGCTGTGTGGGCTCCCCTTGCCGTTGTGGCCGCAGGCGGCTCCCCGTGCGCTGCAGGGCTCGTTCCGTTTATAATAAAGATAAATATCCAAGCGGAGCGGCCCCGCGGCCAGCGTAGCCGAGAGTTACAGCGTCTGGGAACGTCTAACGCGTTTAACCGCGTTCCGCCGTGCGGGGAGGCGGCCGGTGCCATGCGCTGCACGTGCCCCCTGGCAGGGTGAAGCTCATGGGAGGCCCCACCGGGCTGCACTTCCCTTCACGCCCATCGCGTTTCCCCCACACACTGTCCTGGCAGCCAGGGGTTTGTTTTGGCAGCCGTGGCTGTTGGGCTGGGTGAAGGGTGGGTCTGTAGGAGAAGCTGTCATTGGGTAGCAGTGGAAATGCCAAGTTAGAGTGCCCTGGAAACTACCTTTTTTTTTTTAATGTATGTGTATTCTGTTATGTTCTGGGGATGAGTATGCCAGGTAGTCCTCGGGGAGATACTTCAGGTTTCTAAAATACAATAAAATTGGTTTGTACAACCACAATAGGTGTCTGTGGGACGTGACAAGCGTTTTGTAAGGGTTGACCAGAATCTGATCTGCAGGGCACTCCTAAAGGCAGAGCAAAGCAGGCCATTGATATCGCAATGTAGGGAGCCTTGACGGGTTCCAGAACAGCATGACGACACCAGTCCTTGGTGTGTTTTCATTACAACTGCTCGCTTGTTCCATTGGTAAAGCTTTAAACGTGACAGAGAGTTCTCTTTTTCTGAATATTTTTCTATGATTTGTCTTATAGAGGCGGAGAAGCTGAATAAGATGAGTTCCCTCTTAGAAAGACTTCATGCAAAGTTTAACCAAAACAGACCTTGGACAGAAACCATGAAGCTAGTCCGTCAAGTCATGGTGAGGATTTTGGGATCTGAGTAGGAGGGTTTCAGGAGCATCTTCTGTAATGATTTTATTGGTGGTTTGTCAGGCCTCTTCAGAGTATTTTAATTTTTGGCCAAGCTGGGCTTCCTGCTGGGCTGCTGTGGTTGAGAGATCCCAGTTTTGGGAGTGATGTGTGTGTCCTGTGTGCCTGGAGAGCCTGTGCTTGGCTCACAGCCTCAGGGAAGAGGGAGCCCAGGAAGAGGGTCAGACGTGGCATTTGGACTGCCAGGAGAAGCCATGCGCATTCTGCCACTTGCTCCTTCAAGTTTTTGTTCTATTTTGTTAAGCAATTTGCTCCCTTTTTAGTGGTGCTCAGAGATCACTGTGGGTTTAGTCAAATTTGTATTTGAGACATAGATTTCTGGGTGGAGGGAGGAAGAAAAAGAATGCAGGGAGAGAGCTGTGTGGAAGGTTTCTGTATATATTGTTCTGAGATGCTAAAGGTTTGCTCATCTCCTTTTTTGTCTGTCTCTTCCTGTACAACTCACAGCTTATGCCTATTAAAAAGTTTTTGCAGTCTGTTCTTCTAGAAGAGCAAGTTGCTTAAAGAACAAAATCAATTCCAGGGGTGCCTTTGTTAACCTGCTTCCGAAATGGATACTGTTGTCATATAAAAATCAAAGCATGGATGTAATTTGGGGATGAAATCTAATCTGCCTTTAATTAGCTGAATAAACCTCACTTGACTGAACAAAAATTGCAGTAATTCCCTCTCCGTGAATGCTACATCAAAAGGTTCTTTTTTTCCTTTCTGACTAAGGAAAAGCGAGTTGTGATGAACTCTGGGGGGCACCAACATCTGGTGAGCTGTTTGGAGACTTTGCAGAAGGCCTTAAAAGGTTGGTATGGTCTGTGCATGCGCTTTGTGTGCTGCTGAGCGGCGATAGCTATGGAAATGCTGCACATTGCAAGGTTGTTGCTTGCACCTGCCTCTGTGTAGCCACGTCCATGCAAGCGTGCTTGCCTGTTACAATTCTGTATTGCTCAGGATTGCCTGTTATTTTTATTGTAAACATCCACGCTTGAATTCCGCTTGATTGTGCACAAAGATCCACTCTTTATATTCCCGAGAATGTTTATTTTTCCTCTGTAAATTGTTCTACCTGAATTTGGGGTGTTGATAATGTGTATAAAGTGCATGTGTAAAGGTATGAGAACACCTGGGAGTGAGCTGGCTCTTACTGCTGATGCTCATTCCTGGGGAAATGCTGGCCCAGTTCACTAAGCCTTGCTCTTTGCTTTCTCCATTTAGTGTCTTCTCTGCCTGCCATGACAGATCGCTTAGAGTCTATAGCTAGACAGAATGGGTAGGTTGTCTTCTTTATTTTCTGGCAAAGGCATTTCTTGTGCATCCGTACACATCGTAATCTCACTGCTGGTTCGATTGTTTTTTGTGTGCATCTCATAGCAATTTTTGTTTTGTTTTGTATGTAAGCCTTGGATCTCACCTTAGTGCAAATGGCACTGAATGTTACATCACTTCAGACATGTTCTATGTGGAAGTCCAGTTAGATCCTACAGGGCTGCTGTGTGATGTCAAGGTGGCTCACCATGGAGAAAATCCTGTGGTATGTATTACTGAAAACCTGGGAGCGATACTGTTTTGTCTTTGGAACTGCCGTTTTGGTTCCCTTCTGTACGAGCAAAAGAAATGGATTACACTGAATGTTCATCTAGGCCTGACAACTTTGCTGCTCCTTCTAGTGGAAGGTAAAAACCTCCTTGGGCCAGTCCATTCTTGTGAATTGATCTGATGATCAATGCAGTGCATGTGTGCAAGAACCATTTGCCTCCCTATTTTCTTCTGAGTAGCATTTTAACTGGCAAAATTGTAAATTTATTCATTTTGTTTGTGGGAATTTTATTTCTTGAGGAAGGAGCAAGTTGCTCAATTAGGAAATTGATCTTAAAAGATTTAGCTCTGTGAAATGCTAGTACTGAAAAGCGTGCAGCTAACATCCTGAAAGAAAATAGCTTTACTTCCATCCTCCACATATGTGGGAATTTGCCCTTGCATTTCACATTGGCATAGCCACTTTTCTGAAAATCAGACCATTTTTGTTAAATTTATGTAGGATAGAAGTTTTCAATGTAAGACTTGACTATTTTAAAACTTTATTTCAAGTTATTCATTTAATAGGGTATGATATTGTTTGAATTTCTCTCAGAGGAGGTTGTCAAGCAGAACTAGAACTGTAGTGGTTTATAGCTGTAAATGTTTCTTATCAAAAACTAGTGCTTAGAAATGTCACTTTCATAAAACTTGCAGTGACAGTGCTGCACAAAGACTGAGATGACAACATTTGACACTCATACAGTTCTCTGTTCTTCCCTTCCTAGAGTTGTCCAGAATTGGTGCAACATCTGAGGTGAGTAGCAACAGTTGTATTTTCAGACATCTTTCTATTTGCAGCATTCACATCTGCTATGAATATAAATTCACTTTAATATTTTTCCCCTTTTAGAGAGAAAAATTTTGATGAATTTTCTAAGCATCTAAGGGGACTTGTGAACCTGTATAAGTTACCAGGAGACAAGTAAGTCTAAAATATGAGCTTTATTTGTTTATTTCCACATATATAAAATTAAACAGTTCTACATTCTCTTAGTTCTATGCTTATATTTTTTTCCTTGTGTGTGAGATTCCTGACTCTGTCAACATGATATATGTGTGTGTGTGTATGCACTGTATTCCATTGAAATTGGAATGTGGAATGAAAAGTTAAAACTTTTAAGTATTGTAGCTTATCAGCCAGTAGTTCTGTAGTTGGATTTCATCGCACAGGTCCTTTTAATGTTTAATTTTTCTTGTATTGTTTTCTTTCCCCAGCAAACTTAAAACTAAAATGTATTTAGCTCTACAGTCCTTGGAGCTGGATCTCTCAAAAATGGCGGGGATGTATTGGTAAGAACATCTGTATTGTTGGTGTTTGTTGATTTGTCTTCTTTTGTTTATACTATATCATATTGAGTGGTTCTAACCACAGGGAATTATTCCCTATTGTCGTGACACATTCTTATTGCTAAGAAGTTCGGTGCTGAGATTTCAGAAGGTGTGTGCAAGCCAGGGAGTGATACAGAGTGATAGGAAAATTGCCCAGAGCTTCCTGGAATTTACCAGGAATTTACCTTTTTAACTTCACGGTTCAATTAAAAAACATATATATATATGCGTGGGGAAATAAAGTATCTTCTGTTTTGTCCATTGCCATGTGAGACTTAAGATAGTTTTATCTAGCTAATCTGTAGATAATCACTCTGTGTTTACTGAGCTCTGTGTGTGTGTGTTGAGCTAGAATCTTAGACTGTCAACAACCCATGAATTTTGGCTTCAGCTGTGGCTCTGGCTCGTTACAGACCTGTGACTGCCTCTCTTGCAGGCAAGCCACCAATGCAAATCCCCTGGACAAGATTCTTCACGGCAGTGTTGGCTATCTCACCCCCAGGAGTGGAGGTATCTTTGATTAACATCTTTAAAAAGAAAAAAATATGCGGATCTTGTCAATAAAAGCATCTTTGTTCAGTATCCCCTTTAAGGGATTCTGGCAGCTCTGCCCAGTATGTTACATTGCGGATGTTCTGCAGTTACATGGTTAATAATAGCCAGGTAACTTGTGTCACCAGGATGCTTGTTGACAAGGTTCTCTCGCACAGGTCTCCTGATGAATCTCAAGTATTACGTCTCGCCGTATGATTTGTTTGAAGAAGGCACTGGAGCCCCCATTGTTTTGCATGAGAACAATGGTAAGTCGCCTTTGAAAGCTGGTGCACTCCTCCTGCTTGGAGCAGAGTAGAAAGCCAAACTCCAGCAGTTTGGGTCCCCTCCGCCGTCCGCTCAGATAACAGGAAAATTGTATGTTGCAGACGACATGGGTTTAGGAAGCACGTGTAAATGCTGGCTCAGCTGGCCCTGTTCTTGAACCTACTGGCTGTTGTGGAGTTTAACAAAACCAAACACCTATTAAAATGGAGAAAGGAGAGGGTGAAATTGTCCAAAATCATTAATTCCTTTGCTTTCTGCGGAAGAGTACAAACTTGTAAGTCTGTTTGAAACATATTCTAAGAAATTTGCAACAACAAATACAAAAACCATACAATATTGTAACAACAGTATGGTTTGATTGTACTCCCTATGGGTGCTAGCAGCGAACATTGAAAACTTTTTTTTACTGGGGAAGTTACATACTTCCACAAGTTCAATTTAACTCATAAAACTTGTGGTTTTTTTAAGCTTATGTTCCTTTTTTTCTTGCTTCCTCTTTCAGTTCCTCGGGCTTTGGGTATGAATGTGTCAGTAACAGTTGAGGGAACCATGGCAATGTACAAACTTCCAATTGCGCCGTTGATTATGGGGTCTCATCCTGTTGACAGCAAAGGGTAAGTGAAGAATATAACTGCCAGGCCTTTCTAAGTGGCCTTGTTTAAATGCAAATTCAATATTCAGTTGTTTTTAAAGTCAGGGTGCGGAGGTGACTGCATGATGTTATAAAGCGTTATAAAGTTATAAAGCATTATAAAGTGACTTTTATGCTGTCTTTAAGCTGAGACATAACACATTTCAGAGATGTTTAATGCTGTACATGACTGCCTTTTATTTTTCAGAATGCATAAACAATCATCTTGTATTTGAGCAAAGAGTAAAATGTGTGTCTAACCCTCAAAACAGAAGCCAGCGTCGTGTTCTGCAGCTAATAAAGATTTTACCAACTTAATATTTCAGGACACCATCCTTCTCGTCAATCACCAGTGCGAACAGTGTGGACCTTCCTGCTTGTTTCTTCTTGAAATTCCCACGACCCATTCCAGTATCTCGAGCTTTCATTCAGAAGCTGCAGGGCTGCACAGGTGAGTTGCAGATATGTCATATATTTCCTAGATTTTTCCTAATCTGCTGTTTATAAAGAATGCCAGAATAGCTACTCAAGTTCTTGTGGCCTGATTTCGGTAAAAACTGGATAGGTTTCCTTTGCTAGGTGGTAACTCATGTCTCAGCAGTTCTTTCCAGGTCCCGGTGCTACCAGTCTGTGCCGTTTTGTTTCCTCAGGTATTCCGTTGTTTGACACAACACCAACGTTTGTGCCCTTGTATGAGCTGATCACCCAGTTTGAGTTATCCAAGGAGGCCGATCCTCTACCTTTAAACCACAATATGCGCTTTTATGCAGTAAGTATATTGTACAGCCAGGACATTAGACTTTCAGACGCATGTTTCAGGGGTCATTCCAGGAGAAGCTAATGTAAATAGTGAGATTATCCTCCTGGATGGATGATATGAGCAGTTAAGATCTGGCTGCTGACTCTGCTGCAGTAGTGACAGCAGGAGTATGGGATTTAGCCTTCCCAGGTTCTATTCCTTCTTGCTCTCATCTTAAAGTGTGACTGAATAAAGCAAAATCACATCACTTTGTGAGAAAACTTGTCTTAGTGAAAGAACCTGTTGACTTCAGAGGATTTCTCTTTCCTCAAAAGAGATGCTATACAGTATGAAACTAGTTTAGTTGGGGAAGTGAATACTATCTATTTCTGAGGACCCTGAGTGCTGTTTTGTTTGTTCAACTCTGCTTGTCATTTAATAAAAGGAAAGTGTGTTTATTACTTGTCCTTTCCAGCCAGAAAAGTGATTTGACATTGCTTGGATTTGGAGCCTGCTCTTTCCTTCCTAGATGTCTGGTTTTGCCTTGTATCCAGCATTAGTTGGAGTAAAGCAGGAATTGTTTGTCAGGCTCTTCCAGGACAGCAGCACTGTTACTTTCTGAACAAGGATGCTCCTCTCCCAGATGGAAGAAGTCTTCAAGGAACTCTCATTAGTAAGATCGCCTTCCAGCACCCTGGACGGGTTCCTCTCATCCTCAATTTGATCAGACATCAGGTGGCTTACAACACACTGATTGGGAGTTGCGTCAAGCGAACAGTTTTAAAAGAAGGTAGGTACCACATCAAGTGGAAAATAATGTGTAGTTGATAGGGAACACTGGGAAATTTCCTCAAGTTTGGTAATAAGAAATCGGAACAGAATAGGAAATACTTCTGTCTCAGCCTTTTATATCTCTCTATATAGGGGTATTGAGCATTTGCCCTCTAGTTCTTTTCCATTGATCTTTAATAGATCCGTTGTCTTCCAGATTCCCCTGGGATCCTTCAGTTTGAAGTTTGTCCTCTCTCTGACTCCTGTTTTAGTGTGTCCTTTCAGCACCCTGTGAATGACTCCCTAGTGTGTGGTAAGTGGACACAGTAAAATCATGTAGCTTATTCTGAAAAGGATGGCAGGGTTTTTTTCTGTCTGGAACCAGAATGTTGATCTCTTCCAAACGCCTCCTGTCTTTCAGTGGTAATGGATGTGCAGGATTCTACGCATGTGAACTGTAAGCTGTACAAAGGGCTTTCTGATGCTCTTATCTGTACAGATGACTTCATTGCCAAAGTTGTTCAAAGGTGAGCCAGATCTTTTTGTGGTGCCACTCAGTGTTGTTCAAGTGTTGTTTATAAAGCAAACTATAGCGACTCATGTGTGCTGCTAGTAACTGTGCGTGCCTACAACTACTCTTCACTAAACCTTTCATCCTGGCAGTTCTCTTCCCTAAAGTTGTTAAAATTACCTTAGCGACCATTGCTTAGTGCAGCAAAATGCAAGCTAAACCTTGTGCTTTGTGTTTTGCAGATGTATGTCCATTCCTGTGACCATGAGAGCAATTCGTAGAAAAGCAGAAACGATTCAGGCAGACACCCCAGCCTTGTCCCTCATTGCAGAGACAGTAGAAGATATGGTGAAGAAAAACCTTCCCCCAGCCAGCAGCCCAGGGTATGGCATGACCACAGGCAGCAATCCAATGAGTGGTACCACTACCCCAACCAACACTTTTCCTGGGGGGCCCATCACTACTTTGTTTAATATGAGCATAAGCATGAAAGAGAGGCATGACTCAGTGGGCCATGGGGAGGACTTCAGCAAAGTGTCTCAGAACCCTATTCTCACTAGTTTGTTGCAGATCACAGGGAATGTGGGGTCTACCATTGGCTCAAGTCCAACCCCTCCCCATCACACACCACCACCAGTATCCTCACCAGCCAGCAACACCAAGAACCACCCCATGCTCATGAACCTTCTTAAAGAGAATCCCCCTCAGGATTTCTCCACTCTGTATGGGAGCAGCCCTCTGGAAAGGCAGAACTCTTCCTCTGGCTCCCCCAGAATGGAAATGGGCCCTGGGGGGAATAAGCAAAAGAAAAAAAAATCCCGCGTCCCAGCAGACAAGCCCAAGCATCAGACTGAGGACGATTTCCAGAGGGAGCTCTTTTCAATGGATGTTGACTCCCAGAATCCTATTTTTGATGTCAACATGACTGCAGATACCCTGGACACCCCTCACATTACTCCAGCTCCTAGCCAATGCAGCACTCCTCCTACTACATACCCCCAGCCTATACCTCACTCCCAGCCCAGTATTCAGAGGATGGTTCGACTTTCTAGTTCGGACAGCATTGGAGCCGATGTCACTGATATCCTTTCGGATATAGCAGAGGAGGCTTCCAAGCTCCCCACCGCTAATGAAGACTGTCCACCCATTGGTACTCCAGTAAGAGACTCTTCTAGTTCAGGACATTCACAAAGTGCCCTCTTTGACCCAGATGTTTTTCAGACGAGCAATAGCGAGAATCCGTACACGGATCCAGCAGACCTGATAGCAGATGCTGCTGTGAGCCCCAACAGTGATTCTTCAAACCATTTTTTTCCAGATGGAGTAGATTTCAATCCTGACTTGTTGAACAGTCAGAGTCAGAGTGGTTTTGGGGAGGAATACTTTGATGAGAGTAGTCAGAGTGGAGACACTGATGACTTCAAGGGCTACGCACCCCAGGCTCTAAGTACTTTGGGGGTGCAAGTGTTAGGGGGTGATGGGGGAGAAAATAAATTTAAGGGGAGCAGTCAGTCGGATACGGTGGATTTTAGTATTATTGCAGCTGCAAGCAAAGCACTGGGGTCCTCTGACATCATGGAGCATCACAGTGGAGGTCAGAGCCCTTTACTAAATACAGGGGATTTGACAAAAGAAAAGTCTCAGAAACGGGTAAAAGAAGGCAATGGTTCTGGAAGTAACATGGCAGGTCCTGGGCTTGACGGGAAGCCAGGGAAGCGCAGCCGGACTCCATCCAGCGATGGTAAAAGTAAAGAGAAGCTTCCAAAGAGGAAGAAGCAGGAAACAGATGGGAAATCTCCCTCTCATAGTTCGTCCAACAGGCCTTTTACCCCACCTGCAAGCACAGGTGGGTCCAAATCTCCTGGGAGTTCAGGCAGATCTCAGACTCCTCCTGGTGTAGCTACTCCTCCTATTCCAAAAATCACAATTCAGATTCCGAAAGGAACAGTGACTGTTGGCAAACCATCCTCCCATGGCCAGTATACGAGTAGTGGCTCTGTCACCTCCTCCAGCAGCAAAAGCCATCATAGCCATTCTTCCTCCTCCTCCTCTTCCTCCTCCTCTTCAACCTCAGGCAAAATTAAAAGCAGCAAATCAGAAGGGTCTTCTGGCTCGAAGATGAGCAGTAGCCTCTACTCGAGCCAAGGCGGCTCAAGTTCAGGTCAGTCGAAAAGCTCGGCTCAGTCTGTGGGAAAGCCTGGATCCTCCCCCATCACCAAACACGGCCTCAGCAGCGGGTCTGGAAGTACCAAGATGAAGCCTCAAGGAAAGCCATCGTCGCTTATGAACCCTTCTATGAGCAAACCAAACATTTCCCCATCTCATTCGAGACCCTCAGGAGGTTCTGACAAGCTTGCTTCTCCCATGAAACCTGTTCCAGGTACTCCTCCATCATCTAAAGCGAAGTCACCTATAAGTTCAGGTTCTGGCGGCTCCCATATGTCTGGGGCTGGATCGAGCTCAAGCATGAAGTCCTCTTCAGGAATGGGTTCCTCTGGGTCTATGTCTCAGAAACCGCCTCCTTCATCAAACTCTTCTACAGCATCTTCATCTTCCTTTTCATCTAGTGGGTCTTCCATGTCTTCATCCCAAAACCAACATGGAAGTTCCAAAGGGAAGTCTCCTAGCAGAAACAAGAAGCCATCTCTGACTGCAGTCATAGACAAACTTAAACATGGGGTTGTCACTAGCGGGCCTGGTGGTGAGGACCCAATGGATGGACAAATGGGGCCGAATTCCAATTCCTCAAGCCATACTATGTCCTCCAAACATAATATGTCTGGAGGTGAATTCCAGGGCAAACGCGAGAAGAGTGACAAAGAGAAATCAAAAGTCTCTGTTTCTGGAGGATCCGTTGAATCTTCCAAGAAGACTTCGGATTCCAAAAACGTTGGAAGCACTGGAGTGGCCAAAATTATCATCAGCAAGCATGATGGTGGCTCCCCTAGTATTAAAGCCAAAGTAACTTTGCAGAAACCCGGGGAAGGAGGTGGGGATAGCTTAAGGCCTCAGATGGCTTCTTCCAAAAGCTACGGGTCCCCTCTGATCAGTGGCTCTACTCCCAAGCACGAGCGCTGCTCGCCCAGCCACAGTAAGTCACCAGCATACACTCCCCAAAACATAGACAGTGAGAGCGAGTCGGGCTCTTCCATAGCAGAGAAATCCTATCAGAACAGCCCCAGCTCCGATGACGGCATCAGGCCTTTGCCTGAATATAGCTCAGAAAAACACAAGAAGCACAAAAAGGAGAAGAAAAAAGTGAAAGACAAAGACAGGGACAGAGATCGGGATCGCGATAAAGACAGAGACAAGAAGAAATCTCACAGCATTAAGCCAGAGAGCTGGTCTAAATCCCCGATTTCAGCGGATCAGTCTCTCTCCATGACAAGCAGTGCTATCATTTCAGCCGAGCGACCGTCCCGAGCTAGCCCCGAGTTTTTGATTGGGGAAGAAGATGATGATCTCATGGATGTTGCTCTAATTGGGAATTGATTTTCTTACTGTCTTTAAAAGATGAGCCGTACGCAGGACCTGCGGGTTCTAGAGGTGGAAAGAAAAGAACCATTCACTACATACCCACCACACTGAATTTTAAGAGAAAGAGAAAAAAGTATTTCCAAGGATCTCAAAACTCTGAACAGGACACGTGTGAGTGCCGACCTCTGGCTGTGTCCAGCAGCTCCATATGGCAAGCCAGGATCCTGACTGTGGCCTTGGTCCTGCGGATACTTACACTCATCCTTAATTTAGAAGTATTAATAGTCCTGTTAAAAAAATAGCAGGCATAAGACTTAAGTATGAGTGTAAGTGTGTGAGCAGACCCCCAAACGGTGCAAACAGAAACATAGGTGATTCTAGGAGAATCTGACTTCCTCTGCCCCCTCTGCCCCTCCAGAATAAGTTGATCTTATTTTTAGGAAATTTTAAGCTAATTATTTTAGGGCATGTTTTGGGGTTGGGTTTTATTCTTTTTATAAGGGTGGTTGGAGGAAAAAAAAAAAAAAAAGCTTTTAAATTGTTTTTACTTTTATGGCATTTCTTTATTCGGTGCCTGATTCAAAGCGGTGCTGAGGAACTTGATCTTCCTCTGGTGGGGCCGCTCTGCAGAATCAGGCACTGCAATCTGATGTATATCAGCATTTTATTCCAGGTCAAAGTGATGAAGGACAGCTGTCTTATGTTTGACTTTCTTTTCATTTTAGCTATTTACTTATGTCCGTGTTTGAATGCCTCGTGCTGCTTGTTTTCATGCAGTCTCTGTTTTAATTGTACGATGCAGAGCCCACAGGGACTTGGCAGTTTGGGTAGAACCTATGGTTTTGGAAAGCTCTGCACTCGTGCAGCCACTGTAGCTTTGGTGAAGTTGGTAAAATTCCAGCATGCGTTGGAGCAAAACTAAATTTCAGAAGGGACACCACTGTCTTAACCTGAGCGTTGCTCCCTCGAAAGCCTAGCAAACAGAATTTCCCCAGAATTGCCTGATGCTGCGTTTGTAAAGAGACAGACTTTATAAGCTGCACACAGGACCCGGTTCTGCAAACGCTGTAGAACTATGTGTAATTTATCTGCTGTGAGTACATGCATTAATATTGACGGGACAGCTAGTGTGCACTCATGGTTAAAAAACTCGGCCTTACTTGCTCAGTCTGTTTCTGTTGCTGTAGTGCTTACCATTGGGTTTGCCTTTTCTTTTAGCTTGCAGCACATTGCCCAAATAGCAGCTCTGGGAAGGCACATAGGCATTCCCTTCTCCCCAGGTGGGAGTCATTCCTGCACTGGTGCTAGCGCACAGTTACACTGCTCGAAAACCAGACCTAACTGCTCTGGCTCGATACAGGTTGCAGCAGAAGCAGTATTTCCCTGAAATGATGGATTTTCCCTTCCTCTGTAGTGTTATCTTGGTCCCTGAAAGGAAAGAGCCTGAGGAGGAAGGTGCTTTATTTTAAAAGCAATTAAAGCTCTTTTGCCTAAGAGGAAAAATAGGAAATGGAGAATGTTCTGTGAAGTCGTCTCCTTTGAGTTCTGTGCTGGGTGGAATCCTGCTCCCCTCGAGTCTTGCTGTTGACTCCTGGGGACCAGGAGTCTCTTTAAACCACCGAAATTTCGAATCTTGCTAACAACCCAACCCCAGTAATACTCCAGACAAGCAGTTTCTTCCCCGGCTCTTAAAAGCCATAGCAAGACAGCAACTGTTCATTTAAATGTAGGGATTTTTCACACCATCTTCCCTTCTTCAGCTTAATTCCAGGATTCCTGTGCAGTGCAGGAGCCATGAAATTGTCCAAATCCACCCCAAACTTTGGGGAGCTCTTGTATTTTCCAACCTTCATCCTATGCTCCCAGTGGTCTGCGTACAATAGCTTCCCTCTCACAAATCACAGATGTTCCCCTCTTCATGTGCTGAGATGGTAGAAAAGAAGTAAATAAAAGTCTAAACCTGGAGCAAATGACATTATCTTATGCAGCATCAGAACCGTATGACTGTGGGGTGTCTGTGAAGAGGATGTAAGAAATACAGCACCAGATGACTTTATCTTGAGACCCTGCTACAGCGGCTGCATCTCGGAAATACCTGTTCAGCCTCCAACAGGTTGTCATCTGTTTTAATCCTGTCCCTCTCATTTTAAGTTGCTTTGTTTTGAAAGAGCCCGTTGAACCGTTCTGGGTCACGCGAAGGCATAAAGAGCCTTCCAAAGCAGCGCTCTTACAAAGCTGGATCAGGACTGGGGATTTCAAGGAATGGTTTGCTGGATACGTGGCGTTAATCGGAGTGGTGTTTTGCCAATATGAAACATACATTGAAAGTTAAAAGAGTGAATACTGTTCAGCTTCGTAATTAACACATAAATGCATTGTAAATGAAAGAGCTGAACATGTTTCCTTCTCTGCTTGCCCAAGACCAAAGTTCAATATTCTAAATTTCTCCTGCAAAAGGTGGGCATCACGAACACCTACAGAAGTACAGGGAACAAAGTCTCATCCTCTCTAAGCCTCTGTGACACCAAGTGCTACAAGAGAAACTGAGTCCTGAACTGTGGTCATAGCAGGTAATAAGCTTTTTGATCCATTTTGATGCACTGTACCCTATCCCCTTTGTACCCCATTCGTTTTATATCGTGTGAGAAAAAGATATATCAGAGCCAGGCAACGGTTGCATGATGCTTCTATTGCATTGATTAGAGATGAGGTACACCTGTCAATATAACACATTTTACATGTAAATGCTTGGTCTCTTACAAATGTTTTATTTTTTAAATATTTTTGCTTATTCTCTATGATATTTTACATCTTTCAGTATTGGAAAGATAAACGTGTAAACAAAATAAAAAGCCAAACCTTTTAATCTCAGGTAGAGGAATTGAGATTAAAAGAAAATGGTTCTTTCCTAAATGGTCATTATGTAAATATGTGTCTCGAAATTTGCTTTTTTTGTGGGCAACCATGTAAATAATTCCAGCTACTTTTTTCATTCTTTTTTGATGTAGAGTGTACTTTCAACTTTTTTGGAAATATTGCAAAGAACATGTTTATTTACATGCAAATAAATCTCTTTGGTAAAGAGGTCTTTTGCTTTCTGGAAGCCCCTCTGCTTCCCTAGAGCCGACTTGGCGTGGCGCGGAGCCGGCGTGCGCATCCCTGGAAAAGGGCAGCGTGTGGAGCGGGGAAGAGGCGTCCGTGTATCCCGGATCGGCCCTGGAAAGCGGCTTTCAGCGTGTCCCGGATCGGCCCCGGGAAGCGGNTTCCCTAGAACCGACTTGGCCTGGCGCGGAGCCCGCGTGCGCATCCCTGGAAAAGGCGGTGGCGGGCAGCGTATGGAGCAGGGAAGAGGCGGCCGTGTATCCCGGATCGGCCCTGGAAAGCGGCTTTCAGCGTGTCCCGGGTCAGCCCCGGGAAGTGGCACCCCGCGTGTCCCGGATCGGCCCTGGGAAGCGGCATCCTGCGTGTCCCGGATCGGCCCCGGGAAGCGGCGTCCCCGTGTCCCGCATCCCCCTCCGAGATCAACCGCGGGAAGTGGCGCTTCCACGCTTGATTTTCCCGCCAGAATGACGTCACCGAGGCGCCGCGCGCGCGCGATTGGCCAGCGTCGGCCGGAAAGGGCGCGAAGAAGAGGGGAGGACCGCCCCCCCCCTCCCCCGCGCGGTATAGGGGGGTGGGGGCTCCCCGGGTATAACGCGGTGGGGGGGCCTGGGCCCCTCTCCCCGTTACACCGGGGGGGGGAGCGGGGAAGGCGCCTCACGCAGCGTCACGGGGAAGGGGCGCACACCTCCCCCCCCCCCGGATATCCCGCGCAGGG
>VWPW01025408.1:37798-51618 GCA_013389825.1 Crypturellus undulatus
CCCCCCCGGCCCCGCCATGCGCAGGGACATGAACGGCGTCACCAAGAGCCGCTTTGAGGTGAGGCCGGCGCCGGCCCCGCCGGGATGCGGCGAGCGGAGCCGGGCGGGCGGGAGGGAGGAGCAGGCCGCGACCACCCGCCCGCCGTGGGGTGCGCGACGAGGCCCCCCCAGAGGCGGCGGGGCGGGGGGCTGCGGCCACCTCTGTGCGTAACCTACACCTGGGGGGGGGTCGCCGTGTCCCCGTGTCCCCCCCTGCCCGTCCATGTCCCGTCCGAACTTCCCTATGGGGCCGGGGGGGCCTCTCACGTGTTGCGCTGCGCCCGCGGCGCGGACACGGGATGTGCGGAAACTCTCTGGAAAAGAGAGGAGAAATAGGGGGAAATCCCCCCCAACAGTCTCGCTAGGTGCTGGGAGGGCCTCGGGAAGGGGGCCTGTCCCATCCCGGGAATTATTTTTGCTCGTGGAGGCTGGAGAGGACGGAAGGAGCCGGGTGGGGGGGATGAACAATAAGATCTATTCAAAGGACGCGGCACAAAGCGGCCTCCGGAGCCAGGGAGGCCTCCAGCTCCGCATTGTTGGAGCAGCTGTTCTGGGGGGGGTTGCGCTGCCTTCGCCTGGGGAAATTGCATCCCTTGGGATGCGAGAGCGGAGCAGGGGGGAAAGGAGGCCCTGCCGGAGCGCGGGGCAGGAGCGGGTGCCGCTGCGACCCCCTTCGGAGAGGGGACGGAGCGGTCGTCAAAGGAAAATATTGATTCACGGTAAAGCGCGGAGCGGCCGTTCCCTACGCGCGGACACGGACGGCGCCAAATTAGGTGGGTAACTGCCTGCGGAGCTGAGCAAGGTGCAGGAGATACCGATTTTCCAATATCGCCCACGGAGCGACTTCATCCCCTCATCAAACCCATTCCCGGCCGTCGCAAATAAGCGGCAGCCGCAGGTCCGCTCGGAGCCGCGCGCAGGTCTCTGCGCCTGGCGTTTGCAGCAGCGAAAGGGCTGCGGCGGTTGCATTAAAACTGGCAGCTCTGGGGCCTCGTGCAGGAAGTGCCTTACCCGCCGTGGTTGTTTTTAACGCTCTGGCCCATTCCTGGACGCACCGAATTTTTGGGGAGTGGTGGTGGTGGTTTGTTTTGCCTTTTTTGGTTGCTGCGGAGTGGCTTGTTGTGCAGGAGAGTGGAGAATAAAAACGCTCTGGTTGTGATCTGCTGTGGGGAAGCTCGGCCGATGCTGCAGTGACCTTTTTTGCTTGCTGATCCTTTGTCTCAAAGTACTAGAATTCGTGCCCGTGTGGGTGAACTGTTGATCCAGGGTTAGACCGAAACAAGATTAACCCAATTTGTTGAAGGGCAGAATGGGGAAGTCTCATTTTTTGTTCTGGATTTTTTTTTCTTCCTGGAATTGTATGTTACCCTCTTCCTATAGTTAAAAATGGACAAGTTGAAAACAGGCAGAATTCTCCAAATTCTTGAGATCTAAATTAACACCTAGCATCCAAAAAAAGCCCTCTTCTGTTGCAGCTGTGTTTTTTTCCTCTATATTTGTACAGGAAGTGATCATTATAGGAAGACTTGCTTATTTTGAGCTAAAAGAAATGCCTTTAAACACTGCACTGGCCTGGGATATATTTTTGTTGGTAAACTGAGGATGTGGACACACTGATGTGCTTTTGTTAGCCGTAATGCGTGGTATCTCTGAGCCACTCGCCTATATATCTTGGAAAGCACAAGTTTTGTTTCAGTGCGCCGTTAACATCTGCTTTTAATATACTGTTTTCTAGTGAGGCTTTCTTTTTTGCTCAGAAAAATGTTAGTATATTCATGTTTTAAACAAATTCATTTTGGAAGGGAGAAATAAGGATGGAAGTTCAGTGATGCTTTCTATAAAAACCAGCTTGTAACACAGCTGCCTTAAAAGTAGAATTTCTGTTCATTGACAAGAACACGCTTCGTAGTGTAATAGTTCATGTTTTATGTGACATAAGGACAATTATGCAAAAATATGTTGAGCCTGGAAGGTGCTATTCAAAGTTGTTGAGTATCATAAGATCAACGAAGACAGCCCTGGATTGAGCGCTCCGTGACGAGTCCTCCTCCCACGGAGCCCTGCTCGGCACCTGCAGATTTGCCTGAGTAACGAGGGGTAAGTAGGGCCTTTACGTGCCTAGGGTCTCCTCCTGGGGGAAAAAGAGTACCGGGTTGCAGAACTATGATTAATATATGTATTGCGTCTCTCTCGGACTTTAAACAACAGGTGAATTAGTGAGGGGACGTTCGGTTCAGTTATTCTGCCTTAGTTTGTTGTCTTTCACTAAGCTACATAAACAGATTTCTGACTTATTGCTGGGTGACTCTTTTGAATCTCATCTTGCTGGAATTTAATTATTGCTCCTTCCAGAATAAAACAGGGGTTTTCCTATGGGTTTTCAATGCTTCCGTATAGGCAGGCAGCTATTGCAGCAATAATGAAGATTTTTATTTTAAATGACTGAACGAGCTCCCTGGCATGCCCAGCCAAACAAGCGCGTGCTCTAAATAGGGCCCTTTTGAGGAGGTGTGGCCACCGCAGAGAAAATAACCACTTGCTGTTGCAAAGCAAACAAAAAAGGGAAATACTCCCCAGGTTGACTCCTAATTTTCTGTGGTATTGATTTTTGGTGTGAAACCTGCCCTGGTGCATCACAGCCCTGAGTTGTACTTGGGGTTTCTTTGCTTCCTCTAATACACAATAGGTTGGTACCTGGTGAACTACAGCAAAAAAAAAAATAGAGAGGAGGAGAGGGTACCAATTTCCTGATGCTTTGGATTGAGTTGTACTCTAGGTGTGAGAGCTTGCTGACCTTCCAGATTCTCATAAATTGGTTTTCTTTGGCCCCATGTGTCACCTGGAGACAAAGCTGTGCCATTGCTCAGGTCCTTCCTTGCCTTATTATTGTTGTAAAACCCGCGTCAGCAAAACTACCCTCACTAACTCCTCGAATTATGATGTGGTTTATGCCCCTTGGAGCATCCTGGGGCTGAGGGCGCGATGCAGGGAGGCTGCTGGCACCCGTGTGGCTGCGAGCGCGGTGCCCGTCCGGCACGGAGTCACCTCCAGCAAGCAGGAGCTTCGAGGCCTTCTAGGGTATTGGGCCAATTGTGGAGCGAGGTCTGAATATTTGCAGCTCAAAACAAATGTTAAGGTTTTAAGCTTTGCCTGAGCTGAAAGAAAAATGATATACTGAAAAATGCCTCAAAATGTAGTTGCCTTCTAGTAATGAATCCTGTCTGTGCTCTGAAAGCTGAACTGAATGATCTCAGTTACCCTAATCCCGCATCCGAATCTGCGTGGTTCCCATCTCAAATACTCTTTCTGTATTCCAGGATCGCTCCGTGGATGCCGGGTTGATTCTTTGGGGTTTGTCTTTGTTCACTTTGCAGGCTGCCCCTGTGCTCCCTTCTGCCGCTCTGGGGAGGCCTTTGTTGTTTCAAGCGCTGGAGGTTGTGTAAACAGATGGGCACAAACAAAGTGAACAGGGAGTCTTGATAACTCTTTGCATCCCAGAAACCTGCAAAAATGGGTATAATTCTTAANTGATCTCAGGTACCCTAATCCCGCATCCGAATCATGGTTCCCATCTCAAATACTCTTTCTGTATTCCAGGATCGCTCCGTGGATGCCGGGTTGATTCTTTGGGGTTTGTCTTTGTTCACTTTGCAGGCTGCCCCTGTGCTCCCTTCTGCCGCTCTGGGGAGGCCTTTGTTGTTTCAAGCGCTGGAGGTTGTGTAAACAGATGGGCACAAACAAAGCGAACAGGGAGTCTTGATAACTCTTTGCATCCCAGAAACCTGCAAAAATGGGTATAATTCTTAAAGTGGCATTTTATTTTATAGCAGGAGGAGACAAGAGAAACTGCTGCTAGTCTAACAGAGCGAAGTTGGTACATGGTACTGCTGAATCAAACCAGTTTTCTTTGGCAGGTATCTAACAACATGGCTCAAAAATAATTAGAAACAATGGCAATATCTATTTTTTTAGTGTTCTTCTTTTTTTTTTCTTTTGGTCTTTACCATACGGTTGTCTTCTCCCCTCATTTATTATTTTATTTGGTGTTATTTCATGCCATACTTATGTGCAATATTTTTGAAGCCAGCGCTTCCCAGAGCAGTGACATTCTGTTGGCAGATGCATAATAAGATCTTACTTAACTGTTGTGTATAAATGGATTGTTGAAAATTTATTGCAGTGGGAGAGGTGACCTGTAACCTGGGTCATGTAGCCAGTGTGGTGTCCTGTGCTCCATACTGGTGAAAAAAAGAGAAGAATTCAGCTAGATTTGGAAGGAAAAGACAGTTTAGATGAACTAAAAATACCTGAGCCCAGCTGTAGACAGAAGTCCCTGGATTATATAGGAAATGGCTTTTTTTTTTGTCGGAGAATGGCCAACATCCTTTTGTTCTCTCTGTCCAAACGGAATTCTCTCCTTGCAAGTAGATTCCTTGAAGAGAAGGACCCAGTTGGGCAACGGTGGAGATACTGACCCTGCCAAACGGCAATCTCAGCCTGAAATACAAGTGGAAACCCCAAGGAAGGGGTATTTCCTGCCCCTGCTTCTTGCTCTGCATGTGCAGCGAGGCCTTCTGAGCAGCACCTGCTGGTAATTTTTGTCATTAATTTGGCCTGAGATGTGTGAGAAGTGGTTATTTTAGCAGCAGCGTGGCTGGTGCTTGGCTGGCTGGTCCGTGTTAGCAGGGAGGTCCTTTCTTGCCTGCTGCTGAGTCAAACCCTCCTCTCGCACTGAGCCGGGCTCCCCGGAACAGCTTCCCTTGGAAGTGCCGGTCGGAGCAGCCGCTGCTGGTTCATGGATGTGGCATTCGGCTGCCTGGGCAGGGCTGGGCTCTTGGATGGCAGCTTGCATAACAGGAGCACGAGCTGCAGAGCCCTTGTGCAAGGATGTGGCTCATTTTACTTGAGATACCCCTATTAATTGGAGGCCTGGGATACAGGAGGTAATTATTGTTTTCACTATTGGGTTACCCTGCTGTTTATTTCCTTTGACTCATGCCATTATGAAAGTCAACTCGATGAATGTAGTAGCCATGAAGAGAGGGGGCGAGACACTTAACCACAGTGTGTAGAGACCTCGTCTCCGTGCGGCTGGTGGCTGCGTGTGTCTACCCTGCTCACCCAGATTGTGCTTCCAGGTAGATCATCCCTCTGCACGTGGCAAAATATCCCAGATTTGGAATCCCCTTCCCAATCTAGCTGAATTCTTCTCTTTCCTTTACCAGGACCTTCCCTCCAGGTCCATTGCAGACAGGATTATTCAAACAAACCAGCATTAGACTTCCATTTCCAAGTACGTATATGGATAATATCATATCTTGAGCAATAGTAAAATACAAACTAGTGAAGAACTTGCTGGTCACTGACATAAAACTACAGGCTTTGGAGGTGGGCAGAGGTGTAATTTGTTTACCAAATAGACTCATTTGAGTACTGTGAGCAACTGCATGTATTGAAGAGCAGCAGGAGTTTCACTTTTGACCTGTAAGTACTGAAGCATGTCTCCTTTTAAAGACAAAAAACATCCACTCGAAGAATATTTGTTGTAAGTTGTTACGCTGCTGCAGGAAACTTTAAAGATACTGGAGGAAAAAAGAATGAGCGTGGTGGAAGATGTCCTGAGTGCAGGTCATGGTCGTGTCCCTGCAAGTTGGGAAATCCTCGTCGTATTTATATTCCCCTCGTGTTGTTTTTGGATATTGTCTTCCTGGGACAACGGTGTATTTTTAAAACTTTGCAGGGTGTGGGTGAGAAAGCAGCATCACTGTGAATCATATATATGTAAGAGGTCATAAAATACCCAGATGACCACTCGTAGGATGTTGAGGTTTTTAATGGAGCTAAAAAAAAAAAGTGGACGCCCAAAAGCAGCTTGGATGACGGCGAATGCGGTATCCCCGCTTCTTGCTGCTTTCCCTGACGTGTTTAGGATCCAATACCAGCTCCTTTTGACCTCTGCAGTTCTTGGGTGTTAGCTCTCTTGGACATTTTCAGAGCGTATTTTTCATTCAGCACCAGATACAACTTCTGGTAAAACCAAAGCCGATTAACCGCGAGCTTCTGCCTCCCCAATCTGCCACCAAGCTGCTGCGGGTTGGAGCCTGTATCCGTGCCAGGACCAGCCCGTGGAAACTATTCAGATGTGCATCTCTGCAGCCTGTGTCAGCTGGGAAACGTCGGGTAGCTGAAATTGCTGAGAATGGCTAGTGTTGTGTTGTCTTTTAACGTGGAATTTCAAAATGATCCCGCTGAGGTTGTGGGGTGCCGTTGCGGGATGCTTTGTGGAAATTTGTCTCAAAGCCAGCGCCGGGATAGGAATAGCAAAACAGATGAGCAGAAAAACATACGGAAACACCCTTTTGGTATCTCACAGCAGCTTCTAGTTTGAAAAAATAGAATATAGCTAAAGCACCTGTGGTATTTTTTAGGTGGAACTGTATTTCTCAAGACAGGAGTAGTCTAGCTTCACTGCCTGTCTGTCTTTGGAGCTTTAGCTTTGAGTGCAGTGACATGACCTTGTAAATTTACTTACTAAAAATTGATGAATTTCTTCTCTGTGGTATTTTCTGCCTTGCCCTGGTTGGAGGGGGGTGCATGCAGTAGAAAAAGCTTTACCGTGGGGTAGATTTTTGCAGGGCTTCGCTAATTATTTCACTTTCGTGCTTTTAGCATTACTGCCCAAAGAAAACATTGGCCAAATGGGTTTCTAACTTTGCTGCTGACTGCAGGATATGCTCAGGCTGCACGCCCAGCTCTGTGCACACCCAGGTGTTCTTTATCTCCAGCAGAAACCTGAGCTTTCCTAAAGCCCGACAAGCAGATGAGGAAGGAGGCATGTTGACTAACTTGCATACGGGGCTATTTTTAGGAATATTAAGCCTATAATAAGCCTTGTTGGCCAGGGTCTATTTTGTATCGTTTTTGTCCTGCTTAGTCATGGTTTTGTGCTTGGCATTTCAGTGGCACCCTGGGCCGGGGCCAGGCTGCTCCCAGGGCGAAGGAGGCTGCAAACACAGGGAGTCTGTGGGACAAGGGAGCTCCTCATTCCCACTTCCACCGGCACGGAGAGCATCGAGCTGCTAATGCCAGAGCTCGTCACGGCAGCGGCTTTAGTCGGGAGACAGCCATTTTCCTAGGAGACTTAATGCAGATTAATCTGGAGGGGATAAAAAAAAAAACCAGAAGTCCCTGTGTAACTAAAGGCTGAAAGGAAAATTCACCCGATCTGAAGTGCTCGGGTGTGTAAACGGCTCTGCTCTGTCGCGTGCTCTGTCGCGTGCGTTTCACTGTCACTTGTGTGACTTCGCTTTGCTGTGTAATTATGTCCATCGCCTCCGAGCAGGCAGCAGTGCCGCCTGTTTGAACTGCAGCTTTGCCTGAATCCTGCGCTGCGGAGAGCCTCCAAACAGCCCCTCCGAGCACCTCATTTCCATTCAAGTGACTTTATCCCTGTAGCGGTGATACTGCACTTCAGGAATGCAGAAACCTCTTCCAAAACGAGCAGGACTGGAGGCAAGGTGTGAGTATATCTTGAGCATTTGTAGGAAGTCGCATCAAAGCTTCCCTGAGCCTTTGCCGCAAAGGAAATGCATTCTGCATTTCATATTTATTTATTTTGTTTGTTTTTCATGTGCATCTTTTTACTAGATTTGGGCTGTATACTGTGAGTTAAGCTCAGTGTGTGATTTGTCTTGTTTCAATGACTGTGCTGGGCTCGTTCATTTATTCCATGTGGAAAATAGCAGATAAAGGTGGTGTGAACCCTGCTAGTAACATGAGGGGTTTGGATGTCAGCCAGCAGCGTAAAGCTGAACAGCACCTCACAGAGCATCTTTATCTCATCTGCATTTAAACTCTGTGCCTTGAATGAATTTGCACAGATCTATGTCCTTCTTTTCTATTTTTTGGTTGGTTGGTTGATTGTTCTTTATTTAATAGCTCTGAAAGTTAATCTGTGAAGTGTCCCGACGATGCAGACCAGCTGGGGATGTAAACTGACAAAATCTGCCATTTACATTTGTGATTCTCAATTTATGGTGGCAGCTACTGATTCTTCACCTTTCCTAGCTTAAAAGCAACAATTTCCAGATTATTCCAAAGCATTATTGACTGTGGGAGATTGCAGTTCCTTTTCTTAATTTCCTGTGATTATACACGGCTGTGGAGGGTCTGGTCAGCTTTTGCTTGGGGATCAAGGAGCTCCTGGCCTAAACAACAGCTAAAATTCTATCCTTAGCCAACAATGTGGTTACTCCTTTAGTTCATGGTTGAACTTACCTTGCTCAGTTTGTTATGCAAGTAAACAAGATAAAGTATTTTAAAACAATATTAATAGGATACAAAACAGACAATGCAAGTCTAAAAAGTACTAGATTTGCTTTATAGTAAGACAGTACTGGAAAAAATAGATAGTTATACTTGCAATATTTATAGTTATTCCTCATTTCCTGTTGCCCACCTGTGTGGATGTGTCTCATTTCCTATGGTTGTGATGGTTGTTATCTGTGCGGCTGCCGTGTATGAGCGTCATGGTGAATAACCACGACTCTCAGTGACAGTTTACACAGGTTCTTTAGCTGGCCTTTTAGCTCTTAACTCTGGAAAGCCCCAAAGAAACTGAGTCCTTTTTCTCCACCGAGCTTTGAATTTTCTGCGTTAAAAGGAGGAAAAAAAAAAGTTTGGGTTCAAAGTCCCCATCTAGGCTAACACTGTGCTCGGTTGCAGGGTTTGGCACTGATTCCTCTAATCTTCAGGCCTGTGTGATTCCTTTTTCTTTTCCTTTTTAGCTGCCCATCTCTCCCCCCATGGTAAAACCAGGTGCATTCGCAGTTGGAACCAGTCATTTTTGCCATAGTGCAGGAAATGCTCCCACCCAGTTAGCTAGTCTGTGCCGCAGCTGTATTGCCCTGTCAGCTGCCCCGTGTTTAACTTGCATCAGGTGTAAACACGGACAATTACTCCCTGTCCATTGATGCTAATGGGAACGTGCTGCTGAACATCCTGCTGTTGCTTTAACACNCCCATTGATGCTAATGGGTACGTGCTGCTGATCCGGCTGAACATCCTGCTGTTGCTTTAACACGGAGGTTCTGCAGCTCTCCTCGGGATGATGGAGACCTGGGAAAGCCCATGGTGTGCAGCAGCATCCTCGGTCTGCGGGAAGAGGATGCTCCCTGCCTCCTGGGTGTCTGTGGCAATGAACTTAATGTACAAACGAGTTGTGCGGATGGGGAATGAAGTGCCTGGTGTGTGGACGTGAATCTTTCTTGGACGTCTCTTCAGTCGGACTGAAAATGAAGGAATCCTTTTTGTGGTTGCCTTGAAATCCTATGCTGGTAAATTCTGCCGTGTTGGTTGGCTCAGTAGGATTTGGCCTGTGCTGCGAGGTAGCACCTTGTGTTTCTCAGCGTAGCTTCCTAAATCAAACCTGTGCCCTTTGGGGAGACTCTTCCCTTGTAGCCCACCCATGCTGCATTGAAGACCGTGTTTGTCCTTTTCCTTGTCTCCTGGAGGATAAAACTGGGGATAAATGCTGGGAATAACAATGTTGTTCAGTATCTTCTCCCATATAGACAAGGCAGCCTGATGTGTCTTTGTCTAAGCTGCTGTTACAGTGGAAAGTCTTTCTGGCGTGTCAGACTAGTGAAGTGTTTGTTCACTTAAATGCAGGGTATTTGAGGTAATGTAAAATGCAGCTCATCCTTTGTATTCTGTATGTTAATGTTCCTAATTATTGCCAGTAAACTGTAAATTTTGAAATACCTCATTAAGAAACTTCCCGGCTGTATATTTCCCAAACACAGAAAAGTGAAAAACAAAACTTTGTTCCTCATAGGAACCCCCCTGCAGCCCTTCCTCAGCGCTAAAATCCAAACCCTTTCCAGATGGGACATTTACGAGAACGAATTGCCTGTGATCCTGCCCCTCCAACCGCTCGGATTCCACAGCCCCAGCCCGGAGCAGGATGCTCAGGAGGGGCCTCTCCATGCACTTGGCAGGGCCATTCCGTGCCAGGGCTCTGTGTGGAGTCTGCATGGAGCTGCAATGGAGCCGCCTTGGGAGCAAAGACGAATTCTGCAGAAACCCATGAGCAAACACCCTTCTCGGCAGAGAAGCTTTTGCTTGTCACTGTGGAGCAGATAAATCAACCTGATATCAACGCTTCCATCTTAAAACAGCATTTTTTTGTTTTTCAGACAGAAACTGTATTTTAAAATAGGACAAAATGTTCAATGTTACGTCTGGTTTTACTGAGAGGAGCTGCAGGTGCTGTCTGCACCACCTCGTAGTAACACCGAGACACGTTTGTGTCGTAGCGAGCAGGAATGGCGCAGTCGTTCCCCGAATCCATCCACCTTATGCCAAATATTGAACGTTTCAGTTAACTCTGGGCAAAACAGCCTGGTTCGAGGCAACACGCAGACCTTAAGGAGGGAACTGAGACAAGTCTCTGTGCTCATCTGGCTTCTGCAACCCGGTCCCTGACTCCACAAGTCTAGCTCGGAAGGCTTTAAATGAATGGCTGCAATAATGACACAACACTTTATATTTGCAGTCAAACCATGCATGCTCGTTGCGAGTTGCCTCACCTCGCTTGCATCAGCTGTTGTTCCCGTCCCTCTTTGCATGGGTGACAAGCGGTGCGCGCAGGTAGGTGCTGCTCGTGCAGGGATGTTGGTAATTACACCCCACGATCCCTGCGCGCGCAGCGGCCAGCGCCGGCGGCCGCATCCGGGGCTGCTGTCAGGAAACGTGACCCAGTTTGCGTTACTGGGCCCTGTAATGACTGACTGGTGCAGCCGGTGCCTCAGTAGCAGCCCTGCACTCTGAAGGGCAGGTGATGATGAGCAACAGATAAATGTGTTTGTATTAGCGCTGCACAGGACACTTGCAAAGTGCTGTTGGCCTCTCGGAGCAGTTTGGACAACTACTGGTGTTCCGAAAGACGAATGAAAAGCAATAAACACTTGCACGTTCTGCTAAGTGACTTTAATGCAAAGTTGGCCCTGCAAGAGCTAAGATGATTTAGGGCCTGGAGCTCTCCCCTATGAGGACAGGCTGAGAGAGCTGGGACTGGAGAAGGGAAGAGGGAGGGAGGATTTTCCCAAATTGTGGCAGTGTGTGAAGGGGACGGGCTCTGCGAGGAGCCCGGGACGGGATGAGGGATGACGGGCGTGAGCAGAAACACAGGAAACTCCATCTGAGCAGGAGGAAAAACCTCTTCCCTGGGAGCAGCAGAGCTTGGAGCTGGCAGGAGGCTGCGGAGTTGCCGTCCTCGGAGACGTTCCTGGGACACCATCCTGGTGGCCCTGCTTGAGCAGGGCTCAGCCTGGATGGTCTTACGTGGCCTTTTCCAGCCCTTCTGCCATTCTGTTGTTGAAGTTTGATGTGGCCTCCCTTTTATTATTATTTTTAATTAGATTAGTTTTATTTTTTTTGCGTGGGCTTGCCAAAAAGTCTGCAGCCTGTTAGCATATTTAAATACTCTGCATGTTGCTGTGATCTCAGCCTAGGAAAGAAAATCAGCGAGGTCCAGGTTTGCTCTGTCACACGTGTTCTGTGTCGCTGGGTTTTTCCTCTTTTGTCTGAATTTCAGCTGGGGAGAATAAGAAGGATTCCTCACGCCGAGGACTTTGCATTCTGGCTCTTCACGTAGCACTCTGCTCCCAAACTGCATTTCAAACACGTCCAAATTCCAGCCTGCGTTTGCCCAACCTCTGTCTGAGCACCAAATTTGGGAGGAATCTTGGGCAAATACTTAGGTCTGGCCATGGCCCCTGGCACTGCTCAGTCTTCCAGTTGAGGCTCAGTTCCAGAGCTGAGGTTCTCTCTGAGCTTGTCCTGCCTCTGCCCCATTGCCTTTAAGTCCAAGGACTTTAAGAAGATAAAGAAAACAAACCTTGCATGAGGATAGTGCTAGTCAAAGGGTAGTTTCTGTAGAGAACAGATTTCAGGCTTTGCTTTGCACTGAAAGCGAGATAAGTTTGTCTGCCAAGCAGGGCAGTGAGTGGACCATGGGGAGAAGGTGAAGTCAAGGAGTTATCTGCGTTCTGCTCCGGGCTGTGTCCGAGTGTCCTTGCTGTAGAATTTCTCTTAACACGAGACGGTGACGACTGCCTGGATTCCCCCAGTAAAACTAGAAATTGGAAGAGGCATTTCTGATGGGCACAGGGAGAGTGGAAAAGGCCTCGCTGCCTCTGGGCTCTATTTTAAAACTCGCCTGCTCCCTTCCCGTCTGGAAATGCAGCCGTCGCGTTCCGCAGTGCCGTTTTCCCGGTGTTCTCCTGTGATGTGTTACCTCGTCGCAGGTGTGTTGTCTCTGCAGGGGTGCATTGAGAGGCCTGGGTGCTGAAAGCAGCACTGCAGACTCCCCATTAAGCTCTGATGGTTTCTTTGATGGGCAATGGGGCAGGATGGGCATCCAGAGAGGGCCCGTGTGTGCCCTGGCAAGGCTCCCGGCCCTCTGAGCGCGGCCTCGCGCGCGGCTTCCTAAGCCCCTCCGATCTTANCATCCAGAGAGGGCCCGTGTGTGCCCTGGCAAGGCTCGCGGCCCTCTGAGCGCGGCCTCGCGCGCGGCTTCCTAAGCCCCTCCGATCTTACTTTCCTTTTTTAACTCCTAATCTGATCCTGTGCCGCCTAAGCCACCTGGCTGATGCTGATTTTCCTTGCTTTGCATGGGGACAGCTAAATCGGTTCAGACCACTTAATCCAGCGGTGAGAATTGACCTTTTTCAACTGCAGTTTGGGTTAGTAGCTCTGACCAGGTATGTAAGCAACTCCCGGTTGCTCTAGGAGGTTAAGGAGAAACTTTGTGAATGAAACAAGCTCCTTCTGCTTGTTCGCTCTGCTGTATTTGGGGTGTTGAAGGCTTACAGACAGACAACTCCATTCATTCCTCCCACTGGCATAAGCGTGCAGAGTTGGCTTTCTTGCTATGGCAAGACATTGCTAGACCTTTTCAATATCTGTAGATATTTCCCAAGAAATACACGAGATTGGCTTCTGATTTCCTTATGGCTCCCGGACAAAGACATTTTTCACTGAAAAGTACTGGGGTTTTTTTGTTGTTGTTGGGTTTCTGTGTGCCGACGCTCCTCATTTCCCTTTTCCCCTACAGAAACCCATCCTGGAATGCCCCCAGCCTCGGCCTCTGTTTGCTGGGCATTAGGCTGCTTGATCATTTTTGTTGCAGCTTTTCCCTCGTGCCCTTTGCTGGTTTGATGCACGGTTGTACCTTCCCCTTTAGACCCGCCTGTGCTTTGGTCCTGCCGTCCTGCACTCTGTGATCCCTCCTGCAGGCAGGACCAGCCCAAAAACACCTGCCAACTGCCACTTACTTCCATAAGTAAATATCCCCCTGTATATTCTGTTAATCCACAAACCAGCCCTAGATTAAAGCTATATGAGGTGTTAGATTCCATCCAACTCTACTCCAGTTCAAAAATTTAAGCAATAAGTTTATCTTTTGATTTTACAGGACCAGAGGCATCTCTTGAAACAACCCTCATAACCTACAGTTGCTTCCCTGGAGTAGACTAAGTCTGATTTTTCTTAATGAATATATAAGGCTAAATGGTTTAAATTGTTTCTCTTTACAGATGTTCTCAAACAATGATGAAGCTGTGATCAACAAAAAACTCCCCAAAGAGCTGCTGCTTCGGTAAGCTGCCTTCTCGGGTGCGAGCTTGGAGCCTGTTGTGTGTTGTTCCTCCCAGCCAGGCTTTGCTGGTTTGCTCACAAATCAGGAGCTTGGACTGTTTCACTTACCAAGTCATAAAAAA
>VWPW01025409.1:0-30038 GCA_013389825.1 Crypturellus undulatus
CAGTTCTCCTTCCAACTCATACAGTGGCAACTCCTTTTTGGGATTATCCCAGTAGAGATATCATAAGCAGGGAGACCGTGAGTCCAAGGAATCTCTTCCAGCCCATCTTCTTCCCTTTCAACACTGTGTGGCCAAGTAAGGACCAGTTGCCTAATTTCCTTTGCGGTTGACTCTTCCCCAAGTGATGGGCAGATGTACGATGCTGAAACTCTTCAACTCCATAAGGCATCCTCTGGGATCCATCAGGCATCGTTGGGATGAGCTGGGAGCATGGAAGACTGACACTTCGGAGGCAACAGGCATGGCGTAACATGGGTGAGCTGGCACATCTAGCTCTTCGCTTGGGGCAAAATCTTCACTTGATACCTGACATCTGTCAGTCGCTCCTTGCACATTCGTGGGTAAAATAGAGTAGAAATCTTCCATGGGTTGCTTGTTTGACTGCGGTAATGACAAGTCCTGCGATACTGCTCTGTGTAGCTGTGCTTGGAGGTGTGGGAGATGGAGAGGATTTCTGTGCAGTTTCAACCATCCTGTTGGGCTTCTCACTCCAGGATTCCAGAGCGGTTCAGTAAGACCTTGGGTTGAGATAAAAACTGGTGTGTTTTATCTGAACATCATCACAAGTGAAAGGCAAGTGGTGCTCAGGCTTCGTGTTGGGGTCGTAGAACCATAGAATAGAAGGTTGGAAGGGACCTCTAGAGGTCATCTAGTCAACCCCCCTGCACACGCAGGGCCACCCAGAGCACATGGCACAGGGCTGCATCCAAGCGGGTCTTGAAGATCTCCAGAGAAGGAGACTCCACAACCTCTCTGGGCAGCCTGTTCCAGTGCTCTGGCACCCTCACTGCCAGGAAACTTTTCCTTAAGTTCCTGTGCACAAGATCACCTCCCTCAACCTGCTGGAGACGCGTGAACGAGCCGTGTCGTGGAGAGGGTTGCATGGGATGCAGGGAAATATTGACGATGTACTGAGAAATATCTTCACTTACATCTCTTTATTTTTGTATCATTCATCCTGATTGGGGTATGTTCACTCTGAGGTTCATCGGGGAAGAATCCTGTTTACTTGAAGCTGATGGAGATACTTGAGCGAAGGATAACTGTGATATAGGCCCTGGGATAAATTACTCCACTTGTATTTTCTTTATATTTTATTTTTAATCCGGCCTGCACGTAAGCCGTAGAGCAATATTATCACCGCTTTGCACTTTCCTTAGGATGGATCTTAATATTCGCTAAGCCGCTTTGCTGCAGAATGGGGCCTGGGCTAAGACGGCATTAGATTTTAATATTTTAATGTAATTCCCGGTGAAACAAAAGGGGACCGTGGTCGGGAGCGGGCTGGAGAGACCAGGCGAGCGGCGCGGCATCCCGCCCCGTTCCCATGGCAACGCAAATGTCACCTCTCCTTCGGGCTCGTTCTGTTAATCCGGGGGAAGAGGCGGCCGCACCGACGCGCGCGGAATTTGCTTAAACAAGGAGGCGAAAAGATAACCTCAACGGAGCTTACGGACAAGGGGGAAGTTGAGCGGCTCGTGTAACGCTATCCGACACATCTGGAGCTGCGACGGGCGCGCGAGACGTGGCCAGGATGGCCCGTGTTGAGTTTGGTCACCGCACTGATTAACGCCATGGCCTGTGCGAGTGGTGGCGGCTGCT
The DNA here is from genome assembly GCA_013389825.1 of Crypturellus undulatus. NCBI lineage: Eukaryota > Metazoa > Chordata > Aves > Tinamiformes > Tinamidae > Crypturellus > Crypturellus undulatus. Next base: position 1,663 of record VWPW01025409.1, read on the forward strand.
CCACGTCCCGTCCGACCAGGTCAACCCTAGTGGCAACAACTGGAAGATCTGCCTCCTTTAGGGCTATATTTGTGCATGTTTATTTTGTTTGTATTTATTACCATTTTTTCACCCTTTATAGTGGATTAATTTCCATTTTTGCAATGGAATCGGTGCGAGGATGGCACAACCGAGGTGCTCCGTGGTTGCAACGCATGACTTGACCAACAAGAAATGGAAATAACAGCCAGGGAACAAGCTACATTCCCTCTCTGTGGGTCAAATGTTTTCCTAGGGATACTCAAAGTGGTTGTGCTACGCTGCTCCCCTTTGGTCCTTCATCTCTTATTCTGTTCTTACTAAAAAAGCAAAATATTTCCCTACTTTTCAATGTATAATGACAGCACCAACTCTCCGCCAGGGTCCGCAAACTAAACGCGGATGCAGATACTTGTCATTACGCTAGAACAACATCTTTTCATCTTTATCTTGGAATTACAGGCTCCTTGGGACGATGACAGTGGCTTGTTGTGGAAAATGAATTTTCAGTAGTAGAGAGATATCTCAACTTGCTCTTGAATTCTTCCTGTTTGCCAGAGGCATGGAGAAAAATTAGCTTCTTTCTCAATTCTTTTGCTAGTTTTATTAAAATTCATAGTACAAAAAAAAAATGCTGTATGAAAGGGGTGGTTGTGTGACTGAGGGAAAAGGAAGAGCTGGAAAATGCGTAGCTGAAGTTGTTATAACAGTATTAGCTGGATGCTGTTTGGGTTTTTTATTATTATTTTTGAAAAAAATAAACCCTCAACATCTTTTGCTGATTTCTTTTCACGCTCCTGATGTACTGAGCAGAACACCATGCAATATGTATTCCAGAGTTGGATTTCTACTAGCAAAATTGCTTAAGTCCTAAAGAGGAAAAATTGGCAAAATTATAGCCACAAAAAAAAAAAAGCTCCTTGAAACAGAATTCATGAAGATTTTTTCAGAAAAGCTTCATGATCTGGGCAGGGTTTTAAAATTTTATTCTGTGCCTTTGTTTAATAAAATGTCTTTCATGTTCCTTCAGCCTGTAGACCTGCCTTCCCTACCCCTCTGTTCCCAATCTTCAAGCATCATAAATAGATGATGCTTTTCAGTAAATTGAGAACCACGAAATTGCTCAAATGCATTAAGTTTTCAACTTTTACTATTGTAAGTGTAATCTGAACAAATTACAACCAAGTTAAAAAAGATAAATATGTTCTGATAGCAAAGGTGGCTTCTCCCAGTTTACAGCCCAAAAACCACAGTTTGGGGAAAGCCAAGTTGATCGCCAGCCTACGTACTTGACATCATCCATATCATGAAGTTCTGCCTCTCTAAATCCCATGGGAATTATTTCCTTTGCCAGTGTTTTGGACAGCTTTTCTTATCTCTCTAATGTAGCAGCACAGAAACATGGTTCGCATCATTTCAGGCGATGGAAAATGAAGCAGAAGCAACTAAGACTGCATCTGAGAACTTGAAATAGCCTCCTGGAGGAGGGAAAGAGTCTGTAGCTTCTATTTAAAACTCAACTCTCTCCAATCTATTTTCTATTAAAAAAAAAATCCCTCCAGAGATTTAGCAGACACTTTGCCTAACTAGTTAGTGTGATGCACTTATTGCTTAAGTGCTAGTTGTGCTTTTTGCGGTGATGTGTGCTTTTTAGTTGTGATTGGAGAAGATGACATACCATATTTTTCTAATGGTCCTAGGAGCTTTTTTCAGGATCATCATCATCTTTGTTTTTTTTTTTTTTGTTTTTTTGTTGTTTTTTTTTGTTTTTTTTTTTCCCTCCAAACTTTATTTGGGAAATATCCCTAGATGTGGTTCAAGTGACAGAGAAAGCTTTGAGTTTCATTCTTCCATTTGAAGGTCTGCTTTCAACCACGGCCTCTTCTGATGGAATGTCACCTTTTTCCTGAAAAAAAATAGCAAAAAATAAAATTGTAGGCCTTGTAAAAGAATGGGGAAGCTTCTTTATTGTGTCTTAATTGTTAATACTGAGAAAATTGACTTTCATCTCCAAAGATGAAACTTCCTGTGAATGCAAAAGAGTTGAGGAGTGGAAGTTTCTTTTGTTATTTTTAAGCAAAACTGATGTTCAGGATCCAGCAAACATTAACAACTCTTACTCGGGGTGAAAGTCAAGCTGGAGACTATTGAGAGAGGAATATGGGGTTTCTTTCTGAAGCCATTGACTTGGAAAACTTGCACATACAAAAAGGCTGACCTTTGGAGAAGTCATAGGCATCAACTTTTGATTAAGTGCTGTATTTAATTTCACTGAGCATCTAACCTGAGGGCAGGCTGGAGCTTAGTGTACTTTGAAGTCAAATGCCTGGCTAGTCCTATCATGATCAAAACACGTTTTTGAATCCTAGGTATTAGCAAGGGAAATACCTTTGGAGCAGAAGCAGAAATATCCCGATTTGCTTTAAGTTTCCCCGTGTGATATTTTTTTAAAGGATGTTATTTGGAACGCATCCTTCAATGTTTTAAAAATAATGACCCGAGTTCATTCTTTCATTTCATAAACCCAATTTTGATCTGATAGAGAAGAGTCAATCTCTGTTCTGTCTGAGCAGAAGAAAACAGTTTTTCACTGCGAACGTGGTTGAGCACTGGAACAGGTTGCTCCATCATTAGATATATTCAGACGTGACTGGACGTGGTCCTGAGCACCCTGGTCTGGGTGACCCTGAGCACCCTGTATATATATATATATATATATATNATCTGGGTGACCCTGAGCATCCTGTATATATAAATATATATGTGTATCTATACATTTAAAACAGTATGTTTAAAATGTCTGCACTATGTTTAAAATCCATGTGTTCTCCATCTGTAGCGTAGCAGTGGTTTGTCAGATACCTAACGGGCCAGGGGATGCTAGAGAGACTCTTCATTAAAGCTTGCCAAGAGGAGAAATTCCGTCTCCGGTTCTTAGCAAACTTGGACGTTGCAGCAAAAGTGCCCATGTTTCCATGATGACATCAAAGCAGGACGGATCACGTGTGGAATATGGCACAGTAAGTGCCATAGTAAGGTGGCATGGTCAAAATTACATGGGTTTTGTGACACTTTCAAAAGTGATGGCTGTGCTAATAATGTAGAGTAACGAGAGTAAAAGAAATGGGGTCTCAGACATGGTGGGGACATACCCTGTGCCCCAGGGTGGTGTGACCCAGTCCATGTGGGACTGGATTTATGGTGCCAGGGTCCTCCAGCATCTCCTGCTTGATCCAGAGCATCGTCTGAGCTCTTCTGCCCTTAACGGTGCTGGGACTTGGTGCAGATGTGCGGGTTCAGCCCTCTGCGGGGTCACCCTGGTCCTCCTCTCCGTACTAAAAATGTCTATGGCAACTCACGACCGTGGTATTTAACGTTTTTAGGCAATTGCTGCTTTTTTATCAAAGCTGTTTGCATCTTTTCTTCTCCAGTACAAGATGGTAAGTAATGAGATATTGGAATAACGTCTGCCTGAAACATCCACGGCCATATGGCAATGTGGGAGGCGAGGGTAAAACAGGGATCAGACACAAGTATTTACTTTGAAACACAGATAAAACGGCAAGTTCTGTGCTGCGGCGCTGTTACATGCTGCATCAGGTATTGGAAACAGAGCTGTATTGGATTATTTTTGTATTTAGTGAGCTTTAAAATCCCAGCACCTGCATCCAGTCTGTATTAAGCCTTCTTGATTGCTCTCTTCAAACCCACAACGTGAAATACCAGGAGAAACTGATGTTTCTTTGGAGTGAAAGCACAACATGTACCTGTTACTCTTGATTCTTGATGTCAAGGCATTACTCTTGATGCTAATGCAGGCTACATGTTGCTAAAATTTGGGATGTGGAGGAATACACTGAATTCGGACCTCCTCAATGGGTCATTGATGCCCCATCCAGGGTCCATCGCTGGCTCTAGGGGATCCGGTGTCAGACACCTCTCGAGGACCTGCCATGACGTGTCTGGAATCGTTTAACCAAAACATTATCAATAATATTCAAAGAAAACAGCATGTGGCCCCTATGCATTTCACATTTAAAATACCTCTGCTGTTTAATTAGATTGATGATCCTGTTTGGTAGGATGAAGGTGACTATGTAGGTGAAGAGAGAAACTTAGTGCATCAATACGGTCCAGCAGCTTCCTCGGGGAATCTATCATCGACTGCTGAGCAATTACAGCATAGTTGGTGTTTCTGTTAGAGGGAAAAGGAGGAAAACAGAACAAAAAAGCCCGTAAACACCCCCTCATCAGACATATTCCTCTTGAATCACTAAGTTCTTTCTATACCTTGGGATCTTTGTATACATGGGACCTTGCCACCACCAGAATAAAATGATGGTCCAATTTTACAATGCTGGAACACTTTAATTGTGAATTAAAAGCATAGGATAGCAAGGAAAAAACCCTCAAACTTTACTAATACTCCGTCGGCTTTTGATTAGACAGTCCTCTCTATTCTAATAGAATTTTGTCCTGTATTAGCATAATCTTGGCGTTAGGTCTGGTCAATGCTGATGATAAGCGACAGAGATGCATTTTGGAAAGTGTTTCTTCAGATGGGAATTGTATGCTGCAAATGCAAGCCAAGATGATAATATTTCATATTTGTGTTGATTTATCCCAAGTCTTACACTATTTATATTGATTTGCTACTAGAAAACATGCCTTTTTGTGTGCGATACTAATTATATGCATATAATATATATAATATGCACAGGCATTATGTGCAAGTATAATATATAAATACATAAATTATGAAGACTTCTTGGAATGTATATAATTATAGCATTCTAAAATCAGTCTGCAGATAAAATTGCTTTATAAAGATTGTTTATTATAAAGTAAACATTTCATACATGATTTATATGTATAATGAGTAAGTATCCTATAAGCTCTGTAAACGTTTGATGCATGTGCTTTTCTAGGACCATGTCCCTTAGAAAATTAGGCTTGTAATTGTTTATAAAGTAAATGTTTATAACTAGTATGGTTTTGAGGAAAATTACTGAGCTATGCACTGAAAGGAGCATTTGGAGAAGAAACTGACTTTTCCCATGTAGGAGTGATTAAAAAAAGTTAAGATTTGTTCTAACATTGAGTAAGTAACTTCAGTAGAATTAAACAAAACCAAGCCCAGAATCTACCCATCAGCTTTAGCATTGCGTCCACATGTGTTCACAGTTATTTGTACTTGAAATGCTTCATTTGCCAACTCAAAAGTGATATTTGCAAATGCAGATGAGTTATGTGCGTGCTGCTGGCGGCCTCCTCATCCTCCTCTCCGACGTGGCTCCTGCTGGATGTCTCGGTCTGCCCGATATTTTCTGAAATAACTTCCTGGGAATACTTCAGAGTGTTCTTGCAGATGAAGATACTCCATTTTCCATAGAAAATTAATCTGCAAATGCCAAAGCCGGGCTATTCATTTGCTCCCTTGTGTTGCCGCGTTTCATAATGATAGTCTAGATGGAGATAGATTGCAGATTACAATTAATAGATATAAATCTCTGGGCCTTTATTAGCTGTTTGTTTGCTTTGCAAACACTATCAAGAACCCATATTGCAAGGAAAGAAAAATTGTTCTGTCTCATTTGCAATTGTATTCCCCGGCATTACCAGCCAGCAGCACTGGAATTGTCTGTCTGTCTGAGATTACAATTTCTCACTTCACACTTTACAGCACTTCTGTTTTATCAAATTTTTTCAGTACCTGCCATCACTAAGGAAACTGTCTAATTCTTGCTTGTACTCCTGAACTGTGTCAAGTGTTCTGGGAATCTGTTTCCATACAATTTTATTTTTTCATAGCTCGCAGCAAATGTGAGGAGCTCAGCGCGCTCTTCTATTTTCATGCCTCCCCTAAGATGTTGTGCATAAACACCCTGATACGTGGGACTGGAATTCAGGGGAGGTAAATCCAGTGAAGATAAAAAGTAGAAAAGCTTTAGTTTGTCGACTGCAGCACTCGGCTCCGTCTGTTAATGTTAGCTGTGTTTTGTCTCCCTGTTGGCTAGATGGTTCGCTTGACTTTTATGTCGTCTCTTTGACCGCTTTTCTCCTGGACCTCTGGAGCCGGTCCAGGATTATACCTCAGTTGGCTTTCTCTGTCCAACTGTTTTTGCTCACTTGATGAGCAGACAGCTGACTCCTATTAATTATTTGCAGACAGAGACATAGCATGAGACAAAAACTAACCGGAGTTGCAAGTTGCAAGTGGTTTGGGGGTCGTTTCCCAGCTGAAGTGTGAAGGTGGAGCGGTTGGCTGTGCCTGACAACCCTCTGTGGACGTACTAACTTACTGATATTTCTAAATCGGGTCCCTCCAGGCCCAAACAAAACATTATCAAACTTTGCATTTCTTTTAAATGTTTCCATCTTGGGCTAAGTAGGGAGGAAAATCAGAACCTATTCAGTATTGTAAATACAGTAAATTATTATCCTAATACGTTATCCAGCAGTAACAAGCTAAATAATTGAGCGCACTTTTAGGTCTCTATTCAAAGAGACAAGCCTAAATAAAAGCTGTTGATGAAGCTAGGCGCATACCTCAGATGTATATTGCTGTTTTCTTTGGTTCAGCTTTTTATTTTCCGAATAGGGAAGATGTTCAATAAATATCCTGCTCTTCTAAAGCTTCTCATAAGCTGCATTCCTTTCAGTTTTACTGTCTTTCTACTGTGATCATGTCAAACCAGCATTGCAAAACTGGGTTTCTTTATGAGAAACTTGTGCGTGCTTATGATGGATTTGATTTTTAATCCTACCTCACTGTTGGAATTCAAGCTTCGTGTAAAGGAAACCTGGCTGTGGGAAGGTGATAAAACACAAGTGTCAGCCTCACATAGCTTCTTAATGTCTTTAAGAATTCAGGATTATTCTTCACTTTGTTCCTCTTGTTGAAAATTAAAGAGTTTCTAGAGAATTCAGGGTAAATTATGATGCCCAGATAACAAGTGTGTGTTTTCTAGATGTCTCATGGAGCTCTTGTGAGAGAGCAGATGTCTTGGCAGGGCATCTACAGTCACTTCTGCTCTTGCATGGTCTTGAGTGTGGTCTCCTAGAGTGCCCTGTCCCCTCAGGTTGTGACGATGGCTCTGCCATCCCCGTGGACGGCTGCCCCATCAGATGAGTGGGGTCTTGGCAGAGGAAGGAAACACTTCCCAGCAATTTCATCTTAATTTTATCATAAAGAACAGATGTTCTGGCAGTGTCCCATTAGCAAGCCAATTTGCAGGGATCTAATTGGGACTATTGATCTAGTGGTTTGATGGTTCAGACAGGTTTCCTTTGTGATTAGGTGCTCTCTCCCTGTGCATCGAGATCCTTATTCCAAGAAGCCTTGAGAAAGCAGAAGGCAAATTTAGCTATTGCTCCATTTTTACATGGAAATTCCTGCCTGCAGCATGAGGTGACAGGCTCAATCTGCATGTTATCTACCCCCTAGCTTCCCAAACTAAGGATTTGGTGGAAGAAAACCAAAACCAGATTTTGAATCTGACCTACAAGTAAAGATAGCTGGTGGCCTGTGTAAAGCATCGTGATGAAGATGATAATAAATGTTACTTTTGGAAGCTGATTTTCCATAACATGTGGTACATGACTGGAAAAACACTATTCCCACGGAAATGAGCTGTCATCACTTCTGTGGTTATCCCCATGTTAATGCTGTGATAGGAGTTTGCTGTAATTTCAAAGGTACAAAGGTTTATTTCACAGGAAAATTGATAGCAAAATCTTTCATCTTGGTACCAAGTATTTAATTGAATACATTTTCAACCTCTGTGGTGTTTGCCTAAATGGAGTATCTGTTCATTTCTGGAAGAAAAAAAGAAAAAAAGAGAAATGTTAGGAAAAGAAAATCCACATGTGTTCAATTACAGTTATTTTATAGATAAATATGAAATGGTCAGATTTTGATCTGACTTTTCATAGTGGAGACTCTATCTAGGAGATCTCTCTGATTTGTACCTTTTCAATGAAGTTCAGAAGGTGATATATTTTTTTTTCCCTTCTCTGTCAGCACAGATACGGAAAAGCTGTTACAAAATGATCCCCTTTAATCCTGTGCCGTTTTCATGTGCCGATTAGAATCGGGGTAATTTCAGCCCGTGTTGAAGGAGTTAATCTTCCTGATGGAGATGTGAAAAGTAGGAGCCATTTTAAATCTCAATCCCGCACGCTGCCTTAGGGATCACACTGTGCTAAAACCCAAGATAAAAAGGCCTGACAAAGATTATTGACGCTTTACCTTTTAATGAGCAACTTGGATTGATTTTATTTCCCTCTGGGGCTACTTCTTTGCCCTGTTTCCACCCATGATGTCATGATTAACAAAAACAACAACAAAATTAAGGCTTCATATCGGAGTAATTGCAGAGAAATGAACAGCAGCCTTGGCTGTAAAATGAAATCTGTGCCAAATGCTCTGAGGAGAGGCCAGATGAGTTGATGGTTTGGTACTTCCTTGGGAGGAAATGGACCTCCTACCAAAAGGACACTGCACTTCTTTGTGTGATACGTTTTAAATAATGTATTATTTTGCAAATTAACAGAAAGATCAAAATAAGTGCAAATCAAGAGAAGAGGTTTTCAAATAAATACATATATATATATATACTCAATATTGTGCCTTTTTTTCTTTTGCCAACCCCCACCTCTCCACGCTGACCAAACAGCCTCTGGCTAAATTTCCATGATTTAGGTCAAATCCTTAAGCTTCAAAAGAGAACAAGGCTGCAGAGCCAAACCCACCATCCAGCGAGTGCTTAAACTCTGACACGAGCAGCTCCACTTGAGCCTTGCATGTAGCCCTAGCCAGAAAATGGAAATCCTTTTTCACCTGGGGACAGGGGATGCGTTCTGAAAGAATTTTCCATCCTTTATCAGGATGAAAAGGGAAAGGAAAATTTTTTTTTTTTTTTTTTTTTTTTNGAAAGGGAAAGGAAAATGTTTTTTTTTTTTTTTTTTTTTTTTTTTCTCAGACGTGGCTTTCCGGAATAAACCCTTGTTTTGGAAGGCAATGGAACGAGCCCTGCAGGCAGGCAGATGGGAAGCCGTCAGGACAGAACGCTCTGCAGAATGGTGACTTTTCTGCAGAAACCATCGTTTCGCCTTCTGCAGCGGGTCGGGAGCTGCCTGCAGCCCCGGGGACAGGGTTGGAGAACCCGTCTGGGATTGTAGCATCCTCATCCAACGCACTTGGCCTTGCACCGTGCCCGGGGAAGGGTTAGGTGCAAGGTAGAGTGGCCAAAAGCAAGCGTGAAAGGCCAACTGTGGCTTGAGTTTGCTAAAATCCTCTTTGCAAAGTGGTTCCTCTTTGTTTCTTCCCCCATCTCCCTCCTTTAGAAGAGCGTGTCCTACGGCTACAGGCTGTTCTCAGCGGTGTAAAATTCCAGGGTAAATTTGGCTTCCGTGAAGCACGTTCTTACCTATCAAATTGGCAGGCTCGAGGAGCAGTTATTCTGCTGCAACTTGAAATCACTTCTGCAAAAAATTGATCGGGGCTTAGGTATGTCTTTGCGTGTCCATGCTTATTAGCTTCATGTTGTGATTAACTTAATGGGCTATGGAATTTTACATGTACTCTATGCAAATGCAACTGAAAAACCAATTATTGAAAAGTGAAAAATGAACTCTAGGCGACAGTCATTAGACTATTAGAATCCCCAGTTCCTTTGGAAACCGTATTTGGGTAATACGTGTTTTTAATACTGAATTTGAGAACCGGAGAAAGCAATCGACAATTACATTCTTCAAGGCAGTATGAAAACATTTTGACAGGCCTGCCTGCATGGGCTGCCGAGACCCACTGGGTTTTACGAGTTGGAAAATTAGTCACGGCTTCAACAAAACGTTGCACTCCGCTTAGTAGCCTGTGCTCAGGATTCTCCGAGGGATGCACAAGCCTCAGTGAATTCAATTTGGGTGGTTGGTGGGTAGGATCCGTATCCACGGGCTGGATCCGGCAGCAGGTCTGCATGGAGGCCCCCATGAAGCCGACTTTGCAGGAGCATCTTCCAGCAAGCGTCTTCAGACTGTCCTCCTCCTCTTTGGGGATTGTGGACCAGANAGAGCAAGCGTCTTCAGACCGTCCTCCTCTTTGGGGATTGTGGACCAGATGATGCGGAGCTGCATTTTCCTTCCTTTCTAACACCTCTATTTTTTTAAGTGTCTTCTTATATGTAGGCTGAAGGTGCTACAGGTGCCGTGACGACCGGCCTGACATTGGCCTGTGAGTTGTGTTTAAAAAATGAACAACCAGCGAGCTGAGTCCTGAGAAATTGTTTGGTTTTGTTAGTTTTACATTTTGTTAGTTTTAGCGTTTTCCAGTAAAGTGCTTTTGGTGGTGATGTTTATCTTTCAGTCTTGATGCATGTAGTGATTTGATGCTTGATAGTTGCCTGGAAGTTCACGCCGACACAGACTGTGTTTCTTACTATGTGCTTGTTGCAGACCAGAAGTTGCAGGTTGGTTGTGTGACGACCTGCTCAGCTGATGAGGAGTGCTGGAAGCTCCGTAAGGACGGATCTCNGAGAAATTGCTTGGTTTTGTTAGTTTTAGCATTTTGTTACTTCTAGCATTTTCCAGTAAATGGTGGTGATGTTTATCTTTTCGTGGTGATGTTTATCTTTCAGTCTTGATGCATGTAGTGATTTGATGCTTGATAGTTGCCTGGAAGTTCACGCCGACACAGACTGTGTTTCTTACTATGTGCTTGTTGCAGACCAGAAGTTGCAGGTTGGTTGTGTGACGACCTGCTCAGCTGATGAGGAGTGCTGGAAGCTCCGTAAGGACGGATCTCTTGCCCAATATTTAAGTTTTGACCACTTCCCTAGCCACTACTGAACTTTCTATTCTTTTGGCGTTCTGGAAAACTCCTATTTGTTCCATTTTTCCCCCCAGGTAGAACTGTCAGAGTGTGTATCTGGAGGCAGAGAAAACAAGGAAATAAGATAAAAAGACATGCCCAGGAGGAGTTAGCCATGTAGTTTGAGTCTGTAGCCTCAAAACTTCATTATTTAGAGCTTATGGCCAGCCGCAGCCAAGGAGGCCTCTATGTAGACTCAGAAAAACACGTGTCCGCTTTGAATGCTACCCCATAGCGCAGCCCACCTCCGACTTAGCTGTTTTTCCCCACTGTGGTTTCCCCCCCGACCCTGACTTTTGCAGGCACCGTCGTGTTTGCAGCCCCCGTATGATGTTTGCGCAAAAATCCCACATCTCGTGCTTGGATTTGGGTTGCGCGTAGGTCTTGGGGCCAGCCCCAGAGGCGTGGAAATCCCTGCAGGGCTGTTGCCTGCAAGGAGCAGCCCTTTAATCAACACGTTTAATCAACGCGTGCACGGATGCGCGTGCAACGCGGAGCGCGGCCCTTTGTTTGGCTCCCTTCATCCGTTGTAAAACATTCCCGTAACGGGGTGACAGGCTCCGAGACCTCGTGTAGGAAGGAGTCACCCCGGGCCCCGCCGGGAGCTGTGCAAACAGATGAGGGGCAGCGGGTGACCTCGCATTTGCAGGAGGGTCTGGACACAATTGGATGAAGAGGGGAGAGGGCATCCAAGGAATACTGGCGGCAATGGAATCAACTGGCATTTAGGTGCACGGCGATGAGTGTCTGTAAATGCTCTGGATGGATGAATGTAAGAGACAGCCAAAAGGAAGAAAAATAAAGATGTGCAAATCTTTATTTAGACCCAATTTTTATATAGACCAAAGTTTGGAAGGTTGCAATGAAGAAGAGATGAGCAAGAGCGGGATATGGTGGATTTAGCAGGAAGAGAAGCTAAAAGCTCCTGGATATAAAGCATCAGATATTGAAATTTTATGAGCCTAATCAATCGGGTAACTTAGAGACATTTAAAACATCTTTTACATAGATGAACAAAGGAAAATAAGAATAGCCAAAGTGCAGTGAAAGCATATATATCCCTTCATAATAAGGAATATTATGGAGTAAAGAGAGTAAATAGGATATGGAAAGCTGACAAGGAGGCTGAAGGGAAGGTGCATAAGAGACAGATGTAAATAACAAGGCATTAGTCAAAGTCTTGAATGTAAAATGTCAGGGCTGCAAGAACTTGCAAAGGTTATTTACTAAGTCAGGAGTACAACATTGTGCAAGTACTTTGATGCAGTGTAGACAGGCATAAATATATATGTGCTTCCCTGGATAAGGGTGCTTGGATTGCTCAGTGCCTAAGTAAAAAATAATAATTCTTTGTCTCGCCGATTGTTGCCAGGGAAATGGAAGATAAATGCCATAAGAAGCTGATGTAAATTTCTGATCTTTTAAAAGAAAGCAGGAACGAAGAAAGGAAATAATAGTTTAAATAAAAAAAGCGCACCGGAAACTGCAGAGCTTTGTAATTAAGCAATTGAAATGTATATTGGAAAACTTGAGAGGCAGAATTAACATAAAAGCCAGAATTGAGGAAACTGCAGAACTGCATTGTTTTAGATATGGGAAGGACTGATAATTTTCAAAGGCCTTTAGGGAATCTATTCATATTGCAGGATCTGGAAAAATACTCTTTTAAATCTGACTTTGCAATGGGACAGCCAAAGAAATTCTGCAGGAGCCTAAGGAAGATGCAATATGTAAAGCCCTTTAAAATCCGGGTAATTAGTATTTATTCAAAACTATGTAATCACATGCAATGCCTAATTAATTCCATTTAGTGTCAGTAGCTAAAAAGAGTCGGAATATTTGAGGAGTTTGGTAAAGAGGCCTTTAGAGCAGGCAGCATTCAAAGGCTACTCTGCCTCTGCAAGGGAAGGCAGGTGTCTCTAGTCCCGACTTCAGAGACTCCGATTTCACTCGGAATACTTCAAATAATTTGGGGTTATCAGCATAGAAACAACAGAAAGAACCGTCAGTGCTTCATATGTTAATAACCTGGAAAAGGGAATTTGCAGTGGGGTTAAAGAAAATAGCGGCGCAGGGAGACAAAGCCGGGGAAGGAGGCAGCCTCGAATACTTCTGCATACGTCGCATAGCTTAAGAGCAGCGGCAGATAAGCAGCCCGTGCAATTTACGGTGAAGCAAGATAAGCCTATGGCCAGACAAAGCACGAAATATAAAAAGATGCAGCAAAACAACCTCCGTGGCTGCGCGCTGACGAGACGGGCAGCGAGCAGATGAGGGAGGTAGTTGGGTGATGTTGCCTTCGTCGGGGATGTTATCGGCGGTGCTTTACAGCAGACAGTATTTTAAAGCACGTGGAGCAGAATGACATTTAAATCAGGGGAAATAATCTGGCACCAAACAAAGGACGGGGGGCTATTTCTGCACTCGTATATAGCTTTACTGTCGTCTCTCTCCACTAAAGGCCTACAGCAGAGGGAAGTTACTTTATTTTTTTTTTTTCCACAACTCCTGACTCATTTATGCTTAGCGTAAGCCCCTATGCTTAAGTGTATGATATCGTATGGAGCACATTCATTCACTAAAATTAACCAAATGTTGTAGTGGCTTCTGGTTGCGTGCACACAACCGCCACGGTTTTGCAAAGGGAATGAATGATGATGAAGAAAAAAATGTTATAATTGCACTCAAGACCTGCAGAATGAGGCCTCTGTGGTCGCTAAATGTAGATTCTTCCCCCGGATACTCTCTCCTCTATCCTCAGAGAATCTATTAGCCGTTGCTGTTGCTGTGCAGGTAGCAGGATGACTGTTTATAAAGCGCCGTGTAGATAAATCAATAACATTTGCAAACCTCATGAACTGAGATGCTCTGCAAGTTGCTGCGACGGGCTACTCTTGTGCTCTTCCCAGGTACAAAAACGTGACTTTTTATTTATTTTGCCAGCCTTCTCAGTGGTATTTTCTGCTTGCAAGGAGCTGGTAACTGTAGCACAGGTCTGAGCTATATCGGGGTCTATTCCCATGTTCTTCTCACTGCCATCCTCTTCTCCCAATGGGCCACTGCAGGCAAATCCTGGGCACAAAGTGAGGTGGTGGAGGGGGCTCTTCCTTGCTAAACCTCTCTGTACTTTGTGGCTTACTTGCCGTTTCCCTCGGATCCCAAAATCCTGATCCCTTTTGTAGATCAGTCATGGGAATCATCCGCGTTCTTCTCTAACTATCCATCAGACAAGTTTTTCAGACCACATTCTTTGTCTTTTTTGGACATCTACAATCATGCCCGCGCAGCTGGGCTGAGCACTGAAGCTGCAGTGGATCTGACGTGACTCAGGTCAGACCTTCTGCTTTCAAATCCCACTTCGCTGGTCATGGGAGCTTTGGGTCATCAGTTGGGTTGCACTGGGGATGAGAAGCACAGTAGCTCCTTCTTAAAGACTTAACACGTGTTGTAGCACGTCTAAAATAACTGCAGCAGAAGGTGCTTTCTAGCCTTCGGTGGTCAAATATTTCGTGTTTAATGTACAGCTCCTCATTCTTGGAGCAGCAGTAGCTGCGCATGCTCTGCTGGTTGCTCTTGCCCTTATGTTAACGGTGAGGGAGAAAAAGGCCTTTATTTACCAGAAGATCAATGAGGAAATCCAAGCTGCAGAGTTTGGAGCTCATCCAGCATAGAGTTTCTCCAATATTTATGGTGTTTAGCTCCGGGATTTCTTGATTTGAACGTTTTTCTAGTCCAGATAGGGTTTATGAAGTGTTGAAGCAAACTCTCAACTGCTTACCTTGCCCTAAGAGGAATGATCTGTGCAATAATGTAAGAAGGTTTTAATCTATGTACTTTGAATAGTAGTTCAGTATTCTCGGAAGATGTTCCATTTAATTTCGAGTTAATTCCACCTTCATTGCTCCATGGATGCACTTGAGGTGCTCTGTGGTGTTTAATTTGGGTTCTTTTGAATGCCAGATGCAGAGAATTAGAGTAATTATAGTGTGTAACTCAGCTTTTAAAGGCTGTTTCCTTTTTAGTCAGTATAAAGAGTATATAAATTGTTTTAAATGTTTTAGAGACTACTGATGTCCTGGAAGATTATCCAGCTGGAAATAGAATGCAAGTTCTTTGTGTTTCTTTATCCAAAGATAACATTACTGTTACTGGCTGTGTTCTTAAGAGAAAGAACGCGTCTGCTTAAAAAAAAAAATCATAATAATTAAAAAAATGGGATGCATCTACACCTGTGTGGTGCTTCTTGGAAAATGTATTAATCTTCCTACTCTACTTTTGACTGCATGGTCATCTAGATGATGAAAACAATTATAATTCCACCACTTATGAAATGCCTTTAGTGTTTGGTCTAGGAGATAGTCGTGAGTTGGCAGCCTCCAGTGGTGAATGCTGCTTGGACACAAGCCTAGTGCTGGTATCTTTTTTTAAATAAATGCCATCTAACGCCATGATCTGTTGTGTTGGGAGAAGAGATCCCTATGTGCATCTGCAGCAGAACCTTAGATGCACCTTTATTCTGCTTCTGAAAGCCCCCTTTTGTCTTGGTGCCTACAAAACTCAACGATTACTGGTTTGCTTTTGTGCTACCATGTACTGTGACTCCAGTGTCACTTTGTGCCCGCTCTTCTGTCGCTTAAGTAATACAGTGCCTGGAGCAAGAGTTATTGCTCTGTTCTGGGTTTTCTGCAGCTGCTGGTACAAATGGACACTAAAGCTCTTGCTTCTGAACTAGCCCATGAAAATCTAAGAAAGAGAAGAGTCGAGGTATTACAAGTCTACCAGTGTGGACTTTCCTTGTTGAGCTGTTCTGGAAGTCAACCGACTTTGTGTCTGGAGCTATCAAGCAGTTTTCATAAGTTTTAAAGGTGCATTTGTTTTTTTTCTTTTTTTTTCAGTAAAATAATAAGAAACAATATGTTTCCTGCAGTAGAGTCGTAACTTCAGTTTTTTAATGCAGAATGAAGGTAGCTGAAGGTAGTGGGGAGGGACTTTCTCTTCTCAAATGGCTGATGCAATCCTATGGGCGCTTCTGGTGGGTGCATTTTCAGCAGTCGGGCTAGGTGCATGCTCAATGATTTGTGTCCTGAGGAAGCTGAAGGACCTGCGTTGTCCACAAGTGGAAGGGTGCTAGAACCAGGTGAAGGAGCAATCTGGAGATCCCGGGTAGCTGTGGGTTCACAGGGTGTTTTCTTGCTGTGAGCGTGGTATTTCTGCCTGCTAGAGTCTCTGTAGGGGAACACAAATCTAGCATGGGTTGTCCTTCAATCAACCTCATCTTCCCATGTTGGACATGACGGAAACGTCAGTCTATCCGCCCCAGGGTCCCAGCCCAGAGGATTCCTCTAGACTCCCTTGTTTTGGAAGCTGGAGCCAGTTTCACTCTTTCTTCTCCTAAATCATGGCTAGAAGAGATAGGGCTGGAATGTCTACCTTGCAAACAGGGCTGTTAAGTGAAAAAAAGGCAGATCTTTGGTTCAGAAACAGACGCTTTATTTCACCATAAAGGCTCATTCATTAAAAATACAGGAGAAGCCTGTCAGAAAGGGAGGTGAGACCCCCCTGTTGCCCCTTCCTGGCACCCTCCATGCTGCAAGGTGCCGCCATCCTCCTGTCTAGCACCTTCCTGCAAGGGATTTACCTCTCTTGGGCAATTTTGCCTTCAAACCCACCAAAGCGGAGGCTGCCCTCGTGCTCCATCCCTGCACGGCCTGAGGTGGCAGTGATGTGGATGGATCCTCTCGGGAAGAATCCCAACCTTCACCCGGTGGCAGCCGCTCCCGGCCCTGGGCTTCGCTGCCAAGGGATTCCTGGATGTGCTTTTAACTCACATTAACTAATGAGGGAGAGGGAAAAAGGGACAGTGCAGGCAGGTTAGCTGATGGCGTTCACAGGAGGGAGAACAAGGCAGGTATCAAAGTTGCTTTGATTCCCTAACTCATAAAAATGATGGAAGGATTTGTCTTTCCTAATAACTGACCTCAAGTTTGGATTTCATTACAGCAAGGAATAGTCCTTTTTTTTTTTTTTTTCCTTTTGAAGATAATAAGGCGGCTGAGGAACCCTTTGGTTTTTGGCAGGCAAATCAGGAGCGCAGGAGATGCCCAACATCCCTCTTCCCATCCTCGCGAGTCGGTGCCTCTCGGAGCAGGAAGCTTTCCCGTAAACCCGCGTGTGTTTGTTTGGAACCCAGCTCGTGGAAAGACTAAATGATAAATTGGCTGTAGCGATAAAAAAGTCATCTCTTCCGCTGAAGTGATCCGTCTGCGGTGTGACACGCTATTGTTACAGAAAATTACTCTAAGTGCCTATTGATTTCATGCTGCCGTATGCAAGGCCTTGTTCCGGGAGAGCTCGGGCTCTTCCCGGCTTCCAGGGCTGGCAGGAGAAACCTGGGCGCGAGGTGCAGCCCAGGCACTTAGTGGGCACGGGAGCCGCTTGATCTTGCTTTGAATCTTGGTTTGGAAACGGGATCGGTTCAGGGAGGCTGGGATTTGCCTGTAGAAGCAGCGTGGTGGCAACTTGCTGATCCATCCTCTTCGTTAGTCCCTGGGGAAGGTGGGAATCTTTTGCGAGCAACCAAAATTGGAAGGAGACTTGGAGTAGTGGTGGCAGGAAGAGCAGAAACCCACAAACCTACCCACAGAAGTGTATGTAAAGCTAAATTGTGCCAGTGCTCCCGCAAATGAGCAACAAGAGGTGCATTTTAAATAGAGAGGATGATGAAAATCCTTGGCACAACATGCCATAGCGTGTGACATCCTCCGTCAGCAACTATTGTGAAGTGCTCCTGAGTGCAGGATGTGAGGTTAGATATTCCAGTGGTTCCTTGTAGGTTTTAGCACCTACTGAACTGCTAATGTATTGTAGCGGAGGGCTCGTGTCCTGTTTTCCCACCCTGTGGTTTCTCCAAGCCCTAATGGAGCCGGTTGTTACCAAAGGTGGGATGAAGGGCTCTCCCTCCAGCTCTGCCCTTGTCCGGCAGTCCCAGCTGGGACACGTAGTGTGTTCACACACCTCGGGAGGTGCTAAGAGTGATGCTGCTGGCTCCCTTATAAACCTCTACCTGTATCGTTTGACAGTGGGGAAATAGGAAAAGTGTCAGCGAGCCTTCATGTGAGCCAGAAACTGCTCCTGGTTTGGGGCTGCAGATATTAAAGTGCACAAATCAACGTGGTTACAGCTTGCTTATGTATTTCCAAACCTTTCCTGTCTTTCTGTGCTTTCTTGGTGAGTTAAATTCACAATATGTGAATGGAGGAGGCTGCAGTGCGGCACCTCTTAGGTGCCCTTCCAGCCTTTGAAGCTCTCTGGTGGGCACAGGGCTAGTCCCTTGCAAAGCAGTGGTGGGATCAGCCTTGATTTGGAATATTAACGCCCTTTGAATGAAGAAGGGAGGCTCTTCCATCCTTCACAGCCCCCAAAATACCGCTAAGTAGTGTCCGAGGAGCCCGGCTGCGGGGCAAGTGGGATGTTCTCCAGCCTGCTGAGCTGGGAGCACTCGAAGGGGCGACTCTTGTCTGCAAGATGCAAAGAAAAAGCCAAAACAAAAAGAGAAAATGACACAGTTCATTAACCGCCAGCACCATTAACCGTAAAGCAACCGGGAAAGCTAATTGTAGCCACTAAATCTTACTCTGTTTACCATCAATTAATACTTAATCTCCCAAATCTGGGGCTCTCGTTCTTAGACCTCGTGTCACGTAGAGTCACCGCAACCATAGGCTTTGTGGCCAGGTTTTGCGTGCCCCTGGGGCTGTGATGCTAACTGCAAAAGCCCTCGGGGACCCAGGCTATTAAAGAGCTGATGCTACAGGTTTGGAGGCTTCAGCTGATTAATTGAATGCAAACAGCAGCCTGTGCGGAGGGGCCCTCTCAACCATCTCCTGCGCTCAAGTCAGTTCAACCTAGACCTAAGTAAGCGTGTGAATAGGGATTAAAGGTGACCTCTAAAAAACCAGCAACACTGAGGGCCAGATGTCTGGAGAAAAGAGATGTTCTCTCCTGAGCATCTGCCTAGGTGCTGGGAACCAGCAGGACTATATCCACATCTGCCCGGGAAAGACGTTCCCGTCCTACTCACTGGGATGCAATTTAAATTTGGGAAATCCTTCAGGATGTTTAGTTGAATTTCCCTTGGGACCATTAAGAGCAGCCTGTGTCAGCACTAATGTACTTACGGACTCCTAAGGCGGGACTTCATTTTGTGTTGGGCATCTTAATTCTTGTTGTACTTGTGATTTCCAAAGGCCGAGTTGTGTGTTGAGCGTCCTCGGAGCAGAATGACAACGTGTGAAGTATGTGACAACATGCCTTGAGAAAGAATAATATAGATGCACTGGACACCATAAATTACCGCTCTTCAGTTTTGTGTCTGAAGCTTTTAGAATAACGGAGATTTGATCCTTTCCAACAGGAATTGAACCTTATGAATTGCAGATTACTATTATTTTTTTTGATCAGAACAAAAAAGGTTTTTCATTTTGAGGCCACGTAGATGTTTTTCTGCCAGATGCTTTCTACTCGCTAACTGTTCTAACCCCTCGACTGTTTAATTGGCTGTTGCCAAAGAATCTACTGTACTCTGGTGTTGCCATCCATTGTGCTGCGTTACAAAGCCAAGTTCATCCAAGTGTCCATTTTTTTTCTCTGCGAGTTTATCCCTGCAGAATTCTCTTTAAAGTTACATTTGTCCTTGACAGTGTGAGTATAACAGAAGCATTAGAAAGGACCAGATGTAGTGTTATGGAGCCTCTTTGTTCTTCCCTTCATGATAAAGCATAAAAATCCTACATAGTTTAACAAAACTCTAGTATCTGGTCCTAATTGCTGTAAGTAAAGCACATGTGATCTAAATGTTAATCAGATTTCTGCATTTAATGAGGGGAAAAAGCAGCTATTATATGAGAAATGTTAGGGAGCAGGAGCTGTTCGTGTTCCAATCAGGTGATTGTGCATTTGAATAGTATTTCCATTTAAATAGCTTTATCGCCCCGCTGATTCCTAAGCACTGAGTCAAAACAAAAACTAACAGCTAAATTGATATTATTACTAAGGAGGAATGAATAATAGGCAGTAAATCCATACCTGCTGGGAATCGTCAATGTGTCCACGAGCGATGTCGGCGCGAGGGTTTGCGCCAACTTTATGGAAGTGTTACATATACGGAGGATCGCAGGGGTATAATTCTGTCCTATGGAATCGAAGTGATGTTTCTGTTAAAGTCTTTCCCTGCTTGTTTTCCTGTTGAGTCCCGGGGAAAGCTTAGTCATGCCGTGGGCTCGCGGCTGGAGAAATTCCAGCCTTTTGTGCAGGCACATTGGAATTCTGAGTGGTCCTGCAGGACTCATACCCATTTCCCCAAATCGCATCCGCTCGAGTATGGGCAGTTAAAGCCGGAACGGGGATGCCGGTGCGACTCTATTGCTCCGGCCACCCTGGAACCAGCGTTCCTCCTAATGCTGCTGAAAGGATTATTTTATAATCTAATCCTGTGAAGGCAACAGCTGTAAGCCCAGATAAATTGCATCCCTCTAGAGAGAGGGAGTTGGGACTCGTTTCAACCGCATCCTGGCGGAATTACGTCTATAATGTTAAATGATGTTTGGCTGACTGTGATTGCGGTTGATTCAGTGGAGGATCCATCCACCGTAGGATGCGCTGGCCTCTCCGTGTGCGTAAAACGGGCAAAAAGCAGGTTGGTACGTGCTGGTACTGAAATCAAATCACTACCCAGGCACCCACGGAAGCTTCTTTTTTATTTTTCCTACAAATGGGAACCATACTCTGACATCTGGTCAGAAATTGTAATCGCTGGAAGAGACCGATATGAATGCAATTTGGAGCATATGATCTTTGGGCCCAATAAAAGAGACTGATCATTTCTTCTTTTTTTTTACAGTCATATTTTATGGGAAATTTCGTCCTTAGGGTTGCAGTTTGCTCACGTTGTAACGTGTGTGCTTGTTAGTTTTTATTTTCAAGCCCCCTTAGGAAATGCTGAGTCAAATACTCCTATTTCTAGAACTTGGTCTGCGCTTGTTATTTCTTTTTCAATGAACCTTTGCTTTCTCACAGCCAGGTTTTGGATAGCTCAGGCCACCTACGCAAATGCAAAGTAGAAGAACACTTGTACCATATTTTAGAGAAATTCTTTAACCATTACTATTAATATCTATATTATCTTCAGGTAATTGAAGTTCTTCAGCAGAAAGGTGCTTTTTTGCCCAACTTGTTTGTTTCCTCGTGAAAAATCATTAAACTTTCTAAGGAAAAGTGAGCACTGTTAGTTGTTAGCAGTGTAACAGGGAGAATTTCAAGCTGAAGTGGTGATGGGAACCATAGTCCTTTAGAAATTCATTAGGAAAGGATGCAGCAGTTTCTGCAGGAGAAAGCCTAGACCCAATATATGCTACAATATACAATTCAAAGATGAGTAGCTGCTACCTTGGAGCACACAGTTATGTAAAACACCCTTTGTTCTCTGTATATTTTTATATAGACACATACATATCTATGTATACAGAAATGCACGTGCATAAATATACAGGGAAAGGTGTAGGTATGGAGGATATAGGTCTAATATGCTCTCAGGATACAAATATGAAGCAGATGCTCAAAGAGGATAAGTGCTTTGTGTGGGCAAAAGTCTCCAAATCCTTTAAGCCCTGGTTCATAATTTTAACCACAAATTCTCCCTTTGCTTCCTACTGTACACACAATGATGATAATTGCATGAGGAGTAACTGGCCTCCTTATGAACGGCGATTTCTAATGAAGAAAGGTCTGTTCTTGAAAACGTGGCTGATGGTATCAAAGATGCAATCGAGAACTAATCAGACAAGCACGCATCAAGTGAATGAGAAACAAATCATAGTGCCCATGTGTTTCAAACACATTTCTGTTGGGCATCTATGCCACGGGATACTAGAATTTCACATTGAGCTTGACAGAGAATTACATTCGACTTCAACATTGCAACTTAACACCTGGAAATCAATTCTTATACCCAGCTTCTTTCAAAATGTTAAATGGAAAATATTTTTCTGACATCTCCGAAGCCACGCGCTCAACGATTAAACTTGGAAATGTTTGCTAGGAATTAAATCAATGGTGAAGTCTAGATGAGATCCGATTGCAGGGTGGAAATCTGGGATGGATGTTTTCTTATTCTTCCATTACTAATGCTTGCATTGTGAAGAAAGGAATCAATAGTGTGACCATGCTGGGGAAGTGGAATGAAATGATTGGCAAAAAATGTCATAGTGCAGGAGCTGCAGAGCTCCTGTGTGCAAGATGAGCAAGATATAGCAAGGGGGAAATCAAGCATTTACATAAGTCTTGTGCAAAATGCGCAGGTTTGGCGTTTTCAGAGGGTCTCTCTATGAGGACGTAACTGGCAGGCTCGCCTCTGGTGTCAGTCTTAGAAAAAACAGACCTTATCTCGAGTCAGTAGTGCTGAATTGCACTTCATTTTCTGTTGAAATGACAATTTTTGCATGGTTTTAATGAGAAGCAGCCCTGGGCCAGAAACTTCAGTCCGGGATTCTTCTTGCATTCTGCCCTATTTTGTTTTGTGTCATTTTTCGGCTGTGTTCATCACTACAACATCTGAGCGCCGTCCTGTAGTGCATTAAGCAGTGGGACTAACATCTATCATGTGGTGTTTATTCTGTCATCTCTCCCCAGGAAGAGAAGTGTGAGCAATGGAGTGTTTTATTTTAATAGCATTTTTGTTTGCTTGGTTTTGTTATTATGGCAGGCTTTTCTGAGGCGGGAGGAGCGGTTCCTTTTCATTTTTTAATGCATCAGCTGCTGTGCGCTGAAGGTAACGCGGGGAGAATCGAGAAGCGGATCCTGCATTCGAAGTGGGTGAGTGTGAATATTCTCCTGCGCTTTGGCACTTACTCTGCGCCCTTATGCTTGCCTTCAAGAACATCTGCCTTCAATGTACGGAAGGGCTTCCCAAAGGATGGCCCTCGGGCATGTGCAGCCTGCGGAGTCACTCTGAGCGACTCAGAAAGTCTGTTTTAACTTAGATATTGAGTTGCGGGTGGTTTCTGGTAGGCCATTGCCAGCTTCGTGTTGCCTTCCATGAAGCAGATCTATTCTGTAGACAAGAAGCTTCTTCCAGAGATACCGTGGAGTTGAGTGTGGTCCTTCTTCCCAGAGCTTAGGGTGGTCTTTTGGGTATTCTGGGCGAAGATCTTGGGCCACCATGAAAGGTAAAGACAAGGGGACTTGGTAGACTTGGTGGACTTGGTTCGTCCAGGCTCCACCTTGAACTTCAAGTACTCAAAATAACTTGGTTCACTGAAGAAAGACTCTTGAGGTTGTCTTAAGTGTCCTAAGGTTGCTGGTGTCTTAAGGCTGAGGTGCTGCCTGAGCATTTCAGAAAGTCTTGGATATCTTAGCGTGGAGGGAAGGGCAGTGGGAAGAGGAGGGAGAGAAGTTCTTCAGAAAACTGCTCTTGTGGGAAACACTTGGGAATTCAGCATTTCTGAGCTTACCCTCATCCTGGAAATGAAGATATTTGGGGTTTAGAGTATTAAGCAGTAAAGTTCATTGGAACTGGATGTGAACGAAGTTGAGAGGAGGAATTCAGCAGGGAAAACCGCAGCGTAAAAGGTGAGTTATGGAGCAAGAGTGCGTTCATTGGCGTGACGTTTGATAGGGAGATTGCTGGCCACTTGCTGACTATTAGCAAACCCCAAGCCTATAAAGGAAGAATCAGAAGACAGGGCGGATGCAAAAATAAGAGAAACAAAACTCCTTTTTTTTTTTTTTTAGTAGCTTGTAGAATACCTTGAAGATGATGAACACAGTAATAACGCTAAGGTTACTGCTGAACACAAAGTGAACTCTCCATCCCAAACAGCCCCCCTAGCCAACGTGGATGGCTGGGTCAGTAGAAATTAAATCAAGACTGAGCTCCAGATAATACCTGATCGGGGGGTTTGTGTCTGGGTGGATGGTGTCGTTCTTGCGTCCTCACTATGACTGATGGTCTCACTGCAGAGATCAATAACTGGCCAGGGGGAACTGAAGCAATATTAGGGAGAAAGGCTGTGCAAGAGCTTCCGTGGAGGCTTTACGGATCCTCCAAGGGACCGAGTGTCTTCAGCTGGGGCTGGATACAGGGGTTTTAGAGCCCTGTAGTGCCCAGTCAGTCAGGAAAAATACTGGATTGTGTGTTGTCGTGTCCAATGTCATGTTTGGCCAAAGGACACACCTCATCCCCTCCTATGAAACATGTGGAAGTCCGGCTGGTGGAGGTGAAGGACTTCTTTGCAAATCTGGGTTAAAGACAGCCACACAGAGCTCGCTGAGGAATATTGTCCAGTGCCAGAGCCATGGAAAAGGGAAGAAAAAGCAATTATGTTTTTTACTGATGGGGAAAAAAACCCTCCACAACATTTAAAACCTTTGAGTCTGTGCTCTTTACATCTTTCCTCTGGTCTTCCGAGAGCAAAAATTGAAATTAAATGATAAAATTTCACTATGGTTTTGCAGTAAACTTTCAATTAAAAAATAAGTAGAAATTTATATACATATATAAATATATAATTCCCTGAATTCTCAGTTTGATTTTGCTATCTCATTGTTCCTGTCTCTAGTTTGACTTCATGCAGTATTTGTGAACTGCAGCAAAAATGTGACTGTCCTCTAAAATTAATAAGTAAAATCCACTCTAGGAATGGCCGGGTGGTTTATACATTGGTTGAGCACTAGCATATGCTTATTTGTCATTCAGGAAACTTCCTTCTTGTGAATTTTGCAGGCAGTGGCCACAGAGCAGCTACAGAAAGAGGGTTGTGAAGGTTTCTCTCCATCTCCAGCTCTTCTCAACATTCAGCACTTTTGGGGTAAACCACGCGTGTGCCTTAGGCCTCGCACAAACTGAGGCTTAATCTGCTCCCCGTGATTTTCCGCCCGTCTTCCTATTGTTTATTAGTTATTCTGCTTTAATTTATTCACAAGATGAAGTGGGTAAACAACATCGCAACCACTTACTGCTGCACAGTCCAGTAGGCATAATGATGCCGGTTGTAAACGCCGAGCGCTGCTGATTAGGGCTGCTCTGCTAATATACATTTGTTTGTTTTACCTTTACCACTTCGCTTGCGTACTTCACAAATTAGGGTATTATCTTCTTTTTTTTTTTTTTTTTTTTTTCCCTCCCCCCTTACTGTTTTTATCATCAAATGAAGGCAATTTACCATTTTTCCATTTGAATTGTCGGGCTAATTGAACTTAATGGCTTTCGAAAAATCAATAATTTCCTACTGTTATTGATATAATGAAGGACGTGTAAGAGATTGTCCCGTAACGACACAAACTGTTTAAATAAAGGATTCGGCTCCACGATGAACTATTTAGATTCCATGTGTGGACACGGGGCTGCGTGTCCAGGGAAGGGGATGCAGCACTGGGAATGAATAATACGAGCTGTCTTTTGCATCTCGTTTGGGGCTGCTTGGCTTTTATTATTTAATATGTTGTATTTTTCATGGCCAGCTTTAGAAAGCAGTAAAACTCCCGTATTTGAATGCTTTTGAGGTGCAAAGTGTCCGGTGAGAGGGACATATCTGCCCGTGCAGCTGCTGCGTGTGTCAGGCAAGATGCTTTCCAGGAGGGCTGAGCAGGAGAGCCGTGGAAAATGCCAGTGTTTCCTCCCTGTTTGGAAAATAGGTATTTATTTGGAAAGGACCATTACACTGTGCCCCAGTTCCAGCAACAGTGTAATGATCCATATGGAAGAAATGCAAGAATGCAAGAAACTTGGGATAAAACACAATTCTGAACTTCTAAACCTAGATCAAAACCATTAAATCCTCCAATGACATAGGAGACGTTTTGGT
This sequence comes from Crypturellus undulatus, assembly GCA_013389825.1. NCBI lineage: Eukaryota > Metazoa > Chordata > Aves > Tinamiformes > Tinamidae > Crypturellus > Crypturellus undulatus. The sequence goes on from VWPW01025409.1 coordinate 27,409, forward strand.
CTTTAATTTAGGTATTGGTGTAGGAAATTGGGAATGGCAAACATAAAATTAATGACATCTAAATTACTGTTTCATTAGAAAGCAATTTTGCTACTGTATTTTACTGGTTTTAGGATACCCAGAGATCAATAGCAATTGCCTGTATTTAAGATACTTGTATTTACCGTGCAATTTTTTTGGAGAAGAGTTGCTATTTCTGCAAATGCTCTTTGTACAATATTAGTGGAATTAAATGCACTTTTAATTGGGCTCTAAAGGTGAACTAAGTTGGCGCTTGACACTTCTATGTTCCTTCATATGATGGTGTGAACGGTGAGAATAGAGAATAGGGCATTTCTGCTGGATTCTCCTGCAACTCCAGTGTTAAGAGGATGGGGAGGAGAGGGTGGCTCTTACCTTCCCAGCATCCTCGCAGCTAAATGGCCTGAAACAGGGCCAATGTTTGAATTTCCACTTGCGGTATTTACTTTATAAATAGATACTTCATGGGTTTCATTCTTTACTGAGATTGAATTAGCGGGTTAAATAGAGGGAAATATTCCTTACTGTGGCATACTGATCTCGTCGCATCTTGCACTGACCTGATAACAGGCTAGCGGGAGAGTAAACCTAATTATTTTTTAAGCCAGACGCTGACAATAGAGGACACTGAATATTTCTGAAACCGAGATCTTCTTTTCTGTCATTAGAAAAGCAGGGGAATATGAAAGGAGCGCGAGTTCCAGGCGTATATCGGTGCGATTATTGCGGGGTTTTCAGAGAGGGGCTTATCGCCTCGCAGCCCTATTTACCTATAAACCCCGTGCTTCAAAAGCCCCTGCGCCACGAGCCGGGCTCCGTGGCTATCCCTTAGCGAGGAGCGACCCGGGATTACCGCATCGCGAGGCAGGCAGCAGCCGGGCCCTTTGTGGCAATTTGCACTTAAGAAAGAAAAGGAAAAAAAACCCACAAAAAACGCCAAACCTCTGTGCTTTGAACCAGCGGCTTCCAGGGTTCCTCGTCCCGTGGACACGCGGCTCTGCGAGGCCTCGGGCGCCCCTTTTACTACCCTCTGGTTAGTTTGCTGCTGTAATTAAAACGCACGTGAGCTCTGCTTTCCTCAGCACCTCCGGAGCTGGAGTTTCGCTGCCTTTGGTTCCCTTAATGACACCAGAGCGAGGCGCCGAGAGGGTCCTTCTCATCTCCACGTGCCAGGTTTGGAATTCGCCATCTCTGCTGGTTGCCGGCGCCTCCTGCCCCGCAGACCCTTTAAACAGATGCTAATGAGCCCGGCTCGTTCCCCTTCCTTCTGTATAATCCGTGAAGGAGGAAAAGTCAATCTTAGTCTTACGCCTGATGGCCTCTGCGCGCCGCAGTTAGCGCAGAAGCGCTGCAAAGCGGTGGGGATCAGGAGTTAAACGGGTGAATTAAACCGAGTCCCTCCAAGAACACTCCATTAGGGGACAGGCTGCCTCTGGGGAGACAGAACAAGATTTCTCTTTATATATGTGCTATGAGAGTCGCCCAATGATGCCCTGGGCGTTTGGAAATATTATCGGCACCCTCGTGATGTGGGCAGAATATAAATATCAGCCTTGCAGAATATAAATATCGGCATTGCAGAATATAAATATCAGAATTGCTGACGACTCCCCACCTGAGGGGTTGCTGTGTTACAGGTGTCCTACACCACAAGGTTCAAAGGGGGATAAATGTTAAATTTTGCTGCCGTTTTGCTGCCTTTTGTGCGTGATGTGTCCAGAAGACTTGTTTGCATCCCTGTTGACCACAGGAAGAAGAAAGAAAAGAAAAATAAAATAGTAGTATTGAGTGTAACACCAGTGAATATTTCTTTTTGCAGGCAATCAAAGCCCTATTACGCATTATTCGTCTTCCTTCACACGCCTCACCCTGAGTAAAGTTCTGCGGGCGTTAGAAGTAGATGTTTATGTTGGAATTTGATAAATTGATTTCTGAAAGTGTACATAGCGTTTGCCTGTGATGGCTTTTGTGACAAGCAAAAGAAAATCCTCCCTCAGATGCTCTTCTTATCAGTAATCCCTTTGCCGGAGGATAGAAATGGCAGTTATTAAAAAGGAGTAACAAAAGAAGGGGAATATCTAAATGAAGCGGGGCCTGCTGCTTATGGCAGGTGTAATTTATAGGGCTGAGGTCTCCTAATTCCAGCCTGAACTAAAGCGCTGGCTGGACGGTGCTTGCAGCTCCTTGGATTCCCCTGCAGGTGTTGGGAATTGTGTTCCCGTAATCCCTGCGAGATTCCCATTTAAGCGGTCCCTTTTGCTGTGTCTCTTGAAGACAATTCTCCAAAAGAAGATTGCTTGGATCATATGTGTCCTCTCTGAGGGTTTGCATAGGACGCAGAGCCTTGCCTTAAGCATAAGGACACCCTATGTATAAAACAGGGGGGAATTCAGTGCCTTTAGCTCTAGCTGAAGTCCCCGGTGCCTTTAGCTGGGTGACGGTCACGTAGGGAGCCCAGCCTGGTGCCGCACTTGGTCCTCACTTGTGTTTCGTCCCTTGCCTGCTTGTTCTGCAGGGGCTCTTATTTAATTTTGCAATATTGCCGCTCTCGTATTTATTCTTCATGTTCTGCTCTCACCCATCGTGTTTTGATGTGATGGAAGTGTCTC